>OY740794.1:28888126-29265761 GCA_963514005.1 Raja brachyura
ACCACGTTGGAGGAACAGACCCAACGGGTCTGCACTTGGTGTAGTATTATATAAAACTCTCTTCGTTATTTAGTTTGTTTGTTCGTTTGTCAGTCACATCTCCTCCAAAACCCGTCGCGGTAAAGGTGAATTTTTTACATATTCCGGTGGAAATTTACCTCGTGATTTCAAAAATCTCATCATCTGAAAATGTGGTTAGTTATTTCCCGAGATTTGTATTAAAATGGTATTAAAATGAATATCGAGAAAACAAAGGAGGTTATCGTCGACTTCAGGAAAACCCGGCACAGTCCCACACCACTTCACACCAACGACAGCGATGCGGAGGTGGTCAGTAGCACAAAGTTCCTGGGGGTGCAGATCACTAACAGTCTGACCTGGTCGAATTACATCTCATCAACTGTTTAGAGAGCGCAGCAGCGGTTGCACTTTCTGCGCCGGATGAGAAGATCTCATCTCCCCCATCCCATCCTCACTACTTTCTACAGGGGCACCATAGAGAGTATTCTGACCAGCTGTATCTCTGTCTGGTTTGGGGACTGTAAAGCCTCGGACTGGAAGTCTGTGCAGAGAGTGGTGAGGACAGCGGAAAAAATCATCGGGACCTCTCTCCCCTCAATCGGGGATATTGCGACCAAACGCTGTGTGTCTAAGGCCAGCAGTATTATAAAGGACCCCACACATCTCCATCACGGACTGTTCACTCTGCTGCCCTCGGGAAAAAGATACCGCAGCATAAGGAGCAGAACATCAAGGTTCCGCAACAGCTTCTTCCCACGAGCCATCCGACTCCTGAATGCCATGTAATGGGCTGCCACCATTGTCTATTTATCCTTTTCATCCATGCCTATCCTTCGGTTAATTTATTGTGTTGCACAGGGAGCCAAATGCAACGTAATTTCGTTTGGAACTGCATATATCAATGTATTTCTAAATGACAATAAAGTTTGTTTGACTGACTTTTTGACTAAAATATAGCTGCCGCATGACGTCACAATGCCTTTGATCCTCGCGACCAACTGCGCAGACTTCAATGCGCAGCCAGTTCCGTGGATTGAAGGATCCCGACTCCTGATGGGAGGCTTGTACTCTACGACATCGGTAACTGCTGCCTCAACCCCCTCCCCCTCCCTCTAATTGATTTAAAGTCACATTTCATTGCTATTGACAGACGACCTCTATTTTACATAGGCGGATATCCCTGCGTGTGCAGCTGAAGAGAACTGTGCGTTTCCAGTCGGAGGGAGAGCCCTGGAGAGGAAGACCGCCGGACAATTGCTATCTAGGTAACATCACTAAACGAAAGTCTTGCCCCACATCCTCGACTGTCCAGCCATGGCATCCTCCATCGACAAGCACCAGGACAAGAAGGCAGATTCACAGGACGTTGCCAATGTGTCGGGGGTGTCAATGGGCTCTTCGCCGGGCAGATCACACAGCGCAACCCTCGGCGAAGATCAGGCGAGAAGAGAAAGTGAGAGGGCTGTTCACGGGCAGAGAGCAGATAAGCCATTGTTTCCCCCAGAGCATCGAAGGATGCCGAGCCCGCCTTCCATGGAGTATCTGTGTCACATGGAGACAGCGGAAGTTGCTATTCGGCGAGTGGTTGAGAGGATGGGCGAATGAGAGGAGAGAATCAACTATCTCCAATCGATTACAGCAAGTTTGCTGCCATATTCAGGGAACCACAGAGACAGACAGGAAAACATCCGCCAACAAGGCACCGGGGGCAACATCTGAGCAATTTCATGGAACTGCAACAATCGGTTTCCAAACAACGTTGACAACATCTACATCCTGTCTGCAAGATAGCAATGATTAAAATGTGAAAATACTTTGATAAGTTACATGCAGCAAATGACACTTCCACGGTGGAGTGACTGCTAAACACAAGACAAAAAATTGATTTATGCTAGTTACAGTGGAAATAAAATAATGACTTTTCTTTTCACCAAGAGGGTAATGGGTGTTTCCGGCTCTCTCATTCGGAACTATGTTGGCGCTGTGGAACAAATGGATTTCTCTCCAGTGAGTTTTACTGTATTCAGTTTTATCTGTACTCTGCCTGGACGGAAACGGCTCCGGAGACGAAGGCAGCGGAAGGGTGGATGTCGCAATTGTGTACAAGACTCGAGACCTTAGATTGTAAAGTAATGAGGGGTCCACTGATTCCAGGCAACATATATTCCTTTCCATTGTAAGAAGTATCTTGAGGTGCCATGGGGATATCTGGCACTGTGAGACCCTCAATAATCTGTACAGAACACGATGCTATGTTAAACTAATCTCCGCTGTTTGCCCGTGTTCCATATCCTTCCATTCCCTGCATAGCCCCGTGTCGCTCTAAATGTTTCCTAACCGTCACCAAAGTGTCTGCCACCACCACCACCACCCCTGGTAACGCGTTCGTGCCACTCACCAACTCCCCCCCCCCCCCCCCCCCTCTCACCCTAGAGCGATGCGCTCCAGTCTTTGACATGTCTACCTTGGGATAAAGGTTCTAACCTTATCTATGCCTCCCTGGTCAAATCGCCCCTTACTCTCCGTCTAAATTTGTCCAGCCTCTCTCTGTAGTTAACCACCCACCCCCCTTCGCCCCCCCCCCCCTTCGCCCCGCCCCCCAAATTCGGGCACCCTTCTGATAAACTTATATACCGTCTCCAAAGCTTCCACATCCCTCCTGTGACGGAGCGATTAGAGCCTCACGCAAAATACTGAATGTGGCCTCATCACTCTTATACTGAACGTTTCGACCGATGAAGGCAAGCATACATTCTTTACCGCTCTATCTACTTGTGTTGCCAGAGCACCTCCTTTCGCAACGGAACTGTCAAGGAATAATTACTTTAGAAGGCTAACAAAAGATACAGCCGGTAGAATTGATCGATGCGCTGTAAAAGTATTTGTTGATTGGGTCATTTGGTAACTATGCTTTTCTCTGAAATAAAGTCGGACAATAATGTAGGTCCCTGTTTGGATTATTGTGTGTTTCTCTTTTGATATTTTTATGGGGGGGGAGGGGGGGAGACAATGGTAGGCTTGGTCATTGAGGGATGGTGACGACAGAGGGGTGGGCGAACCACCAATTACATTTCGTTTGGAATAATTAATTTATTGAATATACACGGCCATCAAACGGATCCGTCTTTTACAACTAAAAACAATCCTCTTCCATGTCCACAATCTTAATTATTTATTACTTCCTCCTCCGAAAGTACCCCTTACCTTACTAACGATATGGACGGTGGAACCCGTATTTTCATGTCTTACCTGTAACCAATTCTGACTTTGATCTTTTCATGAAACTTGACCAGTTCGAATATCTGAGTCCGTGAGATATTTTGTTTTTGATTATGGCACTGGAAACGGCAACAGGTTTCCATTTTGTTGGTTTCATCTATACCATTAGGTAAGCACAATTGTCAAATTGAAACTTTCTAGTTTTGGCTTATTTTTCAATTTAGATGATAGATTGTGAAATGTGCGCCCGGCGCCACACAATTAATCTAACTATGGAGTGATAATTTGAACCCCCCCGTGCTCAAAAGGAAACTGAATGCAAAATAGTGTTATATTCTGGGACTAAAGGTAAAGCCCATTTCACACTATCGACAGAAATACAATTACACCCATCAATTCTGATGAAAGGAAAACAAAATACGTGTTTCTTCACAAGTGTGCCATGGATTGTTAACTCAGTTGCAAATTATTGGTTATCTCATCCTCACTGTTAATGATAATTACAAATACAAAGCTAACCCAATCTGTAGACTCCAGGGGATTGCATTGACATTATCCACCCTTTGGTGCGGCGCATTGGGAGTATTTGGCAATGGAACTACGTTCGGGAATGAGAGGAACCAACTTAGGACAAAACAAAGTGGTGGAGGAACACTGCGGGGCCAGGCAGCGTTTCAGGAGGGAATGGACAGAAGTAAGTTGGGGTTGGGACCCTTCTTCACACTCAGTAATGTAGGGAAATAAAAAATGTGATTTTAAAAGTCAATATTTGGGTGATGTACATTTGTTTACAATTGTCAACAGCCATTGACTGGACCTTGTTTGTATCCGTTCCTACATCACGCTGTGTATCGCAACGTGTTTATTATCTAACCTTGAAGCTGCGATTTTATTTGCAGCTATAGTAGTACAAACGTGTTGTTGGCGTATTTCATCCTTCTATGTCCAGCCTATACTTTAAATCAGCACATGTGTTTGGGTGTGCGAATGTGTGAAACGCGCGTCTTTAGCTGAGTGATAACAAAGGAAACGGGAATATGCTTAACCCATCCTTGTATCTCCTTCGGTTCTTTTTCTCATCTGTAAAGCCAGTCTCATGGCCGTTTCCCTTTTCATTGTCTGAAGTGCAGTTGATGTCAGGTTCCAATAACTATTGAAGATGAATGCTCTCTATGGCGCATTGGTCCACCGGCAATAGAATGGAAACACTCCTCACAGCTTGAACTTTAAGTAGTCGATGACGTGCCTCTATCCAACTTCTCCCTTTCAAAGAGAAGATCGCAGTTTCCGACCAACGAAGTTTAAAAAAATTAAAAATATATTTCCAAACGATTACAATGCTAATTTCCAGAGAACATTGCCCAATTTTCTCAAAACTCTCATTAGGTATCTTCTCGATGCATGTTTTAGCCTTCCAGCCTGATACGGGGGATTACAATCGTCTCTTCACTCTGAAAGGTTGATGTATCAGGTACTACATGTGTGTGTGTTCAATTTGGCGCCGCACGCATATGCGCTTCTTAACTGTGCTAAATATTGGTAACTTCAAGATTTTAATGTTTTCTTCAAACGATTAATGACACCAGCGTGTCTTGATTGTTTAACATTTCGCATTTCTATCTAAACCGTCATTTCACTCTCGTAAGCATCTGCAGTTCCTTGTTTATCCACATGATAGCAATATTAGCATTACTTTGCAAGACCAGCAGAAACACGTGTCTCTGGAGGATGCTTCTCCATTCATTATGATGAAGGGCGACCCATCACTAACCTACATTTTACTATCCTACCGGCCTCCGACTTATTTAATGCTGTTACCAGATGTTCATTTGTACCGCGATATCAGGTCAGATGCAGACAATAAACATCCTCCCGGTTGCCAAACACCTCCAGCCGATGCCAGCGTCCGCCAGGTGGAAAAAACCCTTTGAACTAAACGTACATGAAGTACCAACGTCACGGGATGTATTCTGGCTGTCATGTTTCCAAGTCCACTGACGGCACAACGGCGCAGCGGTAGAGTCACTGTCTAACATAGAGACATAGAAACATAGAAAATAGGTGCAGGAGTAGGCCATTCGGCCCTTTGACCCAACATCACCATTCAATATTGATCATGGCTGATCATCCCAAATCAGTACACCATTCCGGCTCTTTCCCCATATTCCTTGATTCCCTTAGCTCGAAGAGCTAAATCTAACTCCGTCTTGAAAACATGCAGTGAATTGGCCTCCATTGCCTTCTGAGGGAGAGAATTTCACAGATTCACAACTCTTTGTGTGGAAATGTGTTTCCTCATCTCTGTCCCAAATGGCCTACCCTTCATTCTTAAACTGTGATCCCTGGTTCTGGACTCCTGTAACATCATGAACATTTTTCCTGCCTCTCACCTGTCCAATCCTCTAAGAATTGTGTATGGTTCTATAAGATCCCCTCTCATCCTAAATTCCAGCGAATGCAAGCCCAGTCGACCCATTCTTCTATCATACGTCAGTCCCGCTATCCCGGGAATTAACCCAGTGAGCCTACGCTGCACTCCCTCAATAGCAATAATGGCCTTCCTCAAGTTAGGGGACCAAAATTGCACACAATACTCCAGAGTTTTGACGTCTTCCCCCACAGTGAGAACCATTGTGGTGGGATGTTTTTATGCTTACTGTTAAATTCTTTGATGTTGTGCCTTATCTTTATTTGTGTGCTGCAATGGCAAGTCAAATTTCACTACACCAATTGGTGTATGTGATAATAAATGTCCTTTGTATCCTTTGTATCGTTATATCCTTCTTCAGTTGAAAACGTCACCTATCCAAGAGATCCTGCCGGACCCGTTAAAGTTACTCCAGCAATTCTGTGTTTTCTTTTGTAGTATTTATTTCCCATCTTTAAATTGCCAATGAACTATTGGGTTTTCTAGGACTTATCAGAGAGCAATTCAGATGTAATAAAGCATCTCAAGAACTACTTCAGTCACAGTAGTTACGAACGGCAAATATCCTTCTCAGAAGACATCACTGAGCCAAACTTGATAGTTTCTTTTTTTTTAATTACTTTTATTAGAAGCAATTCTACAAGAATAAAACATTTGGCATATAAAATGATACATTTATTGTACAGCTTCAATTTTAGCCTTTTAACTTGAAAAGAAGGGAAAAGAACAGAGAAAGAACAATAAAGAGAAAAAGTGAAAGGGGAAAAGATAGGACCCCTACACTGCCAAAGTAGTGTGGCCAAAGAGTGAATAAAGATGTGAGAGAGGATAAGGAGAAAAATGAAAAAAGTGGAGATATACCTGCCTCTCATCCCCCCCCCCCCCCCCCCCCCCCCCCCGGGTGATCTTATTGTAACCTTCCCAGGCTTACTGCTCCCAATAACCTCTCACTGCATGCTTGTCAAGTTTTCATATCTGCAATAAGAAAATTCAAAGATTTTGTTACCATCACCCTTTGTGGAAGAGATCTCTCAAAATAATCCAGAAGGAAAAAAATACCTTTTCTCTGTCTTACATGGGCCGACCCCTAGTTATATATTCTCCCATTGGAGTAAACATCCTCTCCGCATCTACCTTCCCAAGACCTCACAGAGTAGAGTGGTAAATAAGGTATATAGTTTGCTTTCTTTCATAGGCCGGGGCATTTTATACTCAATCAGGAAGTCAGGAAGTTGTGATACTTTAAAGGACTTTGGCCAAGTCAAAGCCCATTTAGTTTTGCATGCAGTTCTGGTCAGGGATGGATGTGGAGGTTTTGGAAAAGGTAAAGAAGAGGTTTACCAGGATGATGTTTAAAAAGACACAAAGTGCTGGAGTAAGGACAAGGACAAGGACAAGGACAAAGGACATTTATTGTCACATACACCAATTGGTGTAGTGAAATTTGACTTGCCATGCAGCACACAGATAAAGATAAGACACAACATTAAAGAATTTATCAATAAACATAAAAACATCCCCCCACAATGGTTCCCACTGTGAGGGAAGGCACAAAGTCCAGTCCCCATCCCCTTGTCCACCCATAGTCAGGCCTATTGAGGCCTCCACAGTTTCCGCTATGGGGCCCGATGTTTCAGGCCCTCCTCGCCGGGTGATGGTGCTCCGGCTTCGAGAGAATCCTCACAGGGCCTGTCCCACTGTATGAGGTAACGGGCCAGTCCCACTGTACGAGGTAATTCAAGAGCTCTCCCGAATTTCCCCTGATTCGAACTCGGAGAATTACGGTAATAGCCGCTCGTAGGTATTTAAGGCTTGATGAGGTCACAAGGCAGCCCATTGATGAGGTCACTTGGGTCCATTGATGAGCTCACGGGGAGTCACAAGGGGCCCATTGATGAGGTCAGCGGAGGCAATGATGTGGTGATAGTCACGTCCCTGCTTCAGCCCACAGTCAACTGGATGAACCATCAGTGAATCACTATGTGCAGAGACACGATACTGCTTTTGACTCTGGCCACACGGGTTCTAATGGGAAGCTTGCTCATCATCATCAAACAGGAGGACGACTTGGCCAGCTGCTCGGGCACAGCCCCCTGCTTTTTGGCCTTCCTGTCAACAAACCCACTCAGCCTGCATTGCCCGGCTGCAACTGAAGCACCGGAAGGCTCCATCTACTGGCAGTACCGGGACCTCAGCCAGCCTCAAACCAAACCCCGCACCTTCATCCGACCCGGGCGCTGGAGGGTGCACCGTGGGCGAATTGGGAAGCCGAGCCAATCTACGGAGAGGCTCCTTGATCATCAACATGGCGTGGACCTCAGACACGGGCCTGTACCTGTGGAAGTCAGCTAATTCCATCCTAGCCGCCTACCTTGTGGATGTGCAGGACTCGTCTCTGCTTTACGTGTCCCACCAAGGGCTGGGTGAGAGCAGTTTGCCAAACGAGAGTGTGATGGTGAACTTGGGCTCTTCCCGGCACATGGTCCAGCTTTACACCCACTGGGGACCATGGCAGGACTGTGACCGCTGCAAGGTGATGGGGGAGCAGATGATGATGGGCTTCTGCTACGCTGAGCTAAGCGAGGAGATCCACGAGGAAGAGGAACTGAAGGTAAATGGCGCCACCTTGCCCTGCGGCTTAATGGAGCTGCTCATTGGGCAGTCCTTGCCCCGGCGCGGCGCCGAGCTCCAGTACCGAATGTGCCGCGAGCCGTGCAAGAAGGAGGAAACAGCAGCGGAGATCGGCGATTGGTGGTGGAGTGGTCCGGAGACTGCGTTGGACTGGATGGAGCCTCACAACATGCTACTGGAGACAGTTTACCTCAACATCCACGACAAAGCCCGGATGACATGCCCGGGGGCGTCGGTGTACACACCCGTTCTCTGGCAGCGCGACTCCACCTTCATCACCCGAGGTGGCAACTTTAACGGGACCCACCGGCTGGACGACGCCACAGGTGGAGGAATCTACCAAATCGAAAGCGTGATGCCCTTCGACCGTAGCATCTACCGCTGCTGGGTGCAGGGGCGTAGGGTCGCCTCCTTCCACCTCGAGATGCCCGAGCAGCCAGTGGTACACCGCCGCATCAACCGGCGACTGCTCAACGGCATGAGGATCATGGTCTGCACGATCGCCATGTACTTCGTGATCAGCACCGTGGTTGAGATACTGCACGCCTCCTTGTTCGAGAACTTCTAGTTCAACTGCCTCCTCCAGAACATAAAGACCACAAGACATAGGGGCAGAATTAGGCCCATCTCCGCCATTCTATCATGGCTGATTCATTTTTCCCTCTCAACCGAATTCTTCTGCCCTCTCCCCGTAAACTTTCTTGTCTTATCTAATTGAGTAGTTATGGAGCTGCAGTGTGAAGCGCCGAATAACATTGGTGCATGAGGGCTGCTTTTGTGAAATCAATATGCTGCATGGTAGAGTGCTAACTGCATTGCTGCTGTGCCAGTGACCATGCTGCATTGGAGCACATTGGGAGCAATGCCACCACCTTCAACGATCACTGCCCGCTGAGCTGCTCTAGGGGCAGAGCTGCACTGGACACAGCCCTGAGCGGCATGCATGTGAGCTTGCTGCAGTGAAGGTAGACACTGGTAAAATCGAAGGTAGACACAAAATGCAGCATCTTTGGAGAGGGGTCGAGACCCTTCTTCAGACTGATGTCAGGAGAGCGGATAGGACAAAGAAAGAATGTAGGCGGAGATAGTGGAACTAGTGGCAGAAGTGAGAAGGTGTGGGGTGGGGGGGGTGAAATGAAGAGAGAGAGAGCAAGGGCTATCTGAAGTTAGAGAAGTCAGTGTTCATACCGCTGGGGTGTAAACTAACCAAGTGAAATACAGTGAATTCAGAAAATATTCAGACCCCTTCACTTTTTCCACATTTTGTTACGTTACAGCCCTATTCATTTTTTTTATCATCAATTTACACACGTGTTTAGAAATTTTTGCAAAGTAATTAAGAAGAAATAACTGAAATATCACATTTACATAAGTATTCAGACCTTTTGCTCAGTACTTTGTTGAGACACCTTTGGCAGTGATTATAGCCTCAAGTCTACTTGGGGATGATACCACAAGCTTGGCATACCTGTATTTGGGTAATTTTACCCATTCTTCTCTGCAGATCTTCTCAAGTTCTGTCAGGATGGATGGGGAGCGTCGATGCACAGCTATATGCAGGTCCCTTGAGAGATGTTCGATCAGGTTCAAGTACGGGCTCTGGCTGGGCCACTCAAGGACATTCACAGACTTGTCATGGCCACTCCTACGCTGTCATGGCCACTCCTACCTTATACCCTTCTCCAGATCTCTGTCTCAACACAATCCTGTCTTGGAGATCTACAGACAATTTCTTTGTATTCATGGCTTGGTTTTTGCTCTGACATGCACTGTCAACTGTGAGACCTTATACAGACAGGTTTGTGCCTTTCAAAACCCTGTCCAATCAATTTAATTTACCACTGGTGGACTCCAATCAGGTTGTGAAAACATCTCAAGGATAATCAATAGAAACACGATGAACCCAATCAATTTTGAATGTTATAGCAAAGGTGAATGTAAATACATGTACATTTGATAGTTGTGATGCTTATGTAAATGTGATATTTCAGTTATTTATTTTTAATTACTTTGCAAAAATTTCTAAACATCTTTATTCGCTTCTTCATCCTGGGGTATTGTGTGTAGATTGATGATTAAAAAAATGAATCAATTTTAAAATCAGGCTGTAACGTAACAAAATAGGGAATAAGTGAAGGGGTCTGAATATTTTCTGAATGCACTTTATGAGGTGCTGTTCCTCAAATTAGTGCTGGGCCTCTCTCTGACAATGGAGGAGGCCCAGGACAGAAAGGGCGGATTCGGAATGGGAAGAGGAGTTGAAGTGCTGGGCTACCGGGAGATCAGCTTGGTTGAGACGGACTGAGCCGAGATGTTCAGCGATTGATTGCCGAGTCTGTGCTTGGTCTCGCCGATGTAGAGAAGTTGACACCTGGAACAGTGGATGCAGTGGATGAGGTTGGAGGAGGTGCAAGTGAACCTCTGCCTCACCTGGAAAGACTGTTTGGGTCATTTGGATGGAGTCGAGGAGGGAAGGTAAAGGGACAGGTCTTGCATCTCCTGCGGTTGCAGAGGAAAGTGCCTGAGGAGGGAATGGAGGGAATAGTCTCTGCGGAAGGCAGAAAGGGGTGGAGATGGGAAGATACGGCCAGCAGTGGGATCCCTTTGGAAGTGGCAAATATGTTGGAGGATTATTAGGCTGTGGGTGGAGGAGCTTTTTCGTTCAAGTTCGTGAACCAACTCATGGAACTACCTGAATTCTTAACATATTGTGTAAAAATATTATATAAATCATACCTGAAACTCGTCAAGACCAAAACCTGCAGATTTTTAAAAAATATCAGAAAAACCTCAATTTTTTCTGAGTAGTAATTGTCCAATCAATGCGCCTTTGACTTTGAGGTCAGACGCAAATTGACCAATCCCGCGCTTTGTTTTATAGTCGCTAGGCAGTGAGGACCCTGGGATCATGGCTGCCTCCTAATTACATCAAAAGAATAACAAGGCTACCAAGGAATATCGGTATTGCTGAACTTGCTGATAATTTTGTTTTTCAATTGATTTGTATTTATAAAGTTACTAGACTAAGTGGGACCGGTTGGGTCCCAGCTTCACACGGCAGGGCTGGTCCCCCAATGCAACACACACACACTCTCTCCCACTCATACACACACACACACAAACACATACACTCACAGACACACACATGCACTCACAAACACATGCACACATATACACACACATACACTCACAAACACATACACACAGGCACACACACACAAACCAACACACACACACACACAAGCACACACACACACAAACACACACACACACACACACACACACACACACATAGACACACACACACTCACACACTCACACACACATTCACACACACGTAGACTCACAGTCACATACACACACGCTCATTGACTCACACATCATAAATATGGCAGTAAACATTCTTGAATACTCACACGGCTGAGCGTGGGCTCACCACTTTGGGGCTTCCGCAGTCAGCGGCACTTCCGCAAACAGCGTGACCTCTGCACTTACCGGGAAATTACGCTATCAGCGCAACTTCTACACTCACTGGAAATTACACAGTCAGCACGACCTGTCCACTAAACGAAAGTCACGAAAACAATCAGACCTAAAAAAGCATTTATTCCTTCCAAACACAGTCGGACCTAATAAAGCATTGCAGTTTCCAGCACAGGCAGGGCATTGTCATTAAGGGCTAACAATACATACATATATATATATGGTATAAGAATATATGGTTTAAAGAGACTGCAGCATTTCAATTAGGCTCCCCATGGTGTAATATGGGCATTGGACATAGATGGCACTTACTTTTTTGATCTCATATTTTAATTAGTTTAATTAAATAACGTGCAACTTTTGGCACTGACGAGTTGTGACTTTCTTCTCAATTATATTTTATCTAAATCTGTGCAAAATTTCATTTAGTTCCGAGACATGGATCACGAAAGTTAAATTCTAGACACATTTTCGATGCTCGTCCCACCGCATCTATATGCTGTATGCGACGGCTGATGGGGTGGAAGGTGAGCATGAGGGGGACTCGGGACATTACGAGAGGGGGAGGGGGAACCACCTCCAAAGCGATCCCACTACTGGCCATATCTTCCCATCTCCACCCCTTTCTGCTTTCCACAGCGACCATTTTCTCCGTAATTCCCTGCTCAACTCGTCCTTTCCCACCCAAACCACCCTCTCCCCAGGCATTTTCCCCGTGCAATCGCAGGAGATGCAACCTCTGTCCCTTTACCTTTCCCCCTCCAATCCATTCAAGGACCCAAACAGTCTTTCCAGGTGAGGCAGATGTTCATTTGCACCTCCTCCAAACTCATCACTGCATCCGATGTTCCAGGTGCCAACTTTTCTACTTTGGCGCTACCTAGCGCAGGCTCGGTGATCATTTCGCTGAGCACCTCCGCTCAGTCCGTCTTAGCCAACCTGGTCTCCCGGTGGCCCAGGACCAACTCCCCCCCCGCCCCCCCCCCCCCCATTCCTAATCTGACCTTTCTATCCTGGGCCTTTTCCATTGTCAGAGTGAGGCCCAGTGCAAATTGAAGGATCAGCACCTCATATTTTGCTTGGGTAGTTTACACCCCAGCGGTATGAACATTGACTTCTCCAACGTCTGGTAGCCCTTGCTCCCTCGCTTCATTTCCCCCCTTCCCAGTTCTCTCACTGGTCCCACTGTCTCCGCCTACATTCTTTCTTTGTCCTACCCCCTCCCCTGACATCAGTCTAAAGAAGGCTATCGACCTGAAACATCACCAATTCCTTCTCTCCATAGATGCTGCCTCACCCGCTGAGTTTCTCTAGCATTTTGTGTCTACTGGCCACTCCTCTTTTTCCCCTCCTGCCTGCCTCCATTAACATTCCTTCCTCTGGCTTCACAAGTTGCAACTCTTTAATCCTCTTCAGTCTCACACCAGCATTTAGCAGCTAACATATTTTTCTTAAATAAATCAAAACACGTTCCTTGCGTTTCTTCGGATCCAAAGGATTGCTAAATCCCCCTGTCAGTAATCACACTATTTAACGTGACTTTGATGTGAACGGAAGAATAGCATCTGTGGGTTGCTAAGCAACAGAAGGCATGACCGATTGAAAATTGCTGCAAATATGAATGTTCTCTTTAAGGTATTGCAATCTGCAGAAAAGAATCACAATACCAGCACTGGTCCTACAGATATTTTAACCAGATTTACCTATTGTTGTTTCCAATTAATATATATTTAACATTTACCTATTGTTGTTCCAATAAATATATTCCATTTTACTTTGAAAAATTTGTTTCCTTGCAATATTTCTTTAATCTATGATTATTGATTTGGTCTTTGCGAATAATGTATTTTCGACGAATCTTCAGGTTCATTATTTCCTTCATGCAACTCTCTCGAATTTATATTCATGTACTGTAGAATCGGTTCATTTTTCTCGGGTTGGCAATAAGCATTGAGAGTTAGTAAATATAATTCCACCATCACCATTATATGTCTATATCTCTTGTTTCCTTTTCCGCTAACTAGTCTGAACATGGGTCTCGACCCAAAACGGCACCCATTCCTTCTCTCCAGAGATGCTGCCTATCCTGCTGAGTTACTCAAGCTTTTTGTGTCTACCCTTACATCAAATGTGCTCATTCTTCTTGCCTGGATAGTGACTCTTTTATTTCTGAAGCACCGAGACTTTTAATTTGATCGATGGATGGGTAGTGCATAATTGTGGACTGAAATTTCACCCATTCCCTCTCTCCAGAGATGCTGCCTGCCCCGCTGAGTTAGCCTAGCATTTTGTGACTTTCTTTGATGTAACCCAGCATTTGCAATTCCTTCCTTATACATATTGAGGTTTTGGGCTGGGTTTGGCCACGTTCAAATCATTTGGCGGATTCTGGGTGTAGGAGGTTTGGAACTATCTGGGTTGCATTCCAATGGATCCATGAGTGGACCATGCTTAGGCTGAATGACACAAGAGGGCAACCAGCAAAAGCAACTGCCTAACAAATCATAGGGAGGCCAGTGGTGGCCAAACTAACAAGTAACAAGTATCCTTTTTTTAATTTTAAAAAAAAAATCTTTATTTATTAGAGGTATCGTAAGTTACATCAGTGTACAGTCCTCATATTGTATTACAGTCATTGTGCCGCTTAATTTTTTTTAAGGCTTTAAAAAAGAGAGAAAAGAGAGAAATAACAGCAAAGAAAGTAGAAGGGTGAAAAAGAGATGTGGAAGTGCAAAAGCGTGACAGAGGGAAAGGAAACCCTTGAAGAGTTAGAGATCGGAGAGATTAAGAGATAGACCCTGGAGAGCAAACAAAAAAAGAAAAAGGGAAAGAAA
This sequence comes from Raja brachyura, assembly GCA_963514005.1. The sequence goes on from OY740794.1 coordinate 28,902,743, forward strand.
GAGAAAGAAAGAAGAAAAGCCAGTTACTTTACTATAAACATCTCGCAAATGAATCTGCCAACTAGACAGTTTTTCTTCCCCCTTTACCAAGACCCGACACCGGTACTTTTTTGAGGTATTCTTGCACCTTATCCTTGTAGTAGATTTATAAATGCAGACCACGTCTTATAGAAACAGTCTGATTTTCCTGCTAGTCGGAGTCTCATATCTTCCAAGTGTAGTGTTTCGAACATAGTTGAAATCCACATAATAACTGTTGGTATAGGAGTATTTTTCCAGAATTTTAAGATTAGCTTTTTTCCAGTTATTAAGCCATATTCAAATAGAGTCTTTTGAAACACATTTCATTCAGGGCTATCTTCTGATATCCCGAAGATAATCCAGTCTGCTATTGGAGTCAGTTTTATTTTAAATATTTTTGTGAAAATGTCAAAAATTTCAGTCCAAAATGATTGAATTTTTGTACAAAAGACAAACGAGTGCGCTATATTAGCTTCTTGACATTGACATTTATCACATATAGGTGAGATGTTAGGAAAAAGTTTACTTATTTTAGTTTTTGAATAGTATAATCTGTAAGATTTTAAATTGTATTAAGGTGTGTCTTACATTAATTGAATATTTATGCACATTCAATAAATATTCTTCCCACCTTTCTTTGGGAATTTTAATACCTAACTATTTTTCCCAGTCTCTCCTGATACCTTCTGTTATTGGTATTTCTGCATTTAGTTTTATATTATATATATATGATATTAGGTTTGCTGATTCTGCCTTTGTATTCATTACTTCTTCCAGCAAGTCTGGAGGCATATTGTGATAGTCTTGTGCGTATTTTTTCAGATAGTCACAGATTTTGAAATATTTAAAATACTGATTGTTTCCCAAATTGTATTTTAGTTGTATTTGTTTAAATGATAATAGTTTTCCCAATTCATGCACAGCTCTGAAGATTTTAATTCCAGCTCTTTCCCATTGTATAAATGCTTTATCTATAGTTGAGGGTTTAAATGAGGGGTTTTTACCGATAGGAGATAAGAGAGATAAATTTCTTAATTTTAAATTGTGTTTTATTTGTTTCCAAATTCTAATTGTACTGTATATAATTGGATTATTGTTGTAATTTGTATTATTCATCATTGTTGGAGAGAGAAGGATTGCTCCAATATTATAAGGAGAGCAATCCTCTTTCTCCATAATCATCCAATCCGGTTGCTGTGGAGAGTTATCCAGCAATTGGATCATTTTTCTGATAATTACAGACCAGTAATGATACATAAAGTTGGGGAGTGCTAATCCCCCTACTACTTTGGGTTTATTCAGATGACTTCTTTGTATTCTGTGGGTTTATAATCCCAAATAAAATTTGTGATATCTGAGTCCAGTTTTTAAAAAAACTTTTTGGGTAAATATATTGGAATAGATTGGAACAGGTATAAAATTTGTGCTAGGAAAATCATTTTTATGGCATTTATTCGGCCTCGGAAGGACATCAGAAGCGTTTTCCAAAATTTAATCAAGTTATATAGTTTCTTAAGTACAGGGTTATAATTTTCATCAAACATATCTTGATATCTTCTAGTAATTTCGATGCCCAAGTATTTAAATGTTTCCGTAGCTATTTTGAAAGGAAACTGTAAAAGATGCGTAGAGTCTTTTGGTTTTATTAATATTATTTCACTTTTATTCCAATTTATTCTATATCCCGAGAATGATCCGAAGTCCTCTATTAATTTTAAAATAATTGGTATTGTGATATGAGGTTTTGTGATGTACAATCACAAAACATCGTCAGCGTATAATGATATTTTATTGTTGGATTATTTTGTTTTATATCCATGGATATTCGGATGAATTCTAATTCTTTCCGTTAGGGGTTCAATTATGAGGGCAAATAACAACGGTGATAATGAACATCCTTGTCTTTTACCCCTTGACAATTGAAATTTCGCAGATAAATTATTGTTAGTTAATATTCTGCCCGTTGGCTTACTATGTAGTAATTTAATCCATAGAATAAAATTATCTCCCAGTTGAAATTCTTGCAATACCCTGACCATATATTCCCATGCGACCTGATCGAATGCTTTCTCTGCATCCAACGATATGATTGTTAGTTTTTGATCTTCCGTTTGGTGTGAATGCATTATATTGAGCAGACATCTCAAATTATTAAATGATTGTCTCTTAGGGATAAACACCGTTTGATCCGGATGTATTAATTTACTAGCATATTTACTTAGTCTTCTAGCTAGTATTTTCGCTAATATTTTTTGATCTGTGTTTAACAACGCAATAGCTCTGTATGATCCAGGTTCTTCCACATCTTTATCTTTCTTAAGTATTAGTGTGATCGTGGGTTCTGCTAGTGTTTCAGGTAGGGCATAAGTATACATTTTCTGTAGGCGAGGAGTAAATATGTCATAAAAACTTTTATAGAATTCATTACTAAATACGTCGGGGCCTGATGTTTTTCCATTTTTTAATGAGATTATTGTTTCTCCTATTTCCTTATTTGCGATTTGTGCTCCCAATTCCTCATGTTCCTGCAACTCTAATTTAGGAAGGTTACAATTATCCAAGAACACTGTAACTTTGTTGGTGTCCATTATCGTTTTAGATGTAAACAGATTCTCGTAAAATTGTACAAATCTTTTATTAATATCACTCGGCAAGGTCAATATTTCCCCTTTGTCTGATTTAATCTTTAAAGTTGTGTGATCCTTTTCTCGTTTTTTATCAAACTGTTCCTGTCTTGTAATTTGTAATAATCTTATGACTCTTTCTGATAATTATTTATTGAATTTGAATTTCAGTATTTTTATTCTATTATGTTTATCCGTAGTGGGGTCTTTAGCGTTTTCTATGTCCAGTTGTCTAATTTGATCTTCTAACTGTAACAAGTATCCGTTATTGTCATTCAGACCTTTCAGTCTGAATGAAATTTCATGCCTTGCAGTCATAACATAGAATAAAATAACAAAACCACAAACAAGCACAGATTTTTTACATCCACCAGGCACCTCCTCACTGTGATGGAAGGCAAAAGTCTTAAAGTCCTTGTCTCTTCCCTCCTTGTTCTCCCTCTGCGCTGAGGCGATCCAGGCTTCCGATGTTGTGACCCCGCCGGTGATGGTAAGTAAGTCAGTCCCGATCCGCGAACGGGGCAGTCGAAGATGCCAAAGCTGCCGCCCTCCAGTGCAACGGACGAAACTGTTGTTGCTGGATCTCCAGAAAGACAGGTCACCAACCTGTGACCTGCGAGCTCCCGACGATGTCGTCTGCTGGGCCCGCGGCCGACCTCCGAAGCTCCGAAGTCGGGTCGCCGCCGCTGGAACGCCACCACAGCCCACAAACTGAACTAGGGTGTGGATTACCAAGGAGTATTTTTTTTTTCAGGGCGGCACAGTGGCGCAGCAGTAGAGATGCTGCCTCACAGCACCAGAGACTCTGGATCAATCCTGACTACAGGTGCTGTCTGCAGGGAGTTTGTATCTTATTGTAACCTCCCCAGTCTTACTGCTCCCAATAACCTTTCACTCCGTGCTTGTCAAGTTTTCATCTCCACCTCAAGAAAATTCAAAGATTTTGTTTCCATCACCCTTTGTGGAAGAGGTCTCTCAAAATAATCCAGAAGGAAAAAAAAACCTTTTCTCTGTCTCACATGGGCCGACGACCCCTGGTTATATATTCTCCCATTAGAGTAAACATCCTCTCCGCATCTACCTTCCCAAGACCTCACAGTGGTAAATAAGGCATATGGTTTGCTTTCTTTCATAGGCTGGAGCATTGAGTATAAGAGTCAGGAAGTTGTGATGCTGCTTTATAGGACCTTGGTTAAGTCAAAGTCCATTTAGTTTTGCATGCAGTTCTGGTCGGGGATGGATGTGGAGGTTTTGGAAAGGGTGCGGAAGAGGTGTACCAGAATGATGTTTATAAAGACACAAAGTGCTGGAGTGAAGGGCCTGTCCCACTGTACGAGGTAATTCAAGAGCTCTCCCGAGTTTAAAACAAAAATCAAACTCATCTGCCACATTACGTGTGAGCTACGATAATAAAGAGCATCACTTCACTAAACATACCGAAGCTCTGGCGTTCGCCCGTAAAATCGAGAAGGAGTTGGATGAGGAAGAAGGAGAAGCAGAGGGAACACAGAGAGAAGATGAAGATGAAGATGAGGACGAAGAATAACGAACTTGAATTATACTCAACACTTACCTGATACCGATCTACACCCGGCAATAAGGAGGAAGAATGATGAACTTTTAAAATTATTGGACTTGGAGAGCTCAATGATTATTAATAATAAATTAATATACAATAGTATTAGTTTAGTACTAACCATTATTAACAAATGTATGTGATACCTTCTTAAACAATCTAAAATGATAGCAACAAATTAAAACAATACAGTATTAATAAGAATGGAAAGGTAACACCCCGCCCCTAAATATATTGCCCTTAAGGCATTTACGGAACTGGAAATATAAACATCTTTTTTTTCCCAAACGGAAGTCCGTAGATTAACAGCCACGCTAGTGTGGCTTACACTAACATCACCTTACGTAGTTATAGACACTTTTTCTTTCCTGCACCTTTCTAACAATATTATTAACTTTCTTTCGTTTTTTTTAATATTATTTATTTTATGCATTATATGTGGAATTATATTACTTTACTTTTGAATGGTATTATACAGTAGACTGGAGGGGATATGTATGTCAGATAATGTTATTAGTATTAGTTGACCACAAACTAGGGTACGAAATTGGGATATATGTGCTGAGACATCTACCTCATTATAATCCACCATAATATCCAAAAGCAAGATACTAATAAGAAAAAGAGGGATGATGGAATCACCTTCTGTAGTTGGAATGTAAAAGGTATTAATGAACCAATTAAAAGAGGTAAGGTTTTGGCGCAATTAAATAGAATGAAAGCTGATATAATCTATCTTCAAGAGACACATCTAAAAAAGGAGGCACAATATAGGTTAACGGCAAATTGGATTTCCAGGGTGTATCATTCATCATTCACTCATAAATCTCGAGGAGTTGCCATCCTTATTCGTAAAGGTATTCAATTTAAACATAGTTCAATAATAGAGGGTCCTGAAGGTAGATATATAATAGTTACGGGTGAACTATATTCGAAGAAGGTTGTACTTATGAATATATATGGCCCAAATTTTGATAATCCGCTATTTTTTAAGAAAATATTTAACACTATTCCTATAGTAACACAGCACAATCTAATAATTGGGGGCGAGTTAAATTGCACTTTGGATAATTATTTGGATAGATCATCAACCAAAAGGAAGGCTATTTCTAAATCAAGCGAATTCATAAATTCCTTTATTAGATCAGCGAATGTCAAAGATATTTGGAGAAATGATAATCCTAATGGTCGAGAATGCTCATTTTATTCTCCGGTATTTGGAACATACTCTAGGATAGATTATTTTCTAATAGATTCAAAACTTGTCCCATTCATGTATGACTCAAAATATCATAATATTATTATTTCCGATCATGCTCCATTAACATTCAAGATCAAGGGGTATAACTAAAGCATATTCACAATGGAGTAGGGGTAACTTAAAGGGTATAACTAAAGCATATTCACAATGGAGACTTAATCCTCATATATTAAATGATAAAGCGTGCTCAGATTATCTGATCAAACAGATTGAATTATTTTTTGAAACCAATGATAAACCTGGAATCTCATCATCTCTTTTATGGGACACATTTAAAGCTTTTATACGGGGTGCTATAATTTCAGCGCAGGCACATCTGAACAAGGAAAATAGAAAGATTCAACAGAAATTGGAAAATGAAATAAGGCAGTTGGACATGGAAAATGCTATGTCTCCATCTAGGAGATTATTTTATACATAATAAAATTGCAACATTAAAATATAAATTAAATGAGATACAATCAAAGTATGTTATTAAACTTTTTCAAAAGACCAAACAAGTAAATTTTGACTTTGGCGATAAACCGCATAAATTGTTAGCTCGGCAACTAAGAAAATCAGAAGAAGATAAAATGATATATAAGGTCAAATCTGAACAAGGAGAAATATGAACTTTACCAAAAGACATTAATGATAGATTCCAACAATACTATCAAAAACTTTATACATCAAAAGTGATGGATCAACCCGAGGGAATGGAAACGTTTCTCCAGAAATGTCACTTTAATGGATTAGATCGGGAAGGTAGAGAATTATTAGATGCTGAAATATCAGCAAAAGATATTGAGGAATCAATTAGATCATTGAAGAATGACAAAGCTGCAGGACCCGACGGTTTGGGGGTTGAAGTTTCAGGATTTGATCGTCCCACGGTTACAAACTATGTACAAAGTTGCCTACGAACAAGAACAACTTCCAGATACCCCAAAAGAATCCACAATTACACTTATTCCTAAAGCAGACAAAGATCCAGAAGACCCAGGATCATACAGAGCAATAGCTCTTTTAAATACAGATAAAAAAATATTAACAAAAATTTTATCTCAAAGGTTAAGTTTAGTGATCAATAGATTAATACATCATGATCAAACAGGTTTTATTCCTAAACGTTACTCCACTTATAATTTAAGACGTCTATTTAATATCATTTACTCGAAAAGAGTGATTGATATTGAATTAGCAGTTATATCCCTGGATGCGGAGAAGGCGTTTGACCAGGTTGAATGGCCTTACCTATTTAGGATAATGCAGAAATTTCAACTGGGAGAAGGATTTTGCAAATGGGTTAGAATTTTATATTCCGGCCCAACAGCAAGAATCCTAACAAACCAAATGTTATCAGCAAAATGCAATCTTTCTAGGGGTTGTAGACAAGGCTGTCCATTATCACCTTTATTATTTGCACTCGCTATAGAATTATTGACCTAAAGGATTAGAGCAGAACCAGAAATTTATGGATATAATACCAAAACCACAATTAACAAAATACCTTTATATGCAGATGATGTTTTATTATATATAACAAAACCAGAGATTAGTATCCCTAAATTACTTGAAGTTATAAATGAATTTAGTAAGTTCTCAGGATATAGAATTAACTGGAATAAAAGTGAAATTATGCCTATAACAGGAATTAAATTGAATAAATTACAAAAATTTCCATTTAAAATAGCTAATAATCAAATTAAATATCTTGGAATTATTGTATCAAAATTTTTTAACTCTTTATTTAAATCAAATTTTCCCCAATTATTAAATAAATTAAAAAATAATATTTTATATTGGAAAACATTACCGATATCAATGATCGGTAGAATAAATGCCATTAAAATGATTTTTTTGCCTCAATTACTATATTTATTTCAAGCCATTCCGTTATATCTTCCTAAAACAATTTTTTTTAATTGATTCTATAGTTAACAGCTTTATTTGGGATTATAAAAATCACAGAATAAGTAAAACACACTTATGTAAGTCTAAGATAAATGGAGGCCTAGCTTTACCTAATTTTTAATATTATTTTTGGGCGGTTCAGATTAATAACTTTAATTATTGGTTGATTCAGATGGACCAGGACCCGGTTTGGTTAAGAATTGAAAAGGAAGATTGTTTCCCATTCGACAGAAGCACAATACTCCTTGTCCCCAGAGTGGTACAAAAAAAATCATATAAGGAAAATCCTATAATTTTAAATAATATACGTATTTGGAAACAAATCATTAAGACTTTACATTTAGAAACTATGCCACTTTGTTTACCAATTATGAATAATCCTATGTTTAAACCCTCGACACTGGATGTGGGGTTTAGACATTGGAAAAATTTAGGAATAATAAGGATAGAACATCTTTATGGGAATGGGAAATTTCTCTCATTTCAGGAGTTGAAAGAGATTTATGGGTTGCAAGCAAATAATTTATTTAGATATTTACAAATTAGAGATTATGTCAAATTAAATACGCTAAATTATAGAAATAGAGATCCAGGTTTACTGGATGAAGTACTTAACAAGCATCCAACAACAGAAAAATTAATAGCATATATATATATAATATTCTTTTGGACAGGGAAATGCCAAAAACTGAACTATTCCGACAAAAATGGGAAAATGAATTTGGTTTACCGATATCAGAAGATTTTTGGGAAGAAAGCTTACAACGATTTCATCTCTGTTCGTTAAATGCCAGACATACTTTGATACAATTCAAAGTAATACATAGATTACACTACTCAAAAAAGAAATTAAATAGAATTTTTCCTAATATATCACCATTGTGTGATAAATGTCAGCACATAGAAGCCGATTTGAGTCATAGTTTTTGTAACATGTACAAAACTTAATAATTATTGGACTGAGATTTTTAAAATTATTTCCATAGTTTTAAAGAATACTGCGGCGACTTTTGCGGAGCACCAGAACCTAAAAGGCTTAAATACATCTTCAATCAACTCACCTGGATCAGGAAAACGGCAGAAATCGGTGCCGTTTCAGACAAGCTGCTTGAGCACCTCAAGGCTCTCGCAATTTCGCGATCTCCCGCAGCTGCGGGAGTACCGGACTTTAAAATGTCCCACGCTCGCTGTAGAACTGCCGACCCGACAGAATCCCTGGCGTTTCCAGGTACTGTACCTGGAAACCCCAGGATGACCTCCAGAGCCGAAGGGCTCGATCTTCCAGGAACAGTGAAGCTGGAACTGCAGCTGCCGACTTTGAAGGAGCTGGAGCTGCCGCCTGTGAAGGAATCCCCGTTCGCAGAAACTGCAGCTCCGCAGAAACTGCAGGTACAGTTAGTAAACTCAATACCTGGAAACAAAGGGGAAGCCTCCATTGTGTACGGAAACGTGGCCGACGGGCAGGACTTCAGGTCAGACTGAAGCGCAGGGGACTTCGGCCCTCTCTCCTTACTATCCTACTGGCCAATGTACAGTCCCTTGAAAATAAAGTGGAGGACTTAAGGGCAAGACTGCTTTATCAAAGGGAGCTGAGGGAATGCTCTGTGTTCTGTTTCACAGAGACATGGCTCACCCCCAGCTCCCCAGACTCAGCGGTGCAGCCTGAAGGGTTCTCCTTACACCGTATGGACCGTACACTGGCATCTGGGAAAGGGAGAGGAGGGGGTGTCTGCTTCATGGTCAACTCTGCATGGTGCTCAGACGTGGCAGTCCTGTCCAACTCCCGCTCTCCACACCTCGAACATCTGGCGGTGAAATGCCGTCCCTTCTACCTTCCGAGGGAATTCACTTCCATCATCCTGACCGCGGTCTACATCCCACCCCAGGCAGACGTCCGTCTGGCACTGGAGGAGCTGCACGCCATGGTCAACAAACACCTGACGTCTTACCCTGGAGGCATTTTCCACCATTGCTGGGGATTTCAAGAAGGCAAACCTAAAGAAATCACTCCCCAACTTCCACCAACATGTCTCCTGCTGCACCAGCGAACCAAACACCCTCGACCACTGCTACACCGCCATCACGAATGCCTATCGCTCTATCCCTCGCCCTCACTTCAGTAAATCCGACCATACCGCGGTGCTGCTTCTTCCTGCCTACAGGCAGCAATTAAAGAGCACACCCCCAGAGGTGCGGACAGTACAGAGCTGGTCGGTTGGGGGTGGGGGGGAGGGCGGGGGGAGGGGGGGTGGGCGGGGGTAGGGGGGTGGGGGGCAGAGGAACAACTACAGGACTGTTTGGAGTCTGTAGACTGGGCAATGTTCAAGGACTCGGCAACGGACTTGAACAAATATGCCACAGTCGTTACAGACTTCATTAAGAAATATGTGGAGGACTGCATCACCACCAAAACCTACTGAGTGTTTCCCAATCAGAATCCATGGATGAACTTTGAGATCCGCACTCTTCTGAAGACCAGACACCGGGCATTCATGTCTGATGATACAGTGGTCTACAAGAAGTCCAGATACGACCTTGGTAAGGCCATCAAACAGGCGAAAAGGGACTTCTGCTCCAACCTGGAGGATGAGACAGATGCTCAGCAGCTGTGGCAGGGCCTGAATGCAATCACCTCCTACAAGGCAAAATCAGGAGGCAGCTCTAATGTCGGCGAAACATCACTCCCTGATGAGCTCAATGTGTTTTACGCATGCTTTGATGAGGAGAACGACGATGTGCCTTCCCGAGCCCCCATTCGCTGTGATGGTATTTCAGTCTCAGTCACAGAGGCCAACGTCAGGAAATCCTTCAGAGGGGTGAACCCTTGAAAAGCGCCTGGACCTGATGGTATACCTGTTCGTGTTCTAAAAACATGTGCAGACCAATTGTCTGGAGTTTTTAAGGACATTTTAAACCTCCCACTTCTGAGGTCTGAGGTTCCCACCTGCTTCAAAAGTGCATCAATTATACCAGTGCCCAAGAAGAGCAAGGTGACGTACCGCAATGACTTTCGACCTGTGGCACTAACGCCTGTGGTGATGAAGTGCTTCGAGAAGTTGATCATGGCACAAATCAACTCCTACCTCAACAAAAACCTGGACCCACTGCAGTTCGCTTACCGCCACAACTGATCAACGGTGGATGTGATCTCGCAGGCCCTCCACTCCGCTCTGGACCACTTGGACAACAAAAACTCATATGTCAGGCTGTTATTCATCAATTACAGCTCGGCATTTAATGCAATCATCCCCTCCAAGCAGGTTACCAAACTCGCAGAACTGGGTCTCTGCGCATCCCTCTGCAGTTGGATCCTCGACTTCCTCATTCACAGACCACAGTCTGTTCATATTGGTGGAAATGTGTCAGACTCGATAACAATCAGCACGGGACCACATCAAGGCTGCGAGCTCACCTCCCTGCTGTACTCACTCTATACTCATGGCTGCATAGCCAGTCATAGTGCGAACTCCACCATCAAGTTCGCTGATGACACCACTGTTGTGGGACATATCACTGATGGGGATGAGTCAGAGTATAGAAGAGAGATCGAGCAACTGTCCATATGGTGCCAGCACAATAACTTGGCCTTCAACAACACCAGCAAAACCAAGGAATTGATTGTGGACTTTGGAAGGAGTAGGATGGGGACCCACGGTACCGTTTATATCCACGGGTCAATGGTTGAAAGGGTCAAGAACTTCAAATTCCTGGGCGTGCACATCTCTGAAGATCTTTCCTGGTCCGAGAACACTGATGCAATTATCAAGAATGCACATCAGCGCCTCTACTTCCTGAGAAGATTAAGGAGAGTTGGTTTGTCAAGGAGGACTCTCTCTAACTTTTACAGGTGTACAGTAGTGAGCATGCTGACAAGTTGCATCGTGGCTTGGTTCAGCAACTTGAACGCCCTGGAGAGGAAAAGACTACAAAAAGTAGTAAGCACTGTCCAGTTCATCATCGCCTCTGACCTTCCTTCCATCCAGGGCATTTATCGCTGTCGCTGCCTCAAAAAGGCTGGCAGTGTCATCAAGGACCCACACCATCTTGGCCACACACTCATCTCCCTGCTACCTTCAGGTAGAAGGTACAGGAGCCTGAAGACTGAAAGGACCAGGTTCAGGAATAGCTACTTCCCCACAGCCATCAGGCTATTAAAACTGGCTCAGACAAAACTCTGAACATTAATAACCTATTATCTGTTATTTGCACTTAATCAGTTTATTTATTCATGTGTGTATATATTTATATACGGGTATATGGACACACTGATCTGTTTTGTAGTCAATGCCTACTATGTTCTGTTGTGCTGAAGCAAAGCAAGAATGTCATTGTCCTATGTTCAAGTTCACATGACAATAAACTCACTTGAACTTGATTTTGAACGCAATGAATGAATCCACATTTAGTGCCATCTGGCGGTGGAAACCATTACTGTTTACCAGACAAAATATATTTCCTCAACCGGGTTTAGGTTTGGGTTTAGGGTTAAGTTTATTTAAGTCACGTGTACGAGGTACAGTGTAAATCCTTGTATTACATACCATCCAAAAAGACCAGATAAAACAACAGATAAATACAGACAAGTTAAACTCGAGTACAATAGGTAAAACGAAGGGGACGGCACATAAATATTTACATAATGGACAATACAGAATATAGTTCTCAGCACTGTAGCGCATCAGTTCCATAGACAATGTCCACTGCCCGCAATGGGGTAGAGATGAATCGGATAGTGACCTAGCTTATGGAAGGACCGTCCAGAAGCAGGACAAGAGAGGGAGAGAAGCTGTTCCTCAATCTGGTGGAAGCTTTCGAGCTTCTGTATCTTTGCCTGAGGGGAGCGGGGAGACGTAGGGATGACCGGGATGGGACAAATCTTTGATTATGTTGGCTGCTTTCCAGACGCAGCTTGAAGTGTAGGAGAAATCGATGGTGGGGTGAATGGACTGTGTGATGGGCGCATTAATTCCTCACAATGTATCTGACGCGATGCCCAGCTGAACACTTTTAAGCTGCTTCGTACTTATTTCACCGCTTTATAAAATCATATCGTATTCCCAATAACCTGGCCTTGCGCATCTCCAGAATTGTGTGCCTGTATTCCGAATAAATTAATCGATCGTTCTGATATTCGGTTGTCAAACGATTAATCTCTTTCTGGGGATTAATCACACGTTTCCTCTCAACGCCACGCTCTTCCCCGATAACGTTACTCTCATTTTGTAATATGTTTCTTGGCCCACTGTTGTGAAAACACCTCCCGTATATTCACCCACCTTCTGTCAGACCATGTCTTTTGTATTTCCAACGCGTTATTTCCGTTTTACCGAGTCCACGACGACCATCGATCACCCAGGACACACTAGTTCTGTGTTCTCCCACTTCCTCACCCACTCTCTATACACTGGGGTCAATTTACAGAAGGCGAATGAACCCACAAACCTGCACTTCTTCTGGATGTGGGTGGAAACCGGAGCACCCGGAGGAAACCCACGCGGTCACGGGGAGAACGTGCAAACCCACACCCGAGGTTAAGATCGAACCAGGGTCTGTGGCGATGCGAGGCAGCAGAACTACCAGCTACCCCGCTACACTGCCCGCTCTACTAAAACCTCACCCACCCCCTCTCCCCGCTACTATTATTATCTAAGACACGCCTTGCCTGATGGAGAATTTGGAGGCCGATGTGAAGTTCGCTTCCGATTTGTTACCTGTAGATGGGCGAACAGTCGCGCTGCGGAAAAGTAAGGTTTACCGCAGGATCTTGGCCACAGTTATGCCGGGTGATGCCCGGCGCTCCCGTGCTGTCACCCGCAGCGAACTCGTTGGCATTTTCCTTATTCAGCAAACATTGGCCTACCGTCGCATCGGCGTAATTGGCAACTCCATGTTTTCAAAAGCGTTTAAGTGGAGTTCCTAATTGCAATTTTCAAGGTTGGAGACACTGCAGCAATGCGAAGCGTCGCTACGAAACGGGACAAGCCTTCCATGCAAGACCAAATGCAGGAATCTACGCTTCTGATCAGTAGACAATAGACAATAGGTGCAGGAGTGGGCCATTCGGCCCTTTGAGCCAGCACCACCATTCATTGTGATCTTGGCTGATCATCCACAAACTGTACCCCGTTCCCGCCTTCTCGCCATATCCCTTGACTACGCTATCTTTAAGAACTCTATCTACCTCTCTCTTGAAAGCATCCAGAGAATCGGCCTCTACTGCCTTCTGAGGCTGAGAATTCGCAACCCTCTTCATGGGCCACGGAACGAGGGGGGGGGGGGGGGGGCTGGGGGACTGCAGACCCTCCACTTTTTGGCGAGACCTGCTTCATATCCCGAAATTATCCGGCCCGCAGATATATTTCTCTCGTCTTCTGAGGAGCAACGACATCCAGAATCTCAGAACAGGCGCACAGTGAGCGTGGCAAAACCACGACCAGCCGTGGCGGTAACCGACTGCCCCCCCCCCCCCCCCAACCCTCCCTCCGCTCAACGGGTGGGCCCAGAGAGAGAGAGAGGGGGTGATGGAGAGAGACAGAGGGAGAGAGACAGGGAGAGAGAGAGAGAGTCGGCCCGGAGAGGGAGAGAGAGAGAGAGAGGGAGAGAGGGTGAGAGAGAGGGGGGGGGGGGGGTTATATCCCCACTTTTTGAGTTGGGGAGTGGCTTGTATTATCCCCCAGTTTTTGGAGGTCGAGCAACGACAACGAATAATAACTGTGCCACCCTCCCACACCCTCCCCCCGCTCGGTCGCTCCGCTCCATCACCGGGTACCCCCGACACCGGTGATCAGTTATCGCTCAGCCCCCCACTCCCTCCCGCCCTCTTTCAAAAACGTTCCGCGCCCCCTGCTCTGGGTGAAAAGGTTTTTCCTCAGCTCCATTCTAAATTCTTAAACTGTACCCCCTGCTTCTGGGCTCCCCCAATATCGGGAACATGTTTCCTGCCTCTAGAGTTATCACTTAATAACTTTATATGTTTCAGTAAGATGCCCACTCATCCTTCTAAATTCCAGTGTAAACATGCCCAGTAGCTCCATTCTGTCAACATATGACAGTCCCGCCACCCCGGGTATTAACCTCGTGAACCTACGTTGCCCTCCCTCAATAGCAAGAATGTTCTTTGTCAAATTTGGAGACCAAAACTGCACACAATACTGCATGTGTGGTCTCACCAGGGCCCTGTACAATTGTAGAAGAACCTCTTTGCTCCTGTACTCAACTCCTCTTGTTATGAAGGCCGACATGCCATTGCCTTTCTTCACTGCCTGCTGTACCTGCATGCTTACTTTCAGTGACTGATGTACAAGGACACCCAGATGTCGTTGTACTTCCCCTTTTCCTAACTTGACACCATTCAGATAATAATCTGCATTCCTGTTCTTTCTACCAAAGTTGATAACCTCACATTTATCCCCATTAAACAGCATCTGCCATGTTTCTGCCAACTCACCCAACCAGTCCAAGTCACCATGCATCCTCATTGCATCCTCCTCACAGTTCCCACTGCCACCCAGCTTTGTGTCATCTGCAAATTTGATAATGTTACTATTATCCCTTCATCTAAATCATTCATGTATATTGTAAATAGCTGCGGTCCCAGCACCGAGCCTTGCGGTACCACACTGGTCACTGCCTGCCATTCTGAAAGGGATCCGTTAATCCGCACTCTTTGTTTCCTCTGCCAACCAATTTTCTATCCATGTTAGTACCCTACCCCCAAAGCCATAGAAACATAGATACATAGAAACACAGAAATTAGGTGCAGGAGCAGGCCATTCGGCCCTTCGAGCCTGCACCGCCATTCAATATGATCATGGCTGATCATCCAACTCAGTATCCCGTACCTGCCTTCTCTCCATACCCTCTGATCCCCTTAGCCACAAGGGCCACATCTAACTCCCTCTTAAATATAGCCAATGAACTGGCCTCAACTACCCTCTGTGGCAGAGAGTTCCAGAGACCCACCACTCTCTGTGTGAAAAAAGTCCTTCTCATCTCGGTCCTAAAGGATTTCCCCCTTATCCTTAAGCTGTGACCCCTAGTCCTGGACCTCCCTAACATCGGGAACAATCTTCCTGCATCTAGCCTGTCGAACCCCTTAAGAATCTTGTCCGTTTCTATAAGATCCCCTCTCAATCTCCTAAATTCTAGAGAGTATAAACCGAGTCTATGCAGTCTTTGTTCATAAGACAGTCCTGACATCCCAGGAATCAGTCTGGTGAACCTTCGCTGCACTCCCTCTATGGCAATAATGTCCTTCCTCAGATTTGGAGACCATGTGCTCCAATTTTGCCCACTGATAGTAAGATTAAATGAGAACTTACCAGTTTGAAGTTTGATCTTTATTTTATGAGGAGTTACGATGAGGGATTACGTGAAGACCCCGCCAGCACGCATGCGCGACATTCTTCAAAGCAGTGGTGTGAAATCACAGATACCAGAGTAGACTAATATAGTAAGATAAGAGAGAACTTTCATACCAGTTGAACTTTATAATAGAGGGTTTTGGGAGCGGAGGGCACGTAATCCCTCATCGTAACTCCTCATAAAATTAAGATCAAACTTCAAACTGGTAAGTTCTCATTTAATCTTACTATTTTATTTCGGAGTCACGTGAGTGACTACGTGAAGATTTCAAAGCTTTGTGATTTCTTGCCCTGGAACGAGTCCATGCTCACATACTGCCATGCTAGGAAGGAGGATGAACGTATTTCAGACATGACACTGTGCTGAAAAACAAAGAAGGTATTTATTCATACCTAAAATAATATGCCCCACATTGGTTAATTTATTGTACAGAACTTAACATTTTCCCTGCAAAAGTGTCAGGAGCGGCCACGGGTTTATTATAAAAGCGTTGAAAAGTTTGTTCATTGCTCCAACCCGCTGTGGCAAGGATGTGATCCATAGGAACTTCCATCATCCTAGCCGCTGATGTAGATGCAGCCATGGTGGAGTGAGATTTGAAAACATTAGTATCCACCCCCGCTGCACATAATACCACCCTTAACCATCTGGATATGGTTTGCACTGTGACCTTGTGGTGAGGGCGTTTGTGGCTTATGAGTAAAGCTCTCTCCATGCCCCTAAGAGTCTTGGTGACTTCTATGTATCGCAAAATATGTGTCACAATGCAGAGCCGACTATCTGCAGGATAGGCCAGAAACTCTAATTTTTGGCCAGAGGTACCAGGTCGGTCTTGTTTAAGTAACCCCTGTATTAAAAAGGTTATCTTGCCATTTGTGATATACATGGCGTCCATACTTAGCTTGTGTAGGGACTGGACCCGTTGTGCTGATACAAGTGCCATAATCATTACCATTTTGTATGTTAGTTTGTCCAGAGTGAGCCCCGATATGGGTGTCCATCCTTGTAACATAGTTAATACTATGCCTATGTCCCATGTATGGGTGTATCTGGGCCTGGGGGGATTAGAGTTAAATATACCCCTCATTTGTTTAGATACTAGTGGGTGTGATCCTATAGCCAGGTGATCACTCCCTCTCCCCAGATAATTAGATAGGGCACTCCATGCACAATTAATGGCACTGTAACTCAATCCTTCATCGAAATGAAGGGTGGCCAGAAACTCCAGCACTTCAGTGATAGTGGCTGAGTCATATGTAGTGTTCGTCCTGGTGCAGAACACTTCCCATATCCTGACATATGTCAGGTACTGTCTTCTGGTGGACTCCCTGCACGACGTTGAGATGGCATTGATCGTTCTGTCGGAGAGTCCGTAGTCCAGAAATGGCCTGGTCAGAATCTGCAAACCAACAAGTTGATTCGGTCATGGCACGGATGACTTTCCCCTGTAAAGGGGTGTACCAACAAACCTGGCCATTTGTTGATCCGGATGCAGGGTTCTGTGGCCATCTTTTGTACTGCTGGGAAACATGGTTGGGTAGGCCAGTCGGGAACAACCAGAATACCCATTGCAGAGTCTTGTTTGATTTTTTGTAAGACCCGACTGATGAGGCAGAAGGGGGGAAATGCATAGCAAAACAAATCCCCCCAATGCAGCGAGAAAGCATCCATTGCTGCTGCCCCTGGGTCTGGTTCCCAAGCAACATATGTTGGTAGTTGGTGATTTAGTCTGGATGCAAAAAGGTCGATATCTGGTGTCCCATACCATTCTATAATATCTGTAAACACTTTCTGATCCAACATCCATTCAATGTTGTCATTGAATTTGCGTGACCTGGTGTCTGCCACTGAATTTAGCTTACCTGGAAGGTAAGTGGCTGAGATCTAAATCTCTCTATCCAGACACCAGTGCCAGATATTATTAGCCACTTCTTCACATGATATCGACTTTATTCTACCCATATGACTAATATAGGCCACCACTGTGGCATTATCAATTTGTAGCCATACATGCAACTTGTGCATATCTGAGCAGTAGGCCCTTAGTCCATGAAATGCTCCCAGCATTTCTAGGTAATTAATCCCTAGTGCTTTAAACAGGGTTAATTCTTGTGCACTCCATCTGCCACCACAACTTGTGGTGGTATTAGTTGCTCCCCAACCTTTAACACTGGCATCAGTCTGTAATGTAACCGAGGGATTCATGACAGTGATGGGGTTAGAACAATGCTGAGCATTTTCTGTCCACCAGTTTAATTCTGATTTAGCTTTCCCTGGTAGTTTCATAGGCCTATCGAAATGGCCTGCATGATTTTTGAGAGCTATAATTTTTGCTCTTTGCAGGTTTTGGTAATGGAGTGGTCCAAATTGTGCTGCTAGGAATGCAGCCACTAGTTTCCCAATCACTCTCGCTACTTGCCGAATGGATGGTTCCCTGATGCCAATGAGGCTTTTGCATGCTTCCGTCAAGTCTGTCACTTTGTTGGGTGGCAAGGTGATAGACATTTGAACAGAGTCAATAGTGAACCACAAATAATCCATGGTAGTGGAGGGTTTCAATTTTGATTTATCTGGATGTATGATAAATCCCAGCTTTTGAAAAAGATGTTTTGTGGCTGATACTGCCAATGTAGCCATCTCCAAATTCTCACCTACAATGAGAATATCATCAAGGTAAGCCATGACGATGTGGTTATGTTTCCTTAAGTATGCTAAAGCTGGTTTTAATAATTTTGTGAACAGCCTGGGTGCTGATGACAACCCATTAGGTAAGGCCTTAGAATGCCATAGCTGTCCCATCCAGACAAATTGCAGGTATTTACGATGATCCTTGTGTACTGGTACTGAATAGTATGCATCTTTAAGATCGATGCCAGCCATATAGTACCTATCAGAAATTAGCTGTTTGGCTGTGACAAACGTGTCCATTTTGAAATGGGCATACTGAACTGAAGTATTTAGTCGGTCAAATCTATAATGATGCGACAACCGCCATCTTTTTTGTTTTTTGTAAATATATTTGATACGAACTCTTGAGATTCTCTGATTGTCCTCTCAATTACCCCTTTTGTGTTTAGTCTTAACAGTTCAGCATGGCCTGCTGTTCTCTCTTTTTGTGAAAGTACGAACTTCCGGCTAGGCGTATGCTGAACTGGGATGGGGAGTCCGTATACAAATTCAATTTTGTAACCCTGAATACTTCCGACTATGTAAGGATCAGAGGTAAAAGTGCTCCACACATGATGAAATAAGTGCAACCGACCACCAACCTTTGATGAATCTATACATGCAATGGTTTTGAGGCAACCAGACCCACCTACCTCCATGGTTACCGTCGGTGCTGTGTGGGTTGGCTCTGCCCTTGTTTCTTCTGGTATTGTGTTGCTGCGTTGTGGGGTTGGCGCATTTTCCAAGAGGGCCGGGCTGGGCCATGGTCTAAAAAAGACCGCTGTGCAGGTGGGCCGGCCTTCGAGCTTTCACCACCAGATGGTTTTTCATTGTACCGTTGTCTGGTGGATGTGTAGGGGTGCTGCCGCTGCTTATAGTGGGTTTTTGAGGTGTTTGGCACCTTGATCAGGCCTATAGCCTTGGCCTCCTCATCCAGGTCTTTCACCTGCTTCGGGAGGTTGTCCCCAAACAGCAAATTTGGCGGCTGAGTGCTACTGGTCCTGCATAATCCCGCAAATTTGGGATTAAGTGCAGGCTTCATGATGCTCTTCCTGTAACTGTTAATCTCAAACTGAGTATTACACAGTAGTGCGAGAGCATCTTGTAGCTCTTCAGGCATATCAACCCCATCAGCTGGCCTGGTTACTGCTGTGATTCCAGCAGCCAGCAGTTTAAGGATTCTTTGGAGTTTCACCTCCTGGCTCCTTATAGATGGG
This sequence comes from Raja brachyura, assembly GCA_963514005.1. The sequence continues at coordinate 28,922,366 of OY740794.1, forward strand.
CTCATGTTGCCCCAGATGGGGGTGTTGACTGCTGGTACATTAAGAGAAATGCAGTTCTCTGTAGCAAGGTATTTCTCAGCTGTAGTGTTAATGCCTTGCTCCTGCAGCTGGTTAGTAGCCATGTAATTTATACTGGCTGCCTGCTTTGGATGTATAGGCAGTCCTTTCTGTGTTGGTACAGCATGTTTATTTACCATGCCCAACAATTCTTCTGGCACCCCTAACACAGTTGACTGTTCAGCCATTGCCCCTTCTTCAGGGTCAGCCTAGCTCTGACCCCTAATGCTCCCCTGCGAAGAGGGTGAGACATTTGGCAGTTCTTGATAGGATGCTGGCGTGGGTCTGCGAGGAGACCCACTATGACTCTGCCCCTGCATCAGCAGGTCACGCTGGAGAAACTGCTCCACCATCCGCTCCATGCGGGAAAGACGCCCGCCGTCGCTATCCACGAACGGGGTGTCTTCAGGTCCGGACCCAGCCTAGTCAACGGACCTGTCCGACTTCCGGGTGGTTTTGCCGGCGGACCGTGGCGCACCTGCGGTCTGTTGTGGCGAGAAGTCGGGAGCTGTTGGTAGCACCTGCAGCTCTGGAGAGACGGCACGCTGCTGGCTGCTTTCCACAGCAGCGGATTTTGCCGCTGCTCTCCTGGATTTTCGCGACCCCACGGTGCTTTCTCCGTTGCTGAAACACAAAGAACACCGAGTCGCCACGCTCACCAGAATGGTAAGACTTACCTTCAGTAAGTTTTTAAACTTACGTTGGAGGAGCGGCGCTCCTTCCGACTGATGCTTCCGCAATGCGTTCGACGATATGTCACGCATGCGTGCTGGTGGGGTCTTCACGTAGTCACTCATGTGACTCCGAAATAAAATCTCCTATGTGGGACCTTATCAAATGTTTTCTGAACGTTCAGGTGCACTACTTCCACTGGCTCTCCCTGGTTCATTTTCCTCATTACATCATCAAAAAATTCCAGAAGATTAGTTAAGCATGATTTCCCCTTCATAAATCCATGCTGACTCCGACCGATCCTATGACTGCTATCCAAATGTGCCGCCATTTCATCTTTTATAATTGACTCCAGCATCTTCCCCACCACCGATGTCAGGTTAACTGGTCTGTAATTCCTTGTTTTCTGTCTCCCCCCTTTTTAGAAAGTGGGATAACATTAGCTACCCTCCAATCCATCTATATAAACGCTCGAGGTCGCACACCTCGTTTAACCCTACTCCCCCCCCCCACCTTAAAGCTATTCCCTCGAGTATTTGATATTTCCACCTTAGGAAAAAGGTTCTGACTGTCTACCTATCTATCTACCTGTCTGACTATGCCTATCGTAATACTATATATTAATATCAGGTCTCCCCGTAACCTCCGGTGTTCCAGGGAAAACAATCCAAGCCTGCTCAAACTCTCCCTGCAGTTAATACCCCCCTATTTCTAAGCACTATTGTGGTAAACCTTCCTCCATCCTTTCCAAAGCAGATTTCCTGTAATGGTGCGACCAGAACTGTACAATGTCACAAATGGGGCCTAAGCATATTCATTGTGATTCTGTACATGCAAATAAACTTTTGTATTGAAAATATGCGGCCTCATCCCCTGGTCGCTGGAGATTATAATCCACTGGTCATTATAATCCACCATAATCCACCATAACATCCTAATGCAAGACACTAACAAGAAAAAGGGGGGTGATGGAATCACCTTCTGTAGTTGGAATGTAAAAGGTATTAATGAACCAATCAAAAGAGGTAAGGTTTTGGCGCAATTAAATAGAATACAAGCTGACATAATCTATCTTCAAGAGACTCATCTAAAAAAGGAGGCACAATATAGGTTAACGGCAAATTGGATTTCTAGGGTGTATCATTCATCATTCACTCATAAATCTCGAGGAGTTGCCATTCTTATTCGTAAAGGTATTCAATTTAAACATAGTTCAATAATAGAGGACCCAGAAGGTAGATATATAATAGTCACGGGTGAATTATACTCGAAGAAGGTTGTACTTATGAATATATATGGCCCAAATTTTGATAATCCACTATTCTTTAAGAAAATATTTAATACTATCCCTACAGTAACACAGAACAATTTAATAATTGGGGGCGACTTAAATTGCACTTTGGATAATTATTTAGACAGATCTTCAATCAAAAGGAAGGTTATTTCTAGATCAAGCGAATTCATAAATTCTTTTATTAAATCAGCTAATGTCAAAGATATTTGGAGAAATGTAAATCCTAATGGCCGAGAATACTCATTTTACTCGCCGGTATTTGGAACATACTCCAGGATAGATTATTTTCTAATAGATTCAAAACTTGTCCCATTTACGTATGACTCAAAATACCATAATATTATTATTTCGGATCATGCTCCATTAACATTTAAGATTAACTTAAAGGGTATAACTAAAGGATATTCGCAATGGAGACTTAATCCTCATATATTAAACGATAAAAGGTGCTCAGATTATCTGGTTAAACAGATTGAATTATTTTTTGAAACCAATGACAAACCTGGAATTTCATCATCTCTCTTATGGGACACATTTAAAGCTTTTATACGGGGTGCTACAATCTCGGCGCAGGCATATCTGAATAAGGAAAATAGAAAGATTCAACAGAAATTGAAAATGAAATAAGGCAGTTGGACATGGAAAATGCTATGTCTCCATCTAGGGATATACATAATAAAATTGTAACATTAAAATACAAATTAAATGAGATACATTCAAAGTACGTTATTAAACTTTTTCAAAAGACCAAACAAATACATTTTGAATTTGGGGATAAACCGCATAAATTGTTAGCTCGGCAACTAAGAAAAACAGAAGAAGAGAAAATGATACATAAGGTCAAATCTGAACAAGGAGATATACTAACTTTACCAAAAGATATTAATGATAGATTTCAACAATACTATCAAAAACTATATACATCAAAAGTGACGGATCAACCCGAGAAAATAGAAACATTTCTCCAGAAATGTAACATTAATGGATTAGATCGGGAAGGTAGAGAATTATTAGATGCCGAAATATCAGCAAAAGATATTGAGGAATCAATTAGATCATTGAAGAATGGTAAAGCTGCAGGACCCGATGGTTTGGGGGTTGAATTTTATAAGAAGTTTCATGATTTGATCGTCCCACGATTACAAATTATGTACAAAGTTGCCTTCGAACAAGAACAACTTCCAGAAACCTTAAAAGAATCCACAATTACACTTATTCCTAAAGCAGACAAAGATCCAGAAGACCCAGGATCATACAGAGCAATAGCTCTTTTAAATACAGATCAAAAAATATTAACAAAAATGTTATCTCAACGGTTAAGTTTAGTGATCAATAGATTAATACATCATGATCAAACAGGTTTTATTCCTAAACGTTATTCTACTTATAACTTAAGACGTCTGTTTAATATTATCTACTCGAAAAGAATGACTGATGTTGAACTAGCAGTTATATCCCTGGATGCGGAGAAGGCGTTTGACCAGGTTGAATGGCCTTATTTATTTAGGATAATGCAGAAATTTCAACTGGGAGAAGGATTTTGCAAATGGGTTAGAATTTTATATTCAGGCCCAACAGCAAGAATCCTAACAAACCAAATGTTATCAGCAAAATTCACTCTTTCTCGGGGTTGTAGACAAGGTTGCCCGTTATCACCGTTACTATTTGCACTCGCTATAGAATTATTAGCCGAAAGGATTAGAGTAGAACCAGAAATTTATGGATATAATACTAAAACTACAATTAATAAAATATCTTTATATGCAGATGATGTTTTATTGTATATAACAAAACCAGAGGTTAGCATCCCTAAAGTACTTGAAGTGATAAATGAATTTAGTGAGTTCTCAGGATACAGAATTAGCTGGAACAAAAGTGAAATTATGCCTATAACAGGAATTAAATTGAATAAATTACAAAAATTTCCATTTAAAATAGCTAATAATCAAATTAAATATCTTGGAATTAATGTATCAAAATCTTATAATTCTTTATTTAAATCTAATTTTCCTCAATTATTAAATAAATTAAAAACAAATATTTTATATTGGAAAACATTACCGATATCAATGATCAGTAGAATAAATGCCATTAAAATGATTTTTCTGCCTCAATTACTATATTTATTTCAAGCCATTCCGTTATATCTTCCTAAATTTTTTTTAAAAAATTGATTCTATAGTTAATAGCTTCATTTGGGATTACAAAAATCATAGAATAAGTAAAATACACTTATGTAAATCTAAGATAAATGGTGGATTAGCTTTACCTAATTTTTTATATTATTTTTGGGCGGTTCAGATTAAGAACTTTAATTATTGGTTGATACAGATGGAACAAGACCCAGCTTGGTTAAGAATTGAAAATAAGATTGTTTCCCTTTCGACATAAGCACAATACTCCTTGCCCCTGGGGTGGTACAAAAAAAATTATATAAGGCAAACCCTATAATTTTAAATAATATACGTACCTGGAAACAAATCATTAAGACTTTACATTTAGAAACTATACCACTTTGTTTACCAATTATGAATAATCCTATGTTCAAACCTTCGACATTGGATGTGGGGTTTAGACATTGGAAAAACTTAGGAATAACAAGGATAGAACATCTTTACAGGAATGGGAAATTCCTCTCATTCCAGGAGTTGAAAGAGATTTATGGACTGCAAGCAAATAATCTATTTAGATATTTACAAATTAGAGATTATGTCAAATTAAATACGCTAAATTACAGAAATAGAGAGCCAGGTATACTGGATGAAGTACTTAACAAGCATCCAACAACAGAAAAATTAATAGCATATATATATAATATTTTTTTGGACAGGGAATTGCCAAAAACGGAACTATTCCGACTAAAATGGGAAAATGAAATTGGTTTACCTATAACAGAAGATTTATGGGAAGACAGCTTACAACGAATTCATCGCTGTTCCTTAAATGCCAGACATACCTTGATACAATTCAAAGTAATACATAGATTACACTACTCAAAAAAGAAATTAAATAGAATTGTTCCTACTATATCACCATTATGTGATAAATGTCAGCACATAGAAGCCGATTTAAATCATAGTTTTGTAATATGTACAAAACTTAAAAGTTATTGGACTGAGATTTTAAAAATTATTTCCACAGTTTTAAAGATCACATTAATCCCTGACTCAAAATTAATTATATTTGGGGTTTTAGATTCAACTCAAATTTTAACAGTAAATCAAAAAATTTTTCTGGATTACTGTTTAATAATTGGAAAAAAATTAATATTACAATTTTGGAAGGGACCATTATCCCCGCCAATTAAAATGTGGACAGTGGAAATGTTGGAGACATTACAATTGGAGAGAATTAGATTTATCGTAATGGATAAACCTGAGATTTTTGAACAAATATGGTCTCCATTCACTGATTATATGAAGGGGTAGCTGGGCTCAGCATTGAAGCTCAATGAGTACCCGGTGGAAAGATCATCCTCTGGTCGCTGGAGACGGAGTGGTGTCCATGGGCACCTTGGCCGCATTCCTCGACCGCTGGACACTGGAGGGGCTTCAGTTAGTGTTTGATGAAAGTGACAGCGGTTTGGCTGACACCTATGTATATTTCTTATTTTAGACACACATCTCCTTAAAATAGTGTTTTCACTGTAATTTTGTACCTGCAAATATCCCTAAATTTGCACACACAAAAACAGGGCCTCACAAATGTCCTGCAAAGCGGCGCCATAACTTCCCAGCTCTTACATTGTGCGGTGTCTTTAACCACAATGTAAGAACTTTGAATCCTTACCGTAATCCTTTGATTTAAGGTAAGGAATACGGTAATCTGCGAACTTTAATTCAACCATAGACCTGCACCCCTCTGCTGCCTGCACAGCCCGGCTCTTGCTAATCTTGCAGAATTATCACACCGTCTCCTACCAGAGATGTACAAATGAAAATAGAAGCGCATGTGCTGCAAATCCGATTCTAGTGATGTTGCCTAGCCTGCTGAAAGATTTACAGATAAGTAGTTACTGTTGGCAACGGCTGCACAGAGTATTGAGATGGTTCGGTAAGATACTCGCTGTCAGGCAGTGTGTGTGAGCCTGCGCCCGCGCCTGCGTGTTGAAGGCAGGCATGGCCGTGGACCAAAGAGCGAAGCAAAATGTAAGTAACTAAATACGTGTTTCTTGCGACCAAATAAGCAAAATAAAGAGGCTGCAGACACTGGTAACTTGAGCAAAATACAAAGTGCGGGAGGAACTCAGCGGGTTGGGCAGTATCTGTGGAGGGAAGTGGATAGGCAACGTTTAGGGTTCGGGACCTCTCTTCAGCCAAACTGATTCCGATGACAAGCCCCGATCTGAAACCTCGTCTGTCCATTCCTTCCGCAGGTGCCGCACGACCCCTAATTTCTGCTACCACTTTGTTTCAGTAAAATAAAGATGCTGTTCGTCCAGTTGTCTCAGATTTGCTCTTCTGGCTTCTCCAAAAACGCGTCGCCATTTTCACGTTTTTGGAGTGCACGTTCACTAAACAATGAGGGGATTATTTATTTCCGGAGCCGGACTTTTCTGGAGTCCAGGAGAGAGACTTTTGGCAACTGCGGAGCAGGTTAAAGAGATACTCTTTCAGCGGGTTAAGCAGATGCAGACATGGTAGGTTATGCGGATAGCGTCACACTCTCAAACAGGTGTGTGCGGTGCATAACCACGAAAGTCTCCAAATGTTCAGCAAAGAACCAAGTTCTGGAGGAAGCTCGCAGGGTCAAAGAGCATATGGGGAGGCAAATATATGGTGGACATGACCCGCATTAACATGTGGCTCCACAGATACTGCTTTGGCCTCCGGATTCTTTCAACCATTTGTTTTGTTCCAGATCCCAGGAATTGTAGACTCTTGTGTTTCCAAATGATTTCATGTTAAGTAGTCATAGGATCAGAATCAGGCCTGTCGGCCCCTCGAGGCTGCTCCGCCATTAGATCACCGCTGATCTATCTTTCCCTCTCAACCCCATTCAGTGTGAAAGTATACTGTTGAGAAGATTGGATTTACTATTTACAATATACATCAATGATTTAGATGAAGGGATTCAAAGTAACATTCGCAAATTTGCAGATCACACAAAGCTGGGTGGAAATGTGAACTGTGAGGAGGATGCTATGAAAATGCAGGGTGACTTGGACAGGCTGGGTGAGTGGGCAGATGCATGGCAGATGCAATTTCATGTGGATAAATGTGAGGTTATCCACTTTGGTAGCAAAAACAGGAAGGCAGATTACTATCTAAATGGTGTCAAGTTGGGAAAAGGGGAAGTACAACGGGATCTGGGGATCCTTGTTCATCAGTCAATGAAGGTAAGCATGCAGGTACAGCAGGCAGTGAAGAAAGCGAATGGCATGTAGGCCTTTATAACAAGAGGAGTTGAGTATAGGAGCAAAGAGGTCCTTCTGCAGTTGTATAAGGACCTAGTGAGACCACACCTGGAGTATTGTGTGCAGGTTTGGTACCCTAATGTGAGGAGGGACATTCTTGCTATTGAGCGAGTGCACCGTAGGTTTCCAAGGTTAATACCCGGGACGGCGGGACTGTCATATGCTGAGAGAATGGAGCGGCTGAGATTTTATACTCTGGAGTTTAGATGGATGAGAGGGGATCTTATTGAAACATATAAGATTATTAAGGGTTTGGACACGCTAGAGGCAAGGAATGTTCCCGATGTTGGGGGAGTCAAGAACCAGGGGTAAAGCATTTAGAACAGAGACGAGGAAACACTTTTTCTCACAGAGTTGTGAGTCTGTGGAATTCTCTGCACGGGATGGCGACTGAGGCCGGTTCTCTGGATACTTTCAAGTGAGAGCTGGTTAGGGCTCTTGAAGATAGAGGAGCCAGTGAGATATGGGGATAAGGCAGGAACGGGGTACTGATTGGGGATGATCAGCCATGATCACATTGAATGGTGGTGCTCGTTCGAAGGGCCGAAAGGCCTACTTCTGCACCTATTGGCTATTATCTATTGTCTATTGTTTAATAATTGATAAACAATAATAATATCCGTATTGTGAGAATTAGATGTGAACAAAAAATAACCTTTCGCCGATGGTTTGGGATAGATATGCATGAACGAATTGGGTGGCGTCGAATAAGACTAGATCAAAGGAAGGTCAGTCTGAAAAGCGGCCCGGATCTGAAACGCCATTCCAACATTCATCGTAAATGCTGTTTTACCCGCTGAAATACTCTACCGGTTTGTGTCTTTATTTTTTTGGAAACCAGTTCTTTGTGTCTGAATATAAGTGAGGCCACAAATAAATATTTCTCACCTGAATCATCAAAGATAAAGGGCATTGCATGTGAAACATTTAAGAAGGGGGCGATGTAATTCTGGAGCTTTACAATCACCATATACAGAATTTTAGAGCTCACAGGAGCAAATTCCATCCATGTGATATGAAGCCAACATTTAAAAAAGAACACGAGGAACATATTTTTTAGATGGTGGTGGATGTATGGAATGCGCTTCGAGGAGGTAGTTGAGGTAGGTTCTATAACAACGTTTAAAATCAATTTAGGTAGGTACATGCGTAGGGCAGGTTTAGTGGGATGGGGGCCAAACGCAGGCCGGTGGGACTAGTGTTGACGGAGCATGTTGGTCGGCGTGGGCAAGTTGGGCCGAATGGCCTAGCTAAGATTCTATGACTCTTTTTTATGGCATGACTCAAAGCGGTTTAATGATAAACAGGAACTGCTCGGATCATTTTAATGTCTATGGTCACTACAAGTTACACGCCCCACCCCCTAAAGATTGTTATTGCAAACGTTTTGCCCAAAATGGTAATAGCGTTTGCTATTGGTGTATGGATTCCTGTAAGCTCAGTAAAACTTTCATAGCTCATTGCCGGCAGATATTTCACAGTATTCTTCCGGTGAATTAAACGAGCGCCATCCAGCAGCAAGCTGCGCTACATTTTTCCAAGTACCAGCGGTGGAATTCGCTTTCGTGCAGCAGATGCTGCGGCTGTGGATACTCGTGCTGGCCCTGCGAATCTCATGTCGAGCACAAGGTATGGAGCGGTACAGTGGTGCAGCGGGTAGAGCTGCTGTCTCACAGCGCCACAGACCCGGGTTCGATCATGACCTCGGGCGCTGTGTGTGTGGAGTTTGCAAGTTGTCCCTTTGACCGCGTGGGTGACCGCGTTGGTTTTGTTCGTGTACTCGGGTTTTATCCCACGTCCCAAAGCTGTGCGGGTTTGTAGGTTAACTGGCCGAATGGTGCCCGGATTTATCATGTTTAGGTTTAAATGTGTTTATTTGTGAAAAGCTATGTTTTGCATGCAATTCAAGCTGATAAGATAGACCTTACATACAGACAATTAAGTTAAACGCAAGTACAATATATAGAGCGAACAGAGAGATATTGAGTGCGGAACATAGTTCTCGGCATTGCAGCGCATGAGTTCCAGAGACAAAATCCAATTTCCGCAATCAGGTACAGGTGATTCGGGTAGTGCCCTAGTTTATGAAAGTTCCGAGAGCTCGAGGCTGAGGAGTGACCTGGCTGCGGTATACCAATAATAATAAATACAGTCCAAAGAGTGGGGTGGAAACGACAAACGTTTGCTCTCAACAAAGATTTAAACTAGGTGGATTTCATAGAAACATAAAAACATAGAAAAATAGGTGTAGAAGTAGGCCATTCGGCCCTTCGAGCTAGCATCGCCATTCAATATGATCATGGCTGATCGTCTCAAATCAGTACCCCTTTCCTGTGTTTTCCCCATATCCCTTGACCTATTTAACCATACGAGCTACGTCTAACTCTCTCTTGAAATTTCGACGGAATTTGTGGAAGATTTATTTGATCCGGAGGATGTTTGTAACCGGGAAAGCAGAGCCCGAATCAATATTTACATGAGTTCTTGAAATGTCAATGGATAGACGGTCAGAGGCTCAGTAATGGGAAATAGGTTTAATGTCGACAGACAGCACACACATGATAGGTAGTATTGATGTTTTCGTTTCGTACGGCGCTGTAATTCTATGAATCCATCATAGGACTTAATTGTTATTTTAAAATCATATTTGTGTCATTGTCTCGGATGTTACCGCGCATACGGTATCTTGGTAATCATATTTTAAAATTTCATAGATATTGGAAAAGTTTATATATAGTTTATATATCTTCCATATATTGTTTATGGACGAATTCCGGAACAAATACAGATCCAATGTTGAGAACAGGACGAAGGGAATATTAAAACATTGAGAAGTTAGGGTGAATGCACAGAGTCCTTTACCCAGAGTGGGCGAATCAGGAACGCGAGGCAACAGATTTATGCCGAGAGGAAAATAATTAATAGGAACCTAAGGGACTACGTTTTTTTGATGGGTATATGGAACGAGCTGCCAGAGGAGAGAGTTGAGGCAGGTACTATCATAACGTTTAAAACCATTTGGATAGATACATGGATAGGTTAGGGTTGGAAAGGCCAGATACAGATCGATGGGACCACTGTGGTTGGAGAATGATGGTCGGCGTGGCAGGTTGGGCTGAAATGACCGTTTCCATAAAATATAGTTACTTTCACGATAACAAAATGTAAATTAGATCCAAAATTGTCTTGGTTAGCGAAGACAATGTGTGTGGTGGTGGAAAGTCTGACTAGAGGTTTCTGACCAGTCGGCGGATCAGTTTTATGATCTTTGTTGTTCGTAATTGTATATCGATGAGGGGGTGGACATGTTGATTAAACTGAGCCGGCAGTAATTGAGCATAGGCGGCACAGCTTTGTGAATAGGAAATCGTGATTTAGTAATTGAGGGGGTGATTTGAGGACCCGGAAAAGATAACTGGTCACCGCGGCGTGGTTTATTGGGATTTACAGAAAGTGAAAGTTTACAGTACGGTATAGAATCAGTAACATTAATCAGGACACAGAAACGTCGGAGAAATGGGGGGGGAGGGGGGGGGGGGGGGTGAGAGGGCAATCAAGGTTTACTTGAACTTAGATAAATCAATACTCATACCGATACGTTGTAAACTATCTATCCAAGTATAATTCAGGTTCTGTAAACCGCTTTTCACTTGCCTTAAAAAAAAGATTTTAGACAATTCAGATTGGTGGGGCCGTTGGCACCTTGTGTTGGAGATTTAGAGATTCGTTACAGAGGCCGGTGGATGTCAGTCTGCACCACCCATTGGGATGAAAGCTATGGAGAAGTCGTCTGTCGACAGGTTGGATGCAACCTCTACGAAGCGCTACTGATCCAACCCATCTCGCGCAAAGATGGGCCGCTTTTGCTGAACAAGGTTCAATGCAATGGAACTGATATTTCATCCTCGGGCTGTTCGTTCACTGTCTCCAACGCGCAGGACTGCGAAAGTGGGACGATTGTAAGCATCTATTGTCAAGGTAATTATGTCGTTGAATTTTGTTAAGTATTCTGGTTCATTTACCTCATCGTTCGCGTTAACGCTGCCAAGGGGTTCAGTAGTTTTACAAGCACAACCTGACATACTTTAGCAAAACATGAAGTGCTAGAGAACTCAGCAGCTCAGGCAGCATCTGTGGAGGGAATGGACAGACGACGTTTCGGGACCCTTCTTCAGACAGGAATTGTGAAGAGAAAGCTGGAAAAGAGAGGTGTGGGCGGGACAAAGCCTGGGAAATGATAGGTGGGAGGTGATCAGCATATGAATGGACAAAGGCTCGAGGTGAAAAGGAAACAAAGGGATGTCAGATCAGGGAAGAGGGGTGAAATGAAAAGCCAAAGGGAGAGATTTATGAGGAAGGAGCCAGGGAGAAGGAGAGAGATGAGGACATTCTTACCTCGGCACTTCAGTTGCAACATAACCGCAGTATTGTCCTGCAACCTGGAAGGACAAGAGACAATAGGTGCAGGTGTAGGCCATTTGGCCCATTCGAGCCAGCACCGCCAATCCTTCTCCGCGAGGCAGATTAAGTGATAAATGTCACTGCTTATCTTTGTCCAAAAGAAAATGCTTGCTAGAAATGGCTTCTGGTAATAGTCCATTGTCATTTACAATTGGAATGCAATTATGCTTGTAATTGTTCCTCCCTGGTTACGCGTTGCTGTTTCGGGTGTCTGCGCTGCAAGGCAGCAACTGCACCGTTGTGCCACTGGGCCGCCTCCACATTTGCAGTGATAATTTCGATCGCTGATTTAACCCACTCACAGCGGTATGTCTGCACTGAGACCATTATTTTATTTTTATAATGAACTCTTGTATACATACCCACCCACTCCCTCGACCCCATTCATATTCCAAATAGTAGACGCAAGGAACAGCATATGCCGGAATCATGTGAAGAACACAAAGTGGTGGAGGGTCTCAGCGTGTCAGGCAATAGAGTCTGAAGAAGGGTTCCGACGCGGAACATCGCTTATCCATGTTCCCTAGAGATGCTGCTTGACTCGCTGGGTGACTCGATCACTTCCACGCGTTTCAATTATTCAGGATTTAAAGAGCAACTAAAGAGTACTTTCTGTTCTTTTACAGTAGGGACACAGCACCTGGTACTGACGGATGGAGGCAGCCCTTGTGCAGGGAGGGTGGAGGCGAGCAATGATGTTCGCTTTTTGCTCATCATTTGTGGTCGGGCATTCGGTATGAATGAGGCTCAAACGATCTGCAACTACATTGGCTGCGGCGACGCTGTTTCTGCATCAGGAAACTCACAGTTCGGAGTTGGAAAGTGGCCCATGATGCAAGCTGCGATTCACTGCAAGAGCGCCGAGGGCAATCCCTGGAAATGTGAAAGGAAGGCCCTGGCTCACCCCAACTGTTCTGAGGAAACGGAAGCAGCCGGGATTGTTTGTTCAGGTAATTTCCTCTGTGATATTTTAGATGTTGACGCAAGGAACTGCAGGTGCAGTTAACGTTTCGGATTGGGGTCTGAAAAGGCATCCTGACCCGAAACGTCCCATGTCCAGGTTCACCAGAGGCGCGTGTGACCCGCCGCTTTACTCCAACAAAAGTAATGACTTCACGGGTGACAATTCATTGTGACGTCACCTTAAAATCAACACAATTATTCTCTCTCAATGTTTAAGTCGTGTTCCTCTTTTTATTTATATTGAATCTAAATAATTTATTTCGGTTAATTCGCCAGATTCCGAGGGACAAAGTGCATATAGATCAAATGATTTACTGAGCTCTCAAAATTCCAATGCTTCTCTGTAATGGATGTTAAAAAAGACGCAAAGTACTGGAGTAACTCAGCGGCTCAAACAGCATCTCTGGAAAACATGGTTTGGGGATCCGCTGATTTGCTCCAGCTCTTCGTGTCCTATTGTAGATGATGTCCGACTGTGTGGGCATCGCCACACGGAATACCAAATAACTGGGCTTGAATGAACTATTTCCAATTAACACACGCTATTGAATTGTTTCCTATTGAATATATAATTGCAATTAAAATTAGAATATTTAATGAATATCTAATAAAAATAAAAATTAATATTTCTAATTAAACTCGATTTCTGTTCAATTAACACGCGCTATTGAAATTATTATGAAGGGTGACGGCTTTAAGTGAGCATTTTACCGCTAATGTAACTGAGATAATCCATCTTTAAACATACAAAAAAGACCACGTGCTGGAATAACGCATCGGGTCATGCAGCATCTCTGGTGAAAGGTCACAGGTGACGCTTACCTGGAACGTCACATCCGTGTTCTCCAGAGATGTTGCTTGATCTGCTGAGTTACTCCAGCACTTTGTGTGTTTATTTTGTAAACCGGCACTTGCAGTCATAGTCATAAATTCTTACAGCGTGGAAACGGGATCTTCAGCCCAACTTGCCCTCACCGGCCAACATGTCCCATTTACACTAGTCCCACCTGCCCACGTGTGGCCCATATAACTTCAAACTTGTTCCATCCATGTACCTGTCTAAATGTTTCGTAAACTTTGCGATAGTACCTGCCTCAACTACCTCGTCTGGCAGCTCGTTCTATACACCCACCACCCTTTGTGTGAAAAAGTTATCCCTTAGTTTCCTATTAAAGCTTCCCCCCCTCACCTTAAATTTCATTGTATATCCGCCTTTAAATAGATAGCTGTTGTTTAATAATGAGTATAAAATGATGAAGCGGATGAATATAGCAACGTATTCTCAGGCAGGGTGTTGCCATACCAGCGGGGTTAACCATGCAATAAATACAGGGTGCGGTGGACAACACGTAACAGAAATAATGCAGTTACTTATAATCATGACAATTGTACCTGATGATCCGGGTATTAAGCGAACGTGCTCTATTGGCAATAGGGATAATTTTTGCCTTTTTTTTTTGCCGTTTTTGCCTTCGAACATTAATGTGAAAATTCATTAATAACCACACCTTTGTAAACATGATTTCTGCATCTTTATTAGGTATGTGTGGAATGCGTGTGGGAAAGAAAACTCCCAAAACACGTTTTAAGAGCTCTGAACCCGAAGTTGTGGATAGCGGTGTAGGAGGGTCCTTCACCTTTCGTCAGGGATTCCAACAACGTTCTGAACTCCAATTAATCCTTTTAATCATGCGTGGTACTGTGCTTATTGTCCAGTGTTGGGATTATAAAACAACATTGAATTCATTGTAACATCACCTTAAAATGAAGAAAACTATTCTCGCCTTTGTACCAATTTTTAATTCGTCCTCACGTTTCTTTTAATTACATTGAATCTAAATAATTTATTTCGGTTAATGCACTTCAGTTTCAGAGGGTCAAACGCGTCCACGGATGAAATGACCGACTGAGCTCTTAAATTTCAAATATATCTTTGCAATGGATTTAATATTTAGAGGAATGATTAAATAGCTGCTCATAGCAATCACATCAGTTATATTTATAGAATACCTACATTTTTCATCTAGTTTAGAGAAACACCATGGAAACAGGTCCTCGGCCCATTGATTTAGCGCTGACCACCCGTTCACCCGTTCACACTAGTTCTATGTTATCCACTTTTTCACCCACTCCCTTGCACACTAGGGGCAATTTCCAGAGGCCAATTAACCGACAAACACGCACGTCTTTGGTAAGTGGGAAGCAACCGGAGCACCCAGACTCATGCGTTCACAGGGAGAACATGCAAACTCCCTGCAGATAGTACCCGAGGTTAGGATCGAATATGGGTCTCTGGCGCTGTGAGGCAGCAGCTCTACCCGCTGCGACAATGTGCCGTAATCTTCTTTCCACCAAGAATATTAACTTTCAATTGTCGTAAATTCCTATTGTTAAAATTTCGGGGCTGGACGAAGGAACCCTCCTGAAAATATTGCACTGGTGTTGTACCGGCATCTCAGGTCGTATCTTTGTTCCTGGGGATTTCAATAAAATCCTTCCATCGAGGGGATTTGTCGCAGTCGCTGCCTCAAAAAGGCTGGGAGCAACATCAAGACCCACACCACCCTGGCCACACACTCATCTCCCTGCTACCTTCGGGTAAAAGGTACAGGAGCCTGAAGACTGCAACAACCCGGTTTAGGAATAGCTACTTCCCTACAGCCATCAGGCTATTAAACTTAGCTCGGAACTCTGAACACTAATATCCCTCCATCTGTTATTTGCACTTTATTAATTTATTAATTCATGGGTGTATTTACGTATAGAATTGTAGTCAATGCTTTCTATGTTCTGTTGTGCTATTCAAAGAAAGATTTTCATTGTCCTGTCAGGGACACATGACAATAAACTCTATTGACTTTGACTTGACTTAAAAGGAAAGATTAAAATGCAGACGGAAAATCGAACAAACCTGAACTATGTTCGGGGAAGTAATTTATCTTGTGGAATTATGCAGAAGCTATTTTGGCAAACAATTTACTTTGTGCAAAGACGCCTAAGGTATTTAAAGATATTTTGCCCTCAAAAAATGACAGAGCATAGAGAGCCCAGGCTGGTTGGCGGATCCGACCGATGTCACGGAAGACTTGAGATAGTACATGGAGCGACCTGGGGCACCGTGTGTGATTGGCATTGGGATCTGCAGGATTCACGGGTGCTGTGCAGAACATTGAAATGTGGGCAGGTGATATCAGTCATCGGGGGAGCATATTTTGGAGAGGGCAGTGGTCCCGTGTGGCAGGAGGCATACGGATGCCAAGGCAACGAGACATCCCTCTGGAACTGCGCCTCCGCACAACGCCCCCAACACACCTGCACACACGAACGTGATGTCAGCGTCATCTGCTCAGGTGGGTGCTTCGTTCGTTCTTACACGTGGATTCAGGTCGAGTAGATAATCCTCAGAAAAGCAGTCTGAATAATGAGTAGAGAGGAACTGCAGATGCTGGTTTATACAGAAGATAGACACAAAGTGCTGGAGTAACTCGCTGGATCAGACAGCGTCTCTAGAGAAAATGGATGGGTGACACCTCGGGTCAGGACGCCTGGAGAAGGGTCCAGACCCGAAACGTCACCTATTCCTTTTTCTCTAGAGATGCTGCCTGACCCGCTGAATTACTCCAGCCCTGTATTTTGCGTAAACCAGCACCTGCAGTTGCTTCTTTCTACAAATTACTTTGTTAATAAACTGGGCAGCTTTCGGGAACGTTTGACTCATCACCAAGCTTGAAATGCAAAGTTAGGGTGACAGATATGCTGAGCTAGGCGATCATACTACCTTAGATCACGCTAACACCCCAAATGGCCTTTGGTAAATGGCACCATTCATTAATGTTGATAACCGTATTGATCCATCGCATCAGACTTTATGCTTTAGTCGTACAGCGCGGAGGCAGGCCCCTCGGCCCACTGAGTCCGTGCCGACCAGGGGCCAACCCGAACACTAGCATTAGCCTAAACACTGGGGAAAAGTTAACATTTTACAGGAGGCAATTAACCAACACACCTGTACTTTTTTTAAAGTATGAGAGGAAACCGGATTACCCGGAAAACCCCCACGAGGTGACCTGAAGAACTTACAAACTCTGCACAGGCAGCACCCGTTGTTAGGATCGAACCCGTATCTCTAGCGGCGTGAGGCAGCAACTTTACCGCTGCGTCATCGTGCCCCCACAGTGCCCCCAGACAGCAGCTAAGATTTATTCAACATTAATGCAGAACTGACATTTCTATCAACCGCCTTCAGTCTTTTGCAACAATTCTTTCCAAAGTTTAATTTTCACCTTCCCTTACATAAGTACTGACACTTCATTTTACATTTATCTTCAATTTTGTTCGAAAGGACGTTGATCTGGAATTGGAGACACGGGGAACTGCAGATGCTGTCATCTTGCGTGTTGGAGTAACTCAGCGGGTCAGGCAACTATGCCTGCCCTCCAACGATACTGTCTGACGATTAATACGGTTGGCAGGTTCACAATTTATAGGAGTAGAATTGGGTCTTTCGGCCATTTAATCGTGGCTGATCTCTGCCACCTAATCCCATTTCCCTGCCTTCTCCCCATAACTCTTGACACCTGTTCTAGTCAAGAATTGTCTATCTCTGCCTTCTGTGGCAATGGGTTCCACAGATTAACTGCCCTTTTGCTAAAGAATTTACTCCTCACATTTTTTCCTGACCCTCCCACCAACGGAAACACCCTTTCCGCATCCACTCTATCTATGCCTTTCATTATTCTGTAAGTTCTAATGAGGTCCCCCTTCAACCTTCTAAACTCCAGCGAGTAAAGCCCCATTGCTGTCAAACGCTCACCAGATGCTAACCCACTCATTCCTGGAATCATTCTTGCAAACCTCCTCTGGATCCTCTGGAGCCAGCACATCCTTCCTCAGATATGGGGCCTAGATTTGCTCACAGAACTCCAAATGCGGCCTGACCAGCACCTTATAGAGCCAGCATTACATGTCCGTTTTGGTATTCCAGTCATCTTGATATAAATGCTAGCATTGAATTTGCCTTCCTCACTACCGATTGGACTTGCAAATTATATTTTGGGGAGTTCTACACTCCCAAATCCCGTTGCACCTCCGATTTCTGGATTTTCTCTCCATTTAGAAAATGGCGGTGTCAGGGGGTATGGGGAGAAGGCATGAGAACGGGGTTAAGAGGGAGAGATAGATCAGCCGTGATTGAATGGCGAAGTAGACTTGATGGGCTGAATGGCCTCATTTTGCTCCTATCACTCCTATGAACACATATCAGCCGAGTTACTCCAATACGTTGTGTTCTTGAACTCGAATTGGTGTTGGCATTCCTGCATTATTGCCACGCATACCGAGATGCAATGAGAACCATTGGATGTTTTTCCATAAATCATAGCTGACCTGTTAAGTACAGCCACGATCCATCGGTTTATTTAGCATGTACAGTTACGCAGTACTTGCTATCTGCTCGGAAATTAATCTACAGATGTCCTAATACTTCTATTGTTAATGTTCATGTCATCCCCCCCCTCAGCCCCCCCCCCCCCCCTCTCCTCGTTATCCACATTTTCCATCCCTCTCAATAACTGTGCCTCCTGTTGCAGTGTGTTACAGTGCTGCTTCTATCAGCTTTGCAGAAACCCATAGAACCTGTCTGTGAATTGACCGCGCGTGGGTGAAACGTGGATTTCCACGTTGAACTCCAAATCCGTTGCAGAACTTTTCCTAATGATGACTATTATTTTAAAGGATTAATCAGGAATAGATTTCCAAATGGACTATATGACACCTCGTGTTTCGTGTTCGTTCTTTTAACTTAAAAGGTCAAAAGGGGCCGCGATTGGTCGGTGGCAATGACCGCTGTTCGGGAAGAGTGGAGATACTGAGGGGTGAAATCTGGGGGACGGTCTGCGATACATACTGGGATTTACAGGACGCGGCCGTCGTCTGCAATCATTTACATTGTGGAGTTGCTTTATCAGCGCCTGGAGGAGCACTCTTCGGTGAGGGAAATGGTTCCATATGGAAAGATATCCACGAATGTCGCGGCAATGAGATGCGTTTGAATGACTGCCTCATTTCATCATGGGGCCACCGTCCGTGCACGCACAAGAACGACGCCGGCGTCATCTGTTCCGGTAGGTGATTTGTCAAGTCTCAGGTCTCAGACTCAAGATTGTGTAGTTGTCATCTGCACCGACAACGGAAACATTTGATGTTAAGTATCATGCATGCTCCCTCTGTTGAATCACCAGGGGGTTTGCAGGTTACGGCACACCGTTTCACTGAGTATTTGAACAAATAAAGTTGGCTCACCAACAATCTGATGACATTTATATTTGCCAATGATGAAAAAGAATAGCAAAAATCCGGGATAGAAATGAATTGAAATAATTCAAGGCAATGTATATAATGCTCGTGTTGGGGTCATTTAGTCAACATTTCAGCGTGGGAATTTCTTCCTCTCTGTTATGCATACACTGCTTAAAATGACAGCGAAGCTCTTTATCCAATGTGACAAGAGCAACACGTGTACGGCTGGAGGTGCGTAAATCAGAACAGAAAAGGTCAGCGAGTGGAAGAGAAATTCTGATATGCTCAATGGCGCAAGGATCATCAAATTCAAGCAGATGGGAAAATATGCAAACACAAAAAGCTGAAGTAACGCGGCGGATCAGACAGCATCTCTGGAGAAAATGAATAGGTGACGTTACCTTTCCCCTTTCTCCAGAGATGCTGTCTGACCCGCTGAGTTACTCCAGCTTTTTGTGTCTATCTTCGGTTTAATCCAGCATCTGCAGTTTCTTCCTACACAGGAATGAATGTGAGATAGGATTACGAAACAGTGGCATAGATAAATGGAAGCATAGTTCTGTGAATTTAACACATGACTGCACTCAGAATAATGAGAGTTTGTACGTAAAATAATCTGAATTTAAATTTTTTCAGTACTTGGTAGTGTATTGTCGACACAACAGTGTCCAATTTCTTTACTTGTGCCCAACATCGACGGCCAGTGATAAAAACCTGTATTTTGTTCTTGTTCACAATATGATACCATTAACATTGACACCCAATTATATGTCCACAGTTGAACATTGGCAATTGCGCCTGGTGGATGGAAAGGGCGTGTGTGATGGCAGAGTGGAGGTTTATTACGGCGGCGTGTGGGGCAGAGTAATTGACAGTCAGTGGGACTTGAGAGATGCAGATGTAGTATGCAGACAGCTGAACTGCGGCTCCGTAATAAATGTTTACAGCTACTACAAACATACAACGGGCAGGGGCCCGGTGTTAATGGACAACGTGACTTGCAATGGCAGTGAAGGCTATCTCTGGAACTGCACGTTTGCACAACCTAACCACTTATCAATGGGCGACGAAGTTGGTGTCTTATGTTCTGGTAAGATTGGAATCTCTTGTTACTTTGTGAAATAAATCCACTGTATATTCATAAAGTTTCCAATTGCGTTACTCTGCCAATGACTTAGGCTGGTGCCAGCGAACAGCATAATCAACTGAAACATAAAACAACTGCAATTGTCGGAATTGTGAAATAAAACATAAACTATTGGGCGTTCTCACCAGTCAGACAAAGACTGGGTAATTGCAAACGATTTGGGATAAAACTCCTTTGCACAACTGGTTGGGGTGCTATGGATGAGTCTTGGAGATATTTCCAATAGGCTATGGCCTAAAGGAAGCATATTTCAAAATTTAGGGAGGAGACTGGTTAGATTAATGAAGAAAATTGGAGGGCGGTAAAATGAATGAAATGACATTTTATAGCAGTGAAATGCAGGTCGAACTGTTGCTAACCTCGGACCCACACGGACAACACTGAAATGCCCAGCAGATAGGTATTCACTAGAGAAAAGTTTTAATGTACAGCAATATACACAAAAAGGCAAGTTATTTACTGTTGTTGAATTCGATATTAAATCACAACGGAGGGAAATGGACAAACGACGTTTCAGCTCGGAATCGTTCTTCAGACTGATTCGAAGGGGGCGGGGTTGGTCCATGTGCGGTGGGGATGATTGGCAGATGAATCAGGCGGAGGGGGGGGGGGGGGGGGGGGGGGAGGGAGAGAAGGGAACGGAGCCCCAAGGCTCGCGGGATCAGTGGTGAAGATAAAATTTTGCAGATGGTGAAATCTAATGATAAGGTAATATGCGTAGTGATATTTTGAAGCAAAGTGATGGATGGTGGGTTGAACGGATGGGGTAGGAGAGAGCGTGGAACACGGGTTTCAAAGCATGGTGGGGGGGGGGGGGGGGAGATGAACGCAGGGAGGAGGTAGAGCAGGGCGAAAGAACGGATGACGAGGGAACTGGAAAGAAATGTTTGCGATGTGTAACTGGGTAGATGAAGAGGGGATAGGATGCTTATAGAGGCATGGAGTCATACAGTAATAAAATAGGCCCTTCGGCCCAACTTGGCCACACCGGCCAACGTGTCCCATCTGCACTCGCCTCACCAGCCCACGTTTGACCAATATCCCTCCAAACCTATCCGATCCATGTACCTGTATAATGGTTTCTTAAACGCGGCGATAATTCCTGCCTCAACTACCTCATCTGGCAGCTCGTTCCATACACCCACCACTCACAAAAAGTTACCACTCAGGTCCCTATTGAATCATTCTCTCCCTCATCATAAGCTAAGCATTCTGGTTCTCCATTGCCCCACTCTGGGCACGAAACTCTGTGCCTCTCGCCGATCTATTGCTCTCATGATTGTATATACCTCTTTAAGGTCAACCCTCATTCTCCTGCGCTCCAGGGAATAGAGGGCCAGCCTGCCCAAACTCTGGAAATTGAACAATTCAGTGTTCTCCACAAATCCACTTATCACTACTAGTTCTTGGCTACCCCTTCCCCTCATCTCCCTCCATCAACTTCCTCTACTCTACTCCAATGTCTAAAGAAAGGTCGCGACCCGGAAAATTGTATTTCCAGGCCTCCACGGCTCTTTGTGTCCTACGCAGGAATCCAGCATCTGTAGTTCCCTGTGTTTCAATGAAACGTCATCTGTCCATTCACTCCACCGGTGCTGCCTGACCCTCAGAGTTCCTCCAGCACATTTTTCCCTACTCAATATGCAAACATCTACAGTCTCTCGGGTCTGCAATCAACAACCGATATCCACAGTTGTAAAAGGAAGTATTTTCTTAATCCGCAAGCCACAATACAGCAGGGATATCTTGTGCTTCCTCCCCCTAACCCCTTCCTCCATTAAGGGTCGGTTAACTAGTTACTCGGTGCGCAACAACGTGTCCCTTTAAGATAACAACATTCCGAGCCAACAATTTGCCTATCGGGATCCCATCCTGCCTGAAGTCATCCGTTGCCGCCCCTGGTTTGTCCTGGTCTATTCTTGCTTCCAATCGCCCTACCCACCCCGATAATCAGTCTGAAATTGTCCCGATCCGAAACGTCACCTACACATCTTCTCCAGAGATACTGTCTGATCCTCTGAGTTACTCCAGCACTTTGTGTCTATCTTTGGTGTAAACCCAGTGCTGGACTTACCTAAAAGCCAAATAAGCTATAGTTTAGGGCCACACACCCTCAAGGGCCTCATTCTTAGAAATCTATTTTTATTTTTTCATTTTTTACCTGAATTTCTTTAGAGAAGGGCCTCAAATTTCATACAGCTTAGGACCTCAGCTGGTGAAAGTCCGGCTATGTGTAAACAAGAATCTGCAGTTATTTTCATTATTCTGTCCTGTGCTGGTCCTGTTTCTTACAAACTGACATTTTTTGTCAACTAAATATTAAAGAAAGTAATGCTCTGTATTTGTTGAGACAACACGCTGCCATCTTTACTCGGACTGCTCCCAGATTAATCGTTATTATTTTCCGTTGCAGATCATCTTCCCACCACACTGATTGACGGCGGAAGTCGTTGTGCCGGAAGGGTAGAGGTCTACTACAACGGCACATGGGGTACGGTGTGCGATGACTCTTGGGATTTAACGGACGGCCACGTTGTCTGCAAAGAACTGAACTGTGGGCATGCTCTGAATGTCACGGTTTCCGGCTGGTTTGGCCAAGGTTCGGGTCCTATCTGGATGGACAATGTCAACTGTTCAGCGAATAATTCGGCCTTGTGGCAATGTCCGGCGAGAGCAAGGGGAGAAAACGACTGCTTTCATAAAGAAGATGCTGGGGTTATCTGTTCGGGTGAGGTTTGACTTAAAACATGCAGAATGTCTCACTCTAGATGATGTAGAACTCGTACATACTTGGGATGGCGAGTTCTGATCAAGATAAACTGTGAATTTTAAATGATGACATGTTAGTGCACCCCCCCCCCCCCCCCCCCCCCCCCCATAACATCAATTTGATCTATGAATAGAGCATACATTTCTGCATATAGGGGGCACAGTGGCGTAGCTGGTAGAGATGCTGCCTTGCGGCGCCAGAAACTTCGAGTGGTGTCTGTGTGGAATTCCCTCGTTCTCCCTGTGAGCGCATAGGTTTCTTTCGGGAGCTCCGGTTGCTTCACACATACCAGACATAAACGACATAAATGTAAACCGAAATAAATTGGCGGATTGGCTCTCCCCAATTTTTTGTACTATTACTGGGCAACGAATATCAAAAACGTAATCCATTGGATGGACAACATATGCCAACAGGTAAAATGGTTAATAATGGAGAGAGAAGATTGTTCGCCTTTAAATATAGGCGCGATTCTTCGCTCTCCAATAAACTTGAAGAAAACACTATACGAGAAAAATCCGATTATCCATAGTACCCTACGAATCTGGAAACAAGTGAAGCCAGCCCTTAAACTGAGAAATGTATCTATTCTCTCACCAATTGCCAATAACCCATCGTCCCTTAATTATGGCCTGATAACGGCGGAAAAAACTAATACTTACATTTTGGAAACACACATCAGTCCCGACTGTTAAAATGTGGATTACAAACATGTCAGAGACACTACATCTTGAAAATATTAGACTTGTCTCGGCAGAAAAAACAGATCATTTTTCCAAGACATGGACACCCTTCACCGAATTCTTACAAGGATAGTATGGTGCAATACAACTTTGGATTTAAATCCAACTATGGGTTGGGTGAGGTGGCTGGGGTGGGACGGGAGGCAGGTATATCACCACTTTTTTCTTTCTTTTTCTTTTTGTTCTTTTTTGTTTCTTTCTGTCTTTCACCCACTCTTTGGCTACACTACTTTGGTAGTCTAGGGGTCCTATCTTTGCAACTCTTACATTTTCTCTCTCTTGTTTTTTCACTTTTCTTTTCCTCTATTTTAAAGTTAAAAAGTTAAAATTTAACCTGTACATTAACTGCATAATGTTATATACCGATTGTTCTACTCTTGTACATTTGCTTCTAATAAAAATAAAAAAATAAAAATAAAACAC
Source organism: Raja brachyura (assembly GCA_963514005.1). Next base: position 28,946,609 of record OY740794.1, read on the forward strand.
ATACCAAAGACGTGCGGATTTGTAGACTAATTGGCCCTATGTAAATAACTCAAAGTGTGTAGGGAGAGGTATATGGAAAGTGGGATAACATAAAAGTGGTGTAAACGGATGATCAATGGACGGCGTGAACTTTTAGCTTTCTGTCCTAGAACTCCTCCATTGCCAGAGTGAGGCCACACAGAATCTGGATGAAGGGCATGTGCATAATCCGCTCGGACAGTTTACAACCCAACGGTGTGAACACTTAATTCTCCTATTTTACAATTTTACAATCAGGCCCCTTTGCCCCTCCCTTCTCCAGTCTCTTCCCCACCCGGATGTGCACCCATTTCTCTCTGCCCTCTACCTACCCCCTCCCGTCCCATTTCACACCTACGTGCCTTTCTCCAGCTTCACATTTCATACATCTTCCATCCTTTTCTCCTTATCTCACGTTTTGTCTTCTAATCTCTGGTCTATCCGCCCATGAGCCATTTAAACTCTCCTCCACGCCTACATCCAACTATCCTTCAGGATTTGGTCCCACCTCTCCCTTCAACCATCTCGATTGCAGCTTTCTCTCCCCTACAATCGGTCTAAAGAAAGATGCCGACCCGAAAGGGCGGCTATCCATGTTCCTCTGGGGCGCTGCCTGACCCGCTGAGTTACTCCGGCACTTTGTGACTCATTTGGCTCAACTTGCTTCTTTGTTTTACAGATCACAAGGCGATGAGGTTGGTGAATGGCGCGAATCCCTGCCAGGGCAGAGTTGAAATCTTCTTTAACGGGACCTGGGGCACTGTTTGCGCGGATTCCTTTGGCGACGAGAATGCGGAAGTAATTTGCGCTCAGCTCGGCTGCGGCTCAGCAAAGCCAGTGCTCCAAAGCTCGGTATTTGGCCAGGGATCCGGACCAATCTGGCTGGATGATGTGAAATGTCGCGTGCACGACTCACTCCTCTGGCAATGTCCTTCTTCACCCTGGGGTCATCATGACTGTAACCACGGCCAGGATGTCGGGGTCATTTGTTCAGGTAATAATGTAACAAGGAAGCCGCTTGCATTTGCAATATTGCTCTCAAGTGATGGATGTAACTTGTTTCACAGAATCCAAACCGCCGAAACACCACGTTGCGAGGAAAGGGGAAACAATGAACCCAGTTCCTGAATATGCTGGTAATTTCTAATACGTTACTTATCAAATCTATGTCTCAAGTATGCTTTGGCCTATTTCATACGGTCAGCTTAAGTACGCCTCCTTGTCTATTGCTCTGTCCGAAGAGAGTATTTTCTTTATTCGCAGTCTCTGAAGGATGCACATAGCCGGGCGCCAACTTATTTTTTCCACTGTTTGTGCAGAAAGTCAATCTGCAGCTTTGGGCATATGCAAGCTGCGTAATCAGAAGTTGCATTTGCTTTGTAATCAGAAGTTGCTAATCAGCCAAATTTGGAGATTATATTTACAGTCACTGATTGAATGATACAGCATATTTACAGTCATTGACTGGTTGAATGATACAGCATGGAAACAGGCCATTTGGCCCACCGGGTCCAAAATGTCCATAGATCATAGAACACAGAACAACGCGGCACAGGAACAGTCCTTTCCGCCCACAATGTCCATGCCAAACATCGTGCCAAATTAAACTAGTCTCCTCTGCCTGTACATAATCTATGTATTTCCATCCCCTGCATATCCACGTGCCTATCCAGAAGTCCCTTAAGCGCCATTATTTTATCTGTCTTCACCACCACCCATGGCAATGCGTTCCGGGCACTCCGTCCTCTGTATACATGCCTGGTACATCTCCTGCGTGAATCCCCTTTCGCATCCACTCCTTACACACTGGAAGCAATTTACAGAGACTAATTAACCTAAAATTCCGTCTTTATGACGTGGGGAAAAACCCACGCCGTCACAGGGAGAACATGCAACTCCACACAGGCAGCTTCCGAGGTCAGTGTCGAATCTATGTCTCTGGCGCTGTGAGGCAGCAGCTCTGCATTGTGCCGCCTTACATTGAGGAAATAGTTATAGATATGGTGGAAAGTGCGATTGTTGTGTTGGACGCACCCGAATATGATTCACTTGCTATACATGGCACCAAATCAAAAATCAAACGCTGGAAAATAACAGTTTTGACGTCCGTAGCACACGTATAGTCTGTTCTGAATTCCAGCGTATTGGGGGTACTCTGCAAATGTAAATGACACTGATCTGCAAACAGATTCACTTTTAGTAACATCGATGCCATCTACATATGGCATAAAAGCATTGGCAAACTCAAAATGGGCTGGCATCCTCCACTGGGCTGGTATCCAACACATTAACCGTCCACCTTGCTGCCTCTAGATTACCCGAAATAGTTGGCACCCCAGATTCATTTTATCACGGCTCACATACGCCCAATCCATCACACAGACCAGCCTCACCACCAATGACCCCAATCTGCACTTCAAGCAGAATCAAAGACATGTGTCTGTCGCACAGCTGTCATTCCCTTTCCACCTCTGTTATCAGGCTTCTGAATGGTCCTTCCATATGCTAGGTTCCTGTCCGATTCACCTCTACCCTATTGTGTACATTGGACTTTGTCTCTGGAACTGGTACACTACGATGCCGAGAACTATATTCTACACTCTGTATCTTCCCCTTCGCTCTTGAGTTGGTCATGATTGTATTTATGGATAATATTATCGGATATGATTGGATAGCATGTAAAATAAAGCTTTTCACTGTATCTCGCCAGACGTGACAATAATAAACCCAAACCTAAAACAGGAATCAGTTAGGTTCTTGTCGTCGTTTTAATTCAACTGATCAAGATTTAATTTCGTTTTTGAATCTGGAGATACAGCGCGGGTTCAGCGACTGACACTATCCGACACACTTGCGACAATTTACAATTCTTACCGAAGCCAATTAACCTGCAACGCTGTACGTCTTTGGAATGGGGGAGGAAACCGGAGCATCCGGAGAAAACCTGCACGGTCACAGGGAGAACGTACAAACCCCGTACAGACGGCACCCGTAGTCAGGATCGAACTGTGTCTCTGGCGCAGTGAGGCAGCAATTCTACCGCTGCGCATCCGCGCTGCTCCAACGCATAGCCTTTAAAGTCGAAAGTCAAAAGATCTTTAAGAAAGTTGCAAAATGGTGGTAAATAAAATATCGGTAAATAAAACAAGGTAGCATATTCCGTGCAAGTTAACGTTGCCACATGTTCATAGGCGCGCTGTTTATTTCAGACGTGCGGCTGGTGACGGGGCTCGATCGTTGCTCGGGAAGGGTTGAAGTGTACTTCAATGGGACGTGGGGAACAGTGTGCGACGACTCCTGGGACACGCGCGATGCCGCAGTGGTGTGTGGGCAGTTGAACTGTGGAGATCCCGAGCTGGCCTCCGCCAGAGATCTCTTCCCCCAAGGCAACGGGACTATTTGGCTGGACGAGGTCAAATGCACAGGGGGGGAACGAACCCTGTGGGATTGTCAATCCGCTGCGTTCGGTGACCATGACTGTGGGCACAAGGAGGATGTTGCTGTGATATGTTCAGGTCTGTGACATTACCGTTGATGTTTTTTGTCAACTCTTCTGCTTCGACCTATCTATGTATCTTCATGCTACAATCGTACACGAACCCATCCTCTTCCCGTTCGGCTTCTCCGATTACTGGACGCCTCGGTCTTTAGTTGCCTGCACCCTTTTCCCCCTTTCCTCTCTTCAAATATCTCCACTTCAAAATAAAGAGCAAAATTGCGGAAGTAACTCAGCGGGTCGGGCAGTATCTCGGTAGCACGTGGAGGGGTGGTGTTTCGGGTCGAGTCTGAAGAATAGTCCCAAAGCGAAGCATCATCGATCCATGTTCTCCAGATATGCTGCTTGACCCGCTGAGTTCCTCCAGCACTTTGAGTCTGTTCTTAACGCCCATCAAGCGTCCGATTATCCTTTCTGCTGATGTTTTGTTTGTTATCCTTGTTCTCCCTCGATGCGCATGAAATTCCAATTGAGAACATCTCACTACATTACATTTTGAGGAAAACACAGCGAGATTCGTATTTGGACAACGTATCTGCAGCGGGAACAAAGCGCCCCCTTTAAGATGCTCCCTGGCCCGCTAGGTCCCTCCGACACTTTACGTTTTGCTCAAGATTCCAGCATCTGCAGTTCCTTGTGATTTACTTATCTTAAAAGGGTATTACTTCAAACTTGGGATTAAAATGTATCATAAAAAAATATGTATTAACCAGGAGACACAAGGAACTGCAGATTCCGGATTACAAACACTTAGATAAAATGCTGGAGTAGCTCAGCTGGTCAGACAGCATCTCAGGAGAACAAGGATACGTGAAGAAGGATCCCGACTCAAGCCTTTCCATGTTCTCCAGAGATGCTGCTTGAAGGGCTGAGTTACTCCATCACTCTGTGTCAGATTTAACCTTAACGTTTCTACAATTGTATGAGGAATTTACGTAACGTATCAACAATTGTCGTCGTCCGTATCAGAGATGGCTGCACAGTGATTTAATGAAAGACCACTGCACCTTATCATATATTATTGTAATTGTTTCAGGTCAGCAGGTGCATGCACCATCTTTTAATTATCTCAGAATCTTCGTTTATGTCATCCCTTGCATTCTTGGTTCTGCTCTTATCGCCATTTCACTTCAACTGGCCAAAGATCCAATAAGAAACTTCCAGAATGGTTAGTAAATAAATTATCATGGACATTAATGTGCAGACAGAATTTATGAGGATGCTGCCAGGAGTTGAAGGCCTGAACTATAGGGATAGTTTGGGCAAGTTAGGACTTTATTCCTTGGAGCACATGAGGGGTGGTCTTTTAGAGGAGTATAAGATAATGATGGGAAATTATATGCTGAATGCACAGTCTTTTAACCAGAGTAGAGGAATTAAGAACCAGGGACCAGGTTTAAGTTGAGAAGGGAAATACAGAGGGACATTTTGTTTTCACACAGAGGGTGGTGGGTATATGGATCGAGCTGTGGGTATATGGGTCAAGATGTTCGGCACGGACATCGTGGGCCGAAGGGCCTGTCCCTATGCTGTACTGAGCTCTCCACGTTGTAATTCCGAGCACTGCCGAGCTCTTCGAGCGCAATGAATTTATGATCACAATATAAGGAACTAATAAACACTTGAAGTAAAGACGATGGGTGGGAAGAAAAATAAGGAAACGGTAAGCTCAATTGCTGTCCAGTTTTGTTTGCCTCATACGTACTCCTTTTGGTATTTTAGATCGTAGGAAACCGCAGCACCCTGATCTCCCCGGGCCGGTGTACGAGGAAATCGACCCTCAGCAGCTTGGGACAGGACTCGGTAATTATCAGTAAACTGGCTACACATATTACCTTTCAATATAAATGCACTCTTTTTAAATTAAGCTGTTGTTTTGTTTGGTCAGTAGATTCACGGTCTATCAGTTCGGTGGACTCCGCTTTGCTTGAACAGGACGAAGAAGACTTTACAAGGTAGAATTGATACAAGTACTCGCGTCCTGTACTCCATCAGGTCAGGGCGAAATAAAATGAGGTGTTCTTTAAGAAAGAAAGACGAGCACTTGAAAATACACAGCAAATAAAATATAACTGTAAAGACAGGAAATTGGAAGTTAAAAAAACGCAAACTAAAAATACCCCATGATGACGAATACTCAGTTAATATGAAAAAAAAGTGATAACAATTTACAGCAAACTGCCCCCTTCGCGGGACATTCTCAATTGCAAGATTGACATTATATATTGCTCATTAAACTCGTTCACGTGAACACAATTACACGCTACACATTTTCAGTGCAAACCGAGAGGCATTGCCGCTTGAAGACACAAAGTGCTGGAGTAACTCAGCAGGTCCGGCAGCTTCTCTGGAGAAAATGGATAGGTGACATTTCGAGTCAGAAGCCTACACTCAGTCTGAGAAAGGGTCATGAATTGAAACGTAACCTATCCATGTCCTGTAGAGATACTGCCTCAGTTACTCCAGCACTTTGTGCCTTTTTTATGAACCAGCACTGTAGTTCCTTAATTTATGCATTAACTATTGCTGTTATTGCAATTGTTGTGACTGCTATGGTTTACGCTTTCAAATACCAATTACTTCCCCAAAACGCTTCCTTTGTTTTGATAAGACAGGCGATGGACTGAATGACTGTAGCGAAATTCTGAACTCTTTGCCTTTTGCTTTGGACAGTGCGATATAGTGGCACAGGCCACATTCTTGCCAGGAAGTAACCCGCTCTCACAAGAACAGATGTAAATGAAGAAATAATGAGTGCATTCTTGCCCTGTTCCCCATTATCCTCATTGGCCACAATCAACGGGTCAATTATAGGTTGTTTGTGCCATCACAACGTTTAAGAAACATTAAGACAGGAACATGGATAGGATAAATTTAGAAGGATGCAAGAGATACTGTGACGCAACCTGTTCCCCTACGCAATATTCCCCCACTCGCCCGTTCCCCCAACGCAATATTCCACCACTCACCCAGAGCCCCCAACTGCGCAGGGGCGGCTCATTTCCCCTTATATCCCAGCACTCCCTATCAATCCTCTTCACCGTCCCTCTTTTTAAACATGAAAATGTTGACTTTTCATTTAAAAAAATCCAACTGCACTTGTGATTTACAACATTGTACCGGGCAGGGGCAGCAAGTGCAATTGGATTTTTCTGCAGTGAAAAGTTAAGTCGGCAGTTTATGTAAATCAGATTGTGACGTCATAGCTACTAACTGTCACTGCAACTTCTCAAACTGGATTTTGTAAAGTTAAAAATATGAATAACTTGTAAAATATACCATTGATCTGAACGGAACTTGACACACCACACCACCGGTCAATTGCGAGTAAGGTGGTCCAAAGATTGTAGCGCAATTGTGTACCGTTTTGGCATAATTTCAAGAACAGACGGTCAGACTCATACACATAACCATATAACCATATATCAATTACAGCCTATTTCTAATTATGCATTTGTGTATTGTGTCCGCAAGTGTAGACCAGATATTGAACATCCTCCATCCTCCCAATCCTACGCTGCCAGGTTAGGGCTATATGCATGATCGATGCCATCCAAGCTTCTGGACATGAGCAACAATGGCACAGAATACCCACAGCATCTAGTTCATGGTGGCTTTGTTTTAATACACCAGAGCCAACACTAATTCCGTGCCCGCCATAGCAGTGTCGTGCGAGCTTCTCAGTGAACTGAATTTTTCGCCAAGATTACTCCGACAGCACCTCTCAAATTTGCCTACCTATATTCAAAGCTTAAGGGAGATCCATTCAGAAGCCTGATTACACAGAGGAAGAAGCTATTCCCGATTCTGGTGGTGCGTGCTTTCACGTTCCTGTGTAGTTTAGTTTAGTTTATTTTAGCCACGTGTACCGAGGTACAGTGAAAAGCATTTTTTGCTTTGTGCTATCCAGTCAGTGAAAAGTCTATACAGGATTACAATCGAGCCGTCAATAGTGTACAGATACAGGATAAAGGGAATAATGTTTAGTGTAAGATAAAGACATCTGTGCCCTCTGCTTGATGAGAGCGGGGAAAAGAGGGAATGACAAGGGTGGGACAAGGTTTTGATTATGTTAGCTATTTTGCAGAGGCGGTGTGAAGTGCAGATGGAGTCGATGGCAGCATCTACACTTTGTTTTATAACAACATTAAAAGATTGAAGCGAGAATGCGCCAGAAGCCTGCATATTTAAATCGTAAATTAATTGGACAACGTATCATACAGTGTACTCATAATTCTATCTCGCCTTTTAGGGTCGATGCACGGTTTGACGATGATTTCGGAAATGAATATGACGATATTGAATAATTTTGCATGAAGATGTGAGAATGACCGCCAGTCAAATTAATCACCCAATAGTTTGTTACTAGCATCCTGCAATGTTTGACTAAACATGAAGGAGAGTCTCAACTCGAAAAGTCACCTATCCATATTCTCCAGAGATGGTGCCTGACCCTTTATGTTCATCCAGCATTGTGTGTCTATCTCTGTCATGTGTGACGCCTCTTTTGAGTTTCCTTTGTTAACAATGTTGTAAATAGAAGTTAGTGTCCAGTAGAGTGTGTCAATGGATGTTTCCACCAAATTAAGAGGTGGTTTAGATGGTTCAGAATGTAAAATAGTTTTTGTTTGAATTGAACTGTGTAGCTAAATGTCTTGTCTCTTAACACGCCTCACCTCCTGGTCACTCATATCTGCAGAGATCCATCAATTGAATGATGGCAATTTGCATCCTGTCGGTCTTAAAAATGCTTCCTGGAATTGCGCTCCCATTCCGAAATATGGCTCCCATTTTCCATCTGGTTTTAAAAAAATCAAAGATACAAACCCCTAATGATATATTGGCGATATTATTTCGACTTACAAAGGGGATTGTAATGCATATCTTGGATTTAATAAATGATTGACGTGTGATTCTTGTTATTGAGCCTTTTGGGCAGCACTGATTCGTCATTCCTCTTGGTCTGGAGATATATAAAACATGTTTCTCATTCCTCCGACAATGAAACCTTGAGGTACTATTATATAACTGGTGCGTACTTACAGTCACAAAGGTCGACACATCTGTTTCCATTCATCAAATATCTATTAATTACAGATTATGGCAGGACTTCTTGATACATCTTTAATGTAGATTCAAACAGGTTCCACTGCATTTAGACCGATAAATGGATCAGATAGTAATCCAGCACAGAAACAATTCTTTCAGGTCATCTCATGAATACCAACCAGGATGCCTCATCCAAGCTAGAAATAATTGCCTCAGTTTGTTCCATGTGCATTTTAAACTATTGCTATCCAGGCACCTATCTATTTTAAATGTTGTTATTGTACCTGCCTCAACTTACTTCCTCTGGCAGCTCATTCCACATATTTACCATCCTTTGTGTGATTGATTTGTTTTTCAGGTCCCTTTTAAACATTCCCCCTATCATCTTAAACCTAGGCCCTCTTTGATTCCCACTCCCAGAGCACAATATTACGTGAAATCTCCTTATCCATGCCTTCCTGATAAGGTTATCCTTTGATGTCTGGCACTCCAAGAAATGAAGTCCTAACCTGCCCAACTTCTCCCTATAGATTGGGCCCTCGAGTCAAGGAAACATCCTCGTAAATCTTCTCTACACTCTTTCCATGTTAATTACATTCTTTCCAATATCAGAGTGACTAAAGTTGAACACAATACTACAAGCATGGATTTACGATCGTCTTGTACATCTGCCACGTAACATTCCAACTTTTGTACTCAATGCGCTGACTGTCGCAAGCCAGCTTGCCAAAGTCCTTCCTCAGCTCCCTGGCTAAATGCTACAACACTACCAGAGAACTGTGCTCTTATATGAATTCTTATATTCCTTGGACATTCTTTACAACAACACTCCCCAGGCACTAAGGAAGTGCTACCCTGATTTGATTTACCAAAATGATACAATGATCTGAAATGAATGCCATTTGCCATACTTTGCGCCTACATTCACCCAATTGCCTAGCTGATCAATATCCCACTATAATTGCTGAGAAGTTTCTTAACTGTCCACAATAACGCCTAATCAGTGTGACTTGCAAACTTACTAACCATACCCTGTATACTCTCATCCAAATCGTTTGTGCTAATGATTAACAATGATGGGCGCCAGCACTGTCAGAGGCACACCACTAGAGACAGTCTTACAAGTCTGAAGCAACCCACCATTCATATCATCCACTGATTCCCCGGGTGAAGCTGATTTTGTGTCCAATCAGACGGGTCTCTCGGGATCCCATGAAATCCAGTTTGTGGACACACCTCTCATAGAAGAAAATGACATTGCCTAGGTCAATATAGACAACATGCTGTGTTTTATTCTCAACAATCCTTTTGGTTATTATTTAAAAAAAACAAATTTGCAAGACGTGATTTTTCCCACACATGTTGAGTTTTACTGATCGTAAAATATGTTGTTAGATCCATAAGAAACTCATCCAATAACCTATGCACCACTGATGTCAAGCTAGCCAGCCTGTACTTTCCTGATTTGTCTTTGCTGCTCTTCTAAAATAACAATACATAAATAGAATAGTGTCTTCTGGAACTTCACCTGCGGCTAAAGACGATAAAAATATATTGGCTATTGCCTCCACTATTTCTTTGCTAGGTTCGAACAAGGTCTAATGGTGCACTTAAAGAAGCCCCGGGGATTTATCCACATTAACGTGCTTGAACATCTTCTGATGGAATTCACATACGCTCTGAGACAAATAACAACTCATGTGCCTCATGTGACTAGATCATTTGCTATCACGGAATCTCCTGTCCATCCTCTCGCTATCCAGTTATAGGGTTATTTAGCAGAGAAACAGACCCTTTGGCACAGCTTGTCGTTGCCAAGGTCATGTCCAATCGAACCAATATCAACCTGCCTGAATTTAGTCCATATTCCGCTAAATTTATCCTATCCATGTGCCTATCCAAATATCTTTTAATGCTGTAATTGAATCTGACTCAACTACTTCATCTGGCAGCTCGTTCCATATACCCACCATTCTCTGAGTGCAAAAGTTGCCCCTCAATTTCTTATTAAAAAATGCACTTTTGCCTTAGACCTATGTTGTCTGGTTCTTAAATGAATGAATGAATCATTTTATTGGCCAAGTATTAACATACATGGAATTTGCCTTCGTGTTCCATCCGCAAGTGACAACACAACATGCAGTGACAGTTAGGAATGACACATCATATCATATATATCTATCTATATACTTTTCAAACTCTGTGTGTGTGTGTGTGTGTGTGTGTGTGGGTGTGTGTTATTTTGCCTTTGAAACATATCCCCTCGAAACCCAGAAGCAAAAACGCGGAGATTTTTACAATTTCGGTAGGGATTTAACTTTCGATCAATTATTCGGTCAATTATTTCCCCAGATTCTGAATAAAGTTGTTCACAAAACTCACTTTTTAAAATATAATCGCCGTTTGCCAGATGCTGATGTCACAATGCCCACCAATTAAGGCCCACCTGCTTCCTGGCCCCGCCCCGCTGTGGATTAAAGCATTGTTTATTTCTTTTTTTCATACCATTGAATTCTATTGTTTCTCTGTGTCCCTCTCCGTGTGCCTCCCCGCCCCCCGGCCCGGCTCTGGATTAAACATCAGCGGATTTATTTTGTGGGGGTCCAGCTGCGGGAGGCGTGGCGCGAGTGTACTTAAAGCGAGTTCGGGAATCTTCTGTGACGACCCGGAGATCACCGGCTGGCTCCGGGGGTACAGACAGGATGCGCCAAGGATGCGAAGTCACGGGGATGAGGCTGACTCTGAAGCCAACGGCTGCTGAGCGGCCCTACTCTCTCCTCCCTCCCTTCTTACCCCCTCCCTTCTCCCCCCACCTTCTCCTCCCCCCTTCCCTCCTCCGCTCTTTCCCCATCCTCTCTCCCCACCTCCCCCTCTCTCCCCCCTCGCCTCCCTCCCCCCTTCCACACTCTCCCCCATCCCCCCTCCCTCTATCCAGCCATCCCCCTCCCCCTCTCCTCTCCCCCCTCCCTCTCTTCCCCCTCTCTCTCTCCCCCCTCTCTCCCTCTCTCCCGCCTCCCTTCCCCGCTCCTTCTCTCCCCCTTCCACTCGCCCTCCCTCTCTCACCCTCCCTCTCTCCTCCCTCTTAGAAATCCACTCCTCTGTAAATTCGGTCATTTATCTCCCCACATTTTCAATAACGTTGTTCACAAAACGGACTGTATTTTTAAAATCAAACTGCTGCCCAGCTGCGGACGTCACAATGCCCTTGCTCACAGCACCGCCCCCCCCTCTCTCCCCCCCCCCCTCTCTCCCCCCCTCTCTCTCCCCCCCCCTCCCTCTCCCCCCCCTCTCTCTCCCCCCCCCTCTCTCTCCCCCCCCTCTCTCCCCCCCTCTCTCTCCCCCCTCTCCCCCCCCCTCTCTCCCCCTCTCTCTCCCCCCTCTCTCTCCCCCCTCTCTCTCCCCCCCTCTCTCTCCCCCCCTCTCTCTCCCCCCCTCTCTCTCCCCCCTCTCTCTCCCCCCCAATCTCTCTCCCCCCTCTCTCTCTCCCCCCTCTCTCTCTCCCCCCTCTCTCTCTCCCCCTCTCTCTCTCCCCCCTCTCTCTCTCCCCCCGCTCTCTCTCCCCCTCTCTCTCTCTCCCTCTCTCTCTCCCCATCTCTCTCTCCCCCCTCTCTCTTTCCCCCTCTCTCTCCCCCTCTCTCTCCTTCTCTCCTCCCCTCTCTCCCCCTCCCTCTCTCTCTCTCTCTCTCACCCCCACCCCCTTGCCCTCCTTGCCCCCCTCCCCTAAACCTGCTTCTCCCCTCCACCCCACCCCTACCTCCTTCCCTCCCCTCCTCTAATCTCCCACTCTCCCTCTCTCTCCTCCCCTCTCTATCTCCTCCCATCTCTCTCTCCACACCCTCCCTCTCCTCCTCCCCTCCACCCCCCTCTCCCCCATGTCTCTTGCCCTTCTGACTCTGCCCCTCTCTCTCTGTCTCTCCCCATTCTCTCGCTGCCCTCACTCCTCACTCTCTACCCCTTCCCCCCCCCCCCCCCCCCCCTCTAGACGCTCCTGCGAGTTGGCAGCTATGGGTCAGTGGGTAGGGCGGTTATGGTGTAAATTATTAATATTAATATAACATCAAGGGGGGTAGTTAGCATGTGTATGGGGGTGGTTAGTGCGTGTGACGCCGCATGCCACCTCCCCTCCCCCCTCGCAACCACGTTGGAGGAACAGACCAACGGGTCTGCACTTGGTGTAGTATTATATAAAACTCTCTTCGTTAGTTAGTTTGTTTGTTCGTTTGTCAGTCACATCTCCTCCAAAACCCGTCACGGTAAAGGTGAAATTTTTACATATTCCGGTGGAGATTTACCTGGTGATTTCTAAAATCTCATCATCTGAAAATGTGGTTAATTATTTCCCGAGATTTTTACTAAAATGGTATTAAAATATAGCTGCTGCATGACGTCACAATGCCTTTGATCCTCGCGACCAGCTGCGCAGACTTCAATGCGCAGCCAGTTACGTTGATTGATGCCCGTGAATGCGTGATCAGGTCTTTGTGCAGCGAGCTCCGCTGGGCTTCTCGAAGTTCAATAACATGGCGGCGGCAGTCGTTATTGCAGAAAAGACGAGCAAGTTCTGCAGATCCCGAGGTCACCGGAGCTCACCGACTTGCTTTTGAATCCTCTCCGTCACCCCCGTCCGATCGTCTGTCATGCTGGTGAGTGAGCTGCCGGCCCTCCTCTGTTTTTCACAGTCCTCAGAATGCTGCGGGCCGCGCTCTGGTCAACGCCGCCCAAAGTCTACCTCGGGCCCGACTTCTGATTGCCTATGAACTATTGGGTTTTCTAGGACTTATCAGAGAGCAATTCAGATGTAATAAAGCATCTCAAGAACTACTTCAGTCACAGCAGTTACGAACGGCAAATATCCTTCTCAGAAGACATCACTGAGCCAAACTTGATAGTTTCTTTTTTTAAAAATTACTTTTATTAGAAGCAATTGTACAAGAATAAAACATTTGGCATATAAAATTATACAATTGTTGCACAGCTTCAATTTTAACCTTTTGACTTGAAAATAAGGGAAAAGAACAGAGACAGAACAAGAAAGAGAAAAAGTGAAAGGTGAAAAGGTAGGACCCCTAGACTACCAAAGTAGTGTGGCCAAAGAGTGAATAAAGATGTGAGAGAGGAAATTTTTTTTAAAAGGAAAAAAAAGAAACAAATGGAGATATACCTGCCTCTCATCCCCAGTTTTCATATCTGCAATAAGAAAATTCAAAGATTTTGTTTCCATCACCCTTTGTGGAAGAGGTATCTCAAAATAATCCAGAAGGAAAAAATACCTTTTCTCTGTCTTACATGGGCCGACCCCTAGATATTAGTCTCCCATTAGAGTAAATATCCTCTCCGCATCTACCTTCCCAAGACCTCACAGAGCAGAGAGGTAAATAAGGCATATGGTTTGCTTTCTTTCATAGGCCGGGGCATTTTATATTCAATCAGGAAGTCAGGAAGTTATGATGCTGCTTTATAGGACTTGGTTATGTCAAAGTCCATTTAGTTTTGCATGCAGTTCTGGTCGGGGATGGATGTGGAGGTTGGAAAGGGTGAGGAAGAGGTTTACCAGAATGATGTTTAAAAAGACACAAAGAGCTGGAGTAAAGGACAAAGGACATTTATTGTCACATGCACCAATTGGTGTAGTGAAATTTGACTTGCCATGCAGCAAAGGTAAGACAAAACATTAAAGAATTTAACAATAAACATAAAAACATCCCCCCACAATGGTTCCCACTGTGAGGGAAGGCACAAAGTCCAGTCCCCATCCCCTTGTCCACCCATAGTCGGGCCTATTGAGGCTTCCGCAGTCGCCGCTATGGGGCCCGATGTTTCAGTCCCTCCTCGGCGGGTGATGGTGCTCCGGCTTCGAGAGAATCCTCACAGGGCCTTTCCCACTGTATGAGGTAAAGGGCCAGTCCCACTGTACGAGGTAATGAAGAGCTCTCCCGAGTTTCCCCTGATTTGAACTCGGAGAATTACGGTAATAGCCGCTCGTAGGCACTCAAGGCTTGATGAGGTCACAAGGCAGCCCATTGATGAGGTCACTTGGGTCCATTGATGAGCTCGCGGGAGTAACAAGGGGCCCATTGATGAGGTCAGCGGAGGCAATGATGTGGTGATAGTTACGTCCCTGCTTCAGCCCACAGTCAACTGGATGAACCATCAGTGAATCACGATGTGCAGAGACACGATACTGCTTTCGACTCTGGCCACACTGGTTCTTATGGGCAGCTTGCTCATCATCATCAAACAGGAGGACGACTTGGCTAGCTGCTCGGGCACAGCCCCCTGCTTTTTGGCCTTCCTGTCAACAAACCCACTCAGCCTGCGTTGCCCGGCTGCAACTGAAGCACCGGAAGGCTCCGTCTACTGGCAGTACCGGGACCTCAGCCAGCCTCAAACCAAACCCCGCACCTTCATCCGACCCGGGCGCTGGAGGGTGCACCGTGGGCCGATGGGCGAACTGGGAAGCCGAGCCAATCTACGGAGAGGCTCCTTGATCATCAACACGGCGTGGACCTCAGACACGGGCCTGTACCTGTGCAAGTCAGCTAATTCCATCCTAGCCGCCTACCTCGTGGATGTGCAGGACTCGTCTCTGCTTTACGTGTCCCACCAAGGGCTGGGGGAGAGCAGTTTGCCAAACCAGAGCCTGATGGTGAACTTGGGCTCTTCCCGGCACATGGTCCAGCTTTACACCCGCTGGGGACCATGGCAGGACTGTGACCGCTGCAAGGTGATGGGGGAGCAGAAGATGATGGGCTTCTGCTACGCTGAGCTAAGTGAGGAGATCCACGAGGAAGAGGAACTGAAGGTAAATGGCGCCACCTTGCCCTGCGGCTTAATGGAGCTGCTCATTGGGCAGTCCTTGCCCCGGCGTGGCGCCGAGCTCCAGTACCGGATGTGCCGCGAGCCGTGCAAGAAGGAGGAAACAGCAGCGGAGATCGGCGACTGGTGGTGGAGCGGTCCGGAGACTGCGTTGGACTGGATGGAGCCTCACAACATGCTACTGGAGACAGTTTACCTCAACATCCACGACAAAGCCCGGATGACATGCCCGGGGGCGTCGGTGTACACACCCGTTCTCCGGCAGCGCGACTCCACCTTCATCACCCGGGGTGGCAACTTTATCGGGACCCACCGGCTGGACGACGCCACAGGTGGAGGAATCTACCAAATCGAAAGCGTGATGCCCTTCGACCGTGGCATCTACCGCAGCTGGGTGCAGGGGCGTAGGGTCGCCTCCTTCCACCTCGAGATGCCCGAGCAGCCAGTGGTACACCGCCGCATCAACCGGCGACTGCTCAACGGCATGAGGATCATGGTCCGCACGATCGCCATGTACTTCGTGATCAGCGCCGTGGTTGAGATACTGCACGCCTCCTTGTTCGAGAACTTCTAGTTCAACTGCCTCCTCCAGAACATAAAGATCACAAGACATAGGGGCAGAATTAGGCCCATCTCCGCCATTCTATCATGGCTGATTCATTTTTCCCTCTCAACCGAATTCTTCTGCCCTCTTATGGAGCTGCAGTGTGAAGCGCCGAATAACATTGGTGCATGTGGGCTGCTTTTGTGAAATCAATATGCTGCATGGTAGAGTGCCAACTGCATTGCTGCTGTGCCAGTGACCATGCTGCATTGGAGCACATTGGGAGCAATGCCACCACCTTCAACGATCACTGCCCGCTGCGCTGCTCTAGGGGCAGAGCTGCACTGGACACAGCCCTGAGCGGCATGTATGTGAGCTTGCTGCAGTGAAGGTAGACACTGGTAAAATCGAAGGTAGACACAAAATGCAGCATCTTTGGAGAAGGGTCGAGACCCTTCTTCAGACTGATGTCAGGGGAGCGGATAGGACAAAGAAAGAATGTAGGCGGAGATAGTGGAACTTGTGGCAGAACTGAGAAGGTGTGGGGAGGGTGTAATGAAGAGAGAGAGCAAGGGCTATCTGAAGTTAGAAAAGTCAATGTTCATACCGCTGGGGTGTAAACTACCCAAGTGAAATACAGTGTATTCAGAAAATATTCAGACCCCTTCACTTTGTCCACATTTTGTTACGTTACAGCCCTATTCATTTTTTTAATCATCAATCTACACACGTGTTTAGAAATTTTTGCAAAGTAATTAAAAATAAATAACTGAAATATCGCATTTACAAAAGTATTCAGACCTTTTGCTCAGTACTTTGTTGACGCACCTCTGACAGTGATTATAGCCTCAAGTCTTCTAGGGTATGATACCACAAGCTTGGCACATTGTATTTGGGTAATTTTACCCATTCTTCTCTGCAGATCTTCTCAAGTTCTGTCAGGTTGGATAGGGAGCGTCGATGCACAGCTATTTTCAGGTCCCTGCAGAGATGTTCGATTGGGTTCAAGTACGGGCTCTGGCTGGGCCACTCAAGGACATTCGCAGGCTTGTCATGGCCGCTCCTACGTTGTCTTGGCTATGTGTTGTTGGAAGGTCCAGAATGCTCTGTAGCAGGTTTTCATCAAGGATCTCGCTGTACTTTCCTCTGTTCCACTTTCCATGGATCCTGATTAGTCTCCTGCCACTGAAAAACATCCTCACAGCATGACGCTGCCACCACCATGCTTCACTGTGGATATGGTATTGGCCAGGTGATGAGCAGTGCCTGGTTTCCTCCAGACTTGATGCTTGGAATTCAGGACAAAGAGTTCAATCTTGTTTTCATCAGACCAGAGAATCTTATTTCTCATGCCTTTGGCAAACTCCAAGCGGGCTGTCATGTGCCTTTTAGTGAGGAGTGGCTTCCGTCTGGCCACTCTACCATAAAGGCCTGATTGGTGGAGGGATGCAGATATAGTTGTCCTTGTGGAACGTTCTGTCATCGCTACAGAGGAACTCTGGAGCTCTGTCGGAGCTCCATCAGGTTCTTGGTCACCTCCCAGACCAAGGCCCTTCTCCCCCGATTGCTCGGTTTGGCCGGGCGGCCAGCTCTATGAGGAGTCCTGGTGATTCCAAAGTTCTTACATTTAAGAATGACGGAGGGCACTGTGATCTTCAGGACCTGCAATGCTGCAGAAATTGTTTTATACCCTTCCCCAGATCTCTGTCTCGACACAATCCTGTCTTGGAGATCTACAGACAATTTCTTTGTATTCATGGCTTGGTTTTTGCTCTGACATGTCAACTGTGGGACCTTATACAGACAGGTGTGTGCCTTTCCAAACAATGTCCAATCGATTTAATTTACCACTGGTGGATTCCAATCAGGTTGTGAAAACATCTCAAGGATAATCACTAGAAACAGGATGAACCCAACCAATTTTGAGTGTTATAGCAAAGGGTGAATGTAAATACATGTGAATTTGATAGTTGTGATGCTTATGTAAATGTGTCATTTCAGTTATTTATTTTTAATTACTTTGCAAAAATTTCTAAACATCTTTATTCGCGTCTTCATCCTGGGGTATTGTGTGTAGATTGATGATTTAAAAAATGAATCAATTTTAAAATCAGGCTGTAATGTAACAAAATAGGGAATAAGTGAAGGGGTCTGAATATTTTCTGAATGCACTTTATGAGGTGCTGTTCCTCAAATTAGTGCTGGGCCTCTCTCTGAGATCAGCTTGGTTGAGACGGACTGAGCCAAGATGTTCAGCGATTGATTGCCGAGTCTGTGTTTGGTCTCGCCGATGTAGAGAAGTTGACACCTGGAACAGCGGATGCAGTAGATGAGGTTGGAGGAGGTGCAAGTGAACCTCTGCCTCACCTAGAAAGACTGTTTGGGTCATTTGGATGGAGTCGAGGAGGGAAGGTAAAGGGACAGGTCTTGCATCTCCTGCGGTTGCAGAGGAAAGTGCCTGAGGAGGGAATGGAGAGAACGGTCTCTGCGGAAGGCAGAAAGGGGTGGAGATGGGAAGATACGGCCACCAGTGGGATCCCTTTGGAGGTGGCAAATATGATGGAGGATTATTAGGCTGAGGGTGGAGGAGCTTTTTCGTTCAAGTTCGTGACCCAACTCACAGAACTACCTGAATTCTTAACATATTGTGTAATATATTATATAAATCATACCTGAAACTCGTCAAGACCAAAACCTGCAGATTTTTTAAAAATATCAGAAAAACCTCAATTTTTTCCGAGTAGTAATTGTCCAATCAGTGCGCCTTTGACTTTGAGGTCAGACACAAATTGACCAATCCCGCGCTTTCTTTTATAGTCGCTAGGCAGTGAGGACCCTGGGATCATGGCTGCCTCCTAATTACATCAAAACAATAACAAGGCTTCCAAGGAATATAGGTATTGCTGACCTTGCTGATAATTTTGTTTTTCAATTGATTTGTCTTTATAAAGTTACTAGACTAAGTGGGACCGGTTGGGTCCCAGCTTCACACGGCAGGGCTGGTCCCCCAATGCAACACATACACACTCTCTCCCACTAATACACACACACACACAAACACATACACTCACAGACACACACATGCACTCACAAACACATACACACATATCCACACACATACACTCACAAACACATACACACAGACACAGACACATACACACGCACATACACTCACAAACACATACACACAGGCACACACACACACACACACACAAACACACACATACACACACACACACACACACTCACATAGAGTCTGAAGAAGGGTCTCAACCCGAAACGTCGCCTATCTTCTTCGCCCCTTAGATGCTGCTGCACCCGCTGAGTTTCTCCAGCTTTTTGTGTAACCCCACACACTCACATACACATTCACACACACGTAGACTCACAGACACATACACACACACTCACTGACTCACACACCATATATATGGCATTAAACATTCTTGAATACTCACACGGCTGAGCGTGGCCTCACCACTTTGGAGCTTCCGCAGTCAGCGGCACTTCTGCAATCAGCGTGACCTCTGCACTTACCGGGAAATTACGCTATCAGCGGGACCTCTGCACTCACTGGAAATTACACAGTCAGCACGACCTGTCCACTAAATGAAAGTCACGAAAACAGTCGGACCTAAAAAAACATTTATTCCTTCCAAACACAGTCGGACCTAATAAAGCATTACAGTTTCCAGCACAGGCAGGGCATTGTCATTAAGGGCTAACAATACATACATATATATATATAGTATAAGAATATATGGTGTAAAGAGACGGCAGCATTTCAATTAGGCTCCCCATGGTGTAATATGGGCATTGGACACTAGATGGCACTAACTTTTTTGATCTCATATTTTAATTAGTTTAATTAAATAACGTGCAACTTTTGGCACTGACGAGTTGTGACTTTCTTCTCAATTATATTTTATCTAAATCTGTGCAACATTTCATGTAGTTCGAGACATGGGTCACGAAAGTTAAATTCTACACACATTTTCGATGCTCGTCCCACCGCGTCTATATGCTGCATGCGACGGCTGATGGGGTCGAAGGTGAGTATGAGGGGGATTCGGGACGTTACGAGAGGGGGAGGGGGAACCACCTCCAAAGCGATCCCACTACTGGCCATATCTTCCCATCTCCACCCCTTTCTGCTTTCCACAGCGACCATTTTCTCCGTAATTCCCTGCTCAACTCGTCCTTTCCCACCCAAACCACCCTCTCCCCAGGCATTTTCCCCATGCAATCGCAGGAGATGCAACACCTGTCCCTTTACCTTTCCCCCTCCAATACATTCAAGGACCCAAACAGTCTTTCCAGGTGAGGCAGATGTTCACTTGCACCTCCTCCAACCTCATCACTGCATCCGCTGTTCCAGGTGCCAACTTCTCTACATTGGCGCTACCTAACGCAGGCTCGGTGATCATTTCGCTGAGCACCTCCGCTCAGTCCGTCTTAGCCAACTTGGTCTCCCGGTGGCCCAGGACCAACTCCCCCCCCCCCCCCCCCCCCCCCCCCCCATTCCTAATCTGACGTTTCTGTCCTGGGCCTCCTCCATTGTCAGAGTGAGGCCCAGTGCAAATTGGAGGATCAGCACCTCATATTTCGCTTGGGTAGTTTACATCCCAGCGGTATGAACATTGACTTCTCTAACTTCTGGTAGCCTTTGCTCTCTCGCTTCATTTCCCCCCTTCCCAGTTCTCTCACTGGTCCCACTGTCTCCGCCTACATTCTTTCTTTGTCCTACCCCCTCCCCTGACATCAGTCTAAAGAAGGGTATCGACCTAAAACATCACCAATTCCTTCTCTCCATAGATGCTGCCTCACCCGCTGAGTTTCTCTAGCATTTTGTGTCTACTGGCCACTCCTATTTCTCCCCTCCTGCCTGCCTCCATTAACATTCCTTCCTCTGGCTTCACAATTTGCAACTCTTTAATCCTCTTCAATCTCACACTAGCGTTTAGCAGCTAACATATTTTTCTTAAATAAACCAAAACACGTTCCTTGCGTTTCTTCGGAACCAAAGGATTGCTAAATCCCCCTGTCAGTAATCACACTATTTAACGTGACTTTGATGTGAACGGAAGAATAGCATCTGTGGGTTGCTAAGCAACAGAAGGCATGACTGATTGCAAATTGCTGCAAATATGAATGTTCTCTTTAAGGTTTTGCAATCTGCAGAAAAAAATCACAATACCAGCACTGCTCCTACAGATATTTTAACCAGATTTACCTATTGTTGTTTCCAATTAATATATATTTAACATTTACCTATTGTTCCAATAATTATATTCCATTTTACTTTGAAAAGTTTGTTTCCTTGCAATATTTCTTTAATCTATGATTATTGATTTGGTCTTTGTGAATAATGTATTTTCGACGAATCTTCAGGTTTATTATTTCCTTCATGCAACTCTCCCGAATTTATATTTATGTACTGTAGAATCAGTTCATTTTTCTCGGGTTGGCAATGAGCATTGAGAGTTAGTAAATATAATTCCACCGTCACCATTATATGGGGGGCAGTGTTAGCTGTGGGGAGGATGCTAGGAGACTGCAAGGTGACTTGGATAGGCTGGGTGAGTGGACAAATGTTTGGCAGATGCAGCATAATGTGGATAAATGTGAGGTTATCCACTTTGGTGGCAAAAATAGGAAAACACACTATTATCTAAATGGAGGCCGATTAGGAAAAGGGGAGATGCAGTGTGACCTGGGTGTCATGGTACACCAGTCATTAAAAGTAGGCATGCAGGTGCAGCAGGCAGTGAAGAAAGCGAATGGTATGTTAGCATTCATAGCAAAAGGATTTGCGTATAGGAGCAGGGAGGTTCTACTTCAGTTGTATAGGGTCTTGGTGAGACCACACCTGGAGTATTGCGTACAGTTCTGGTCTCCAAATCTGAGGAAGGACATTATTGCCATAGAGGGAGTGCAGAGAAGGTTCACCAGACTGATTCCTGGGATGTCAGGACTGTCTTATGAAGAAAGACTGGATAGACTCGGTTTATACTCTCTAGAATTTAAGAGATTGAGAGGCGATCTTATAGAAACTTACAAAATTCTTAAGGGGTTGGACAGGCTAGATGCAGGAAGATTGTTCCCGATGTGTGTCTTACATTAATTGAATATTTATGCATATTCAATAAATATTCTTCCCACCTTTCCTTGGGAATTTTAATACTTAATTATTTTTCCCAGTCTCTCCTGATACCTTCTGTTGTTGGTATTTCTGCATTTAGATTAATATTATATATATATATATATATATATATATATATGATATTAGGTTTGCTGATTCTGCCTTTGTATTCATTACTTCTTCCAGCAAGTCTGGAGGCATATCGTGATAGTCTTGTGCGTATTTTTTCAGATAGTCACAGATTTGGAAATATTTAAAATACTGATTGTTTCCCAAATTGTATTTTAGTTGTATTTGTTTAAATGATAATAGTTTTCCCAATTCATACACATCTCTGAAGATTTTAATTCCAGCTTTCCCATTGTATAAATGCTTTATCTATAGTTGAGGGTTTAAATGAGGGGTTTTTACCGATAGGAGATAAGAGAGATAAACTTCTTAATTTTAAATTGTGTTTTATTTCTTTCCAAAGTCTAATTCTATTGTATATAATTGGATTATTGTTGTAATTTGTATTATTCATCATTGTTGGCGAGAGAAGTATTGCTCCAATATTATAAGGAGAGCAATCCTCTTTCTCCATAATCATCCAATCCGGTTGCTGTGGAGAGTTATCCAGCAATTGGATAATTTTTCTGATATTTACAGACCAGTAATAATACATAAAGTTGGGGAGTGCTAATCCCCCTACTACTTTGGGTTTATTCAGATGACTTCTTTGTATTCTGTGGGATTTATAATCCCAAATAAAATTTGTGATATCTGAGTCCAGTTTTTGAAAAAAAAAATTTGGGTAAATATATTGGAATAGATTGGAACAGGTATAAAATTTGTGGTAGGAAAATCATTTTTATGGCATTTATTTGGCCTCGGAAGGACATCAGAAGCGTTTTCCAAAATGTAATCAAGTTATATAGTTTCTTAAGTACAGGGTTATAATTTTCGTCAAACATATGTTGATATCTTCTAGTAATTTCGATGCCCAAGTATTTAAATGTTTCCGTAGCTATTTTGAAAGGAAACTGTAAAAGATGCGTAGAGTCTTTTGGTTTTATTAATATTATTTCACTTTTATTCCAATTTATTCTATATCCCGAGAATGATCCGAAGTCCTCTAATAATTTTAAAATATTTGGTATTGTAATATGAGGTTTTGTGATGTACAATCACAAAACATCGTCAGCGTATAATGATATTTTATTATTGGAATATTTTGTTTTATATCCATGGATATTCGGATGAATTCTAATTCTTTCCGTTAGGGGTTCAATTATGAGGGCAAATAACAACGGTGATAATGAACATCCTTGTCTTTTACCCCTTGACAATTGAAATTTCACAGATAAATTATTGTTAGTTAATATTCTGCCCGTTGGCTTACTATGTAGTAATTTAATCCATAGAATAAAATTATCTCCCAGTTGAAATTCTTGCAATACCCTGACCATATATTCCCATTCGACCTGATCGAATGCTTTCTCTGCATCCAACGATATGATTTATAGTTTTTGATCTTCCGTTTGGTGTGAATGCATTATATTGAGCAGACATCTCAAATTATTATATGATTGTCTCTTAAGGATAAACACCGTTTGATCCGGATGTATTAATTTACTAGCATATTTACTTAGTCTTCTAGCTAGTATTTTCGATAATATTTTTTGATCTGTGCTTAACAACGCAATAGCTCTCTATGATCCAGGTTCTTCCACATCTTTATCTTTCTTAAGTATTAGTGTGATCGTGGGTTCAAAGTCCATTTAGTTTTGCATGCAGTTCTGGTCGGGGATGGATGTGGAGGTTTTGGAAAGGGTGCGGAAGAGGTTTACCAGAATGATGTTTATAAAGACACAAAGTGCTGGAGCAAAGGGCCTGTCCCACTGTACGAGGTAATTCAGGAGCTCTCCCGAGTTTAAAAAAAAAATCAAACTCATGGTAAGTAAGCAGAATGTGGTACGTCGGAGCTTGGGACCTCTCCTAGTGGCTCGTTTCGCTAACGGCAGGTACTCGTGAAACGCGGTAAGTTGGTGAAGCTTTTTCAACACGTTGAAAACTGTCCACGAGAGCCCTGAGTACCTACGAGCGGCTATTACCGTAATTCTCCGAGTTTGAATCAGGGGAAACTCGGGAGAACTCTTGAATTACCTCGTACAGTGGGACAGGCCCTTTACACTCAGCGGATCAGGCAACATCTCTGGAGATCCATGAGATCCGCATTCTTCTGAAGACCAGATCCCGGGCATTCAGGTCTGGTGATGCAGAGGTCTATAAGTCTAGATACGACCTTGATAAGGCCATCAAAAAGGCGGAAAGGGACCTCTGTTCTAAGCTGGAGGAGGAGACGGATGTTCGGCAACTGTGGCAGGGCTTGAATGCCAGCACCTTCTACAAGGCAAAATCAGGAGGCAGCTCAAACGACAGCGAAGCATCACTCCCTGATAAGCTCAAAGTTTTCTACGCACAGTTCAATAGGGAGAACACTGATGTGTCTTCCCGAGCCCCCATTCGCCCTGACGGTGTTACAGTCACAGAGGCTGACGTCAGAAGATCCTTCAGGGAGGTGAACCCTCCGCAAGCGCCTGGACCTGATGATATACCTGGTCAAGTTCTCAAGACCTGTGCAGACCAACTGGCTGGAGTTTTTGCAGACATTTTCAACGTCTCACTTCTGAGGTCTGAAGTTCACACCTGGGCATCAATAATACCAGTGCCCAAGAAGAGTAAGGTGACGTGCCTCGATGATTATCGACCAGTGGCACTAACATCAGTGGTGATGAAGTGCTCTGAAAGGTTGGTTATGGTGTGCATCAACTCCTACCTGGACAAGAACCTCGACCAACTACAGTTCGCATTCCGCCAAGTGGCGCAATGGTAGAGTTGCTGCCTTCTAGCGTCATAGACCATTGAAATTACTGTGGGTGCTGTCTGCATTGAGTTTGCATGCTCTCCCGCTGACTGTGTGGGTTGTCTCTGGGTGCTCCGGTTTTCTCCCACATTCGAAAGATGTATAGGTTTCAAAGATGTGCAGGTTTGTACATTAAATGGCTTCTGTAAATTCTCCCTAAGATGTAGGATGGAACTAGTGTATGGGTGATCGTTGGTTGGCGTGGACTCGATGGGCTGAAGAGCCTGATCAAAGCTGCATGTCCAAACTAAACTAAATTAAAGGAAATCCAGATGGCAGAATTTATTTTTTCCCATATCAGTGTTTTCAATAATTTATGGGATGCTCAGTGAATGCCTTAAATTTCTTGCAAAAAAAAGTTTCAATTGCAATAATTTTCATCCATTTTTTACTTGCAATGTAGGAGATTTTGGTCTGGTCTCAATACATACGGAATATATCTGAGATGCAAAAAGATGAGTTGAATTTCCCTTCTGTCTTCAATCTTAAGTGACCAATGATACCATATTCAAGGCTGACATGGATAACAGTTTGAGAATCTATGTGAAGCAGAGTGCAAATGAATTTAAAGTGCAGCACTCATAGAATTTGAACTTCCTGGACTGCAGATTGAATGTTCACAGAACATGATGCAAGCATTGTTTAAATAATCAAATATTTAGCTGGTGGGAGCGGCGATTTGCACAGGTTGCATAATCACAGATCGATGAATCGCTTCCCAGATCAGAAAGGGTCCCAGCCAGATATTGTATGTAGGGTGCAACATCACCTGAATGAACAAATAGATGCAAGAATAAAAACTCAGAGAGCACTTCAAATCACCTTGGGCACTATGAACTAAACTTGGGCCTTCCTATTGGTACACCAAATGACTCTTCAGCTCAATATAATGCTGATTATAACAAGTGGCAGGATTTTTTTTTAAAGGACAAAAAGTCCAGGAATAACTCAGTGGGACAAACAGCATTTCAGGAGAACGTGGATAGATGAGGTTTCAGGTCGGGACCCTTCTTCAGCCACTTCTTCAGTCTGAAGAAGGGTACCGACCAGAAACCTCACCTTAACATGATCTCTAGAGATGCTTCCTAACCAGCTGAGTTACTCTAGCACTTTGTCTCCTGTGTAAACCAGCATCTGCAGTTCCTTGTTTTAATATTTTATGCTTGTTTACTTGATTCATCATCACACTCGAGACATCCTATCAACTCATTGACTGAAGGTCCTCCACAACTTATCTCACAACAACCCTGGCCTTACCCTGCCACAAATGTTCTTTGTTCCATCTATCCCTTCCCCTACCTTCTCTGCAAAGTAAAACTAATGTGTTTTCTTGTTAAATCTCATTGTCTGTAACTCGTTTTCATCTGGCCCACAGCTAACAGTGGCCTGTTTCATTTATCACCGTTACTTTTCTGCATATCATTCATTCATTTGTTCTAGATCTCTCTATGTCACCATCTATATCTCTCGTTTCTCTTTCCCCTGACTCTCAGTCTGAAGAAGGGTCTCAACCCGAAATGTTACCTACTCCTCTTCTCCAGAGATGCTGTCTGACCCACTGAGTTACTCCAGCTTTTTGTGTCTACCTTTCAGTTTTCTCTCCTTCCTGGTTCCGAGGAAGGGTCTTCAATCTGAAATGTTTATTGCTTCTCAGATGCTGTTTGACCCATAATAAGATTGGAGTGGCATGGTGTCATGTTGCAATACATCGATGTCTTAATACCTTGCACCAAAACATGGCACAGTGGAAATTAGTGTCCTTGATGGTGTCTCTACATACTGACTCTCACATTATTAAAATCTAATACTTTCTGTTTATATTGAACATTCAACAAAGCTGTTTCATTAGCTCTGGAAAAGTCCTGAGAATTAGCCTACCCTCATAGCTGCTATTTCTACATTCACCAGCTTAGTGCTAACAGTTGTAGTTAATATACCATTTGATGCAAATTTACACTAGCATATCACCATATTCTAATTCCCTGTGAACAAGATAGACACAAAGTGCTGGAAAAACAGCAGGTCAGGCAGCATCTCTGGAGAAAAACGATGGGTGACGTTTCTGGTCGGAAGCCTTCTTCAGACTGAAAAACAGATGACCAAGGAAAGGGGAAATCCATAATGGCCCATTGTTGGCTGGGGGAGAGATGATAGTGAGAGGGGTACAGGTATGCAACAGTGGAACTGGTAAGATGAATAGGGCGGGAGAGAGGTGGGAAGGAAGGGGAATGCAGGGATTACTTGAAATCAGAGAACTCCATGTTCATACTGTTGGGTTCCCTATGGACAAGTGTAGTTTGTGTATTTTATTGCTGAAATAATTCAATTTAAAGCATTAAGTGATTGTCACACACCAATATGCTATTCATTGACATTGCATGGAAAACAAGAAAGGCTTGTTCTAAAAATCTTTACAATCCTTATGAACCCATTTAGGTTATTAAACCGGAAATGAACCCTGTATCATCACTCAATCTCATGAAATAGAGCAGAAGAGCAGACTGTAAATAAATGCAAGATGCTTCTTGCTGTTTGCTCATGTGGTGATTTTGGGGACAGATCTCTCGCTTTCAGTGATATCTTTGCATAAGGTACGATGGTTAATTTTACTTCGGAGTCACGTGAGTGATTCCGTGTAGAAGACCCATCAGGCCGCATGCGCGTCAGTACGTCAGCCGCACTGGCGCAAGCACCAGACTGGCAGGATAGAGCTCCTGCCATTGGTAAGTTAAACCTAGAGGTAAGTTTGTTTTTACTCACCAGGTTTTTTCAGGCAGGAGCCACTTTTCACAGAGGGTTTCCTGCCAGTTTCACAGCCTGACAAGTGTGCCGGTTATGGACTGAAGGAAAACTCAGTCCGACCGCGGAAGCGGATAACCGGCAAATATGTCGGGTTGCGAGATAAGGAGCCGCTAACAAGGCATTCAGCGGCTCCCAGGCTGCGGGGATGCCGTGAAACAGCAAGAAATTCAAGCCAGAGTCGCTGACAGTGCAGTCAGCAGCTCCCAGCCTGTGGGGATGCTGTTGGAACGACAAGGAAGTAACGCTAGAGTCATTGACAGTGAGGTCAGTGGCTTACAGACATTGGTCCCGAGGCAAGGAATTAAATGGGACTCATTCAGCCCTATTTGGACTCAGGCGAGTCGGGCTACAAAGGGTTTCTCTTAATAATAAAACGTATTATTGGGTTGTAGTGTTTTTCTTAAAGTTAAAATTTAAAGGCAAAGTTAAAGTCATAAAAAGTTATTATATGTCTCCGACAATGTAATCCTTGTTGTTTAGCACAAGTTGCTGTGAATTGTTTAACCCTTCACAGGTAAAGCTGTACACTAAAAATGTTGATTTAGTGAGTTTACACTGAAATAGTGCGGGCCTATGGGAAAGACCGTGCCAGCAGCGCCTGGAATAGGGCTGCTTCATGTGTAATAGTGCAGGTCTATGGGACAGGCAGTGCCAGCAGCGCCTGACAGGGCTGCTTCATGTATGAAAGTGCCGGCCTATGGGAGAGCCGTGCCAGCAGTGCCTGATACAGGGCTGTTTCATTTGTGACATTACTGGCCTACGAGAGAGCCGTGCTAACAGCACCTGGTACAGGGCTGATTCATGTCAAAACGTGCCAGCCTTTATGACAGGCGGCGCCAGCAACGCCTGGGACAGGGTTGCTCAAGTTCACACATAATCTGCTTCGCCCACGGAGTCGGGAGATGATTCTCCATCGGGGCTGCATAGCAAGGCCCACAGAGTCGGGGGATGAATTCCTCACCGGGGCTGGATAGTGCGTTTGAAACAACTATCCCAAATACAGCAACTGGTGCATACAGTGCTACAGAGGTCTCCCTCTTGGAGGCAGAGTCCAAGATGGGTCAGTATGCTGCTGACACTGAGTCTCAGGGTATGGCTGTGGGGTATACCCCAAGGGGTGAAAGGCACGTGTCAGAGGTACCTTTTTCCTGACAACAAAGTTGCCATCCCAGCAGAACGTTCTATGGGTTCTTATCAGTATTGGTATCCTGTGGCAGCGCCTGTTTAGGGCAGCCTACGAATCACCCTCTCTGAGGAGGGAAGAGCAAAAGGTCAAGATATAACTGACTCCAAGCTCTAAAGAAGTCAATAGAACATACTAAAGCACATATGTGCCGGCAATGGACAGCGCCAACAGGGGGATGTGAGAGCCAGCCGCTGAATCTGTTATTCAGGTAGGCCTATTCAACAGGGGAAGAAAACCTGGCAGACGAATCAATTATTCCAACGGCGGGTAAAATGCACCCCAGGCACTCATCAGCAGTAATCGGTTCACTGGAGCTGGGGGCAGCATGATAGCTCAGAAATTCCATGCACCTTACCAATCCTACTCAACAAAATGGGTCTAGCACTTCCAAAATATGGGTAGTGCACCGTTCACAAGTTGTAATATTTACATTTTGTTTTTTATAACACACAAATGGTAAAAATATCTGGTTGTGGCACAGTCGTAGCATTCCAAGCAAGTTTAGATTATGGCCAGGGTTATTTTAAAAGTTAAGGTTCGGAAATTGGGCAAAGTTCTCATGCAAACCACCCATGGAATAAGGCAGGAGTGGCATGTTATTATGAAGAATGAAGAGTGTCAGGCATAGGAACTTTCCAAATATGAAAACTTATTTTCCTGACTAAGAACAGATTCATAAGGGTCAAAGATCCATGCTATGCAAATCCCATTACAGAGCTTATCAAAGACAATATAACTGTACTAATAACAGTAAAGTTTTGCAGAATGGGATAAATAGTTTGTTGGTCATTGGGATTTACCTTTAATTATTATTAGCCTTGACTCCACCCTGTGGCAAGAGATTGGAGTTAATAGCAATCTTTATTTTCATCGAGCAATTGGCAATATATCAGCTGTGCTTCAGCCAAGTAAATCAAGGAACAGATATCGTGTAAGT
Source organism: Raja brachyura (assembly GCA_963514005.1). The sequence continues at coordinate 28,976,504 of OY740794.1, forward strand.
AGCAACCTCTCAAAGGACAGTTAGACCATTGTTAACAACCTTATGCTATTGTCAGCTGAAGCTAGCTCAATCACAATGATGAAAAAACAGTTTTCAGCATTGCTGAACATGACAATAACTCATTGAACTTGAACTTGAAACTCACTACAGTAGTGTGGTCGGTCGAATTCAATTATTACAAACTGATGCTTAGGACTCTAAGATGAGAAGTTCTGAATACCATCTCTGCTTGGAGGTATTGCAGATTGCATGAGTTACCAATTCTTCAATTGTTGGTATCAACTAAATATATACACTAGATGCACCCCATGGGTAAGGGGCTATTGAGCGAATATACATATTCTACATGCTCAAATCCAAGTTGCTGCTCCATGAGGGTGACATATGTTAGTCACATGTTAATCAAGTAAAAGTATCCTGTAATAATTACCTAAATCTCCTTTGCCAATGGTGTATCATCCAGTTCAGTTCGAGGACAACACAGAATAGGTATTGGATCTCAAAGTATTATGAAAGTATGGTTCAATACTACATCGAATATCGACAGGTTGGTGCATGTTTATTCACTGATTGCAAAAATATGTGGCACAACAGTGCGGAGAAATACATTCTCGCTACAAAAGGAGAAATGTTATTTTATGTTTCCTCCATTTTTTGCATCATTAGCCAGGTCTTAAAACAGCCAGCAAGACCTTGCTTGGGTTCGTACTGTCGGACATTCCTATTGGGGAGGATCAGAAGTGATTTTTTTTAAATGTTAATGTTACTTTTAATACGGTACAGATTACTGACATTTTCCAGTTCATTCTTAAATGATATTTGATAATAATTCAGTTATAGAGACACTACAGCTGCCACAAAAGGAAACTACGCTGTCGAGTTCAACCCGGTTATCGAGTTGTTAAAAAGACCTTGACACAAGTTCTCCCATTACAAGATTATGCAGTTGGTTATTGAAAATGTGTGAACATTACTTCACCAAGGGTTCCAGCTACATCCTTAGTCATGACACTTATATCAGCATAACGACGGCAAACATTGCAAACATCATCCCGGCTACCAACTACCACCGACCTCCAGCCGATGCCAGCGTCCGCCACATGGAAAAACCCTTTGAACTAAACGTACAGGAAGTACCAACATCACGATGTATTCTGGCTGTCATTTTCCCAAGTTCACTGATGGCACAACGGCACAGCGGTAGAGTCACTGTCTTACACAGTGACATAGAAACATAGAAAATAGGTTTTATTATAATACCCTTTATTCTTAAACTGTGACCCCTGGTTCTGGACTCCTCCAACATCATGAACATTTTTCCTGCATCTCACCTGTCCAATCCTCTAAGAATTGTATATGTTTCTATGCTAACCCTTCTCATCCTTCTTAATTCCAGCGAATACAAGCCCAGTTGACCCATTCTTCATACGTCAGTCCCGCCATCCAGGGAATCAACCCAGTGAGCCTACACTGCACTCCCTCAATAGCAATAATGTCCTTCCTCAAGTTAGGGGACCAAAATTGCAAACAATACCCCAGATGCAGTCTCACCAGGGCCCGGTACAACTGCAGTAGGGCCTCCTTGCTCCTAAACTCTAATCCTCTTACAATGAAGGCCAAGCTTCTTTCACTGCCTGTTGTACCTGCATGCTTACTTACATGGAATGATGAACAAGCAGACCCAGGTCTTGTTGCACCTCCCCTTCTCCTAATCTGCCACCATTCAGATAATCATGTGCCTTCCAGTTCTTGCCACCTTGGTGGATAACCTCACATGTATCCACATTATACTGTATTTGCCCTGCTTCTGCCCACTCACCCAAGCTATCCAAAGCACCCTGCAGCCTCATAGCATCCTCCTCACAGCACATACTGTCACCCAGTTTTGTGTCATCCATAAAATTAGAGATGTTACATTTAATTCCCTCATCTAAGTCGTTAATATATATTGTAAACACCAGGGGTCCCAGCACGGCACCCTACCAGTTACTGCCTGCCATTCTGAAAAGGACCTGTTAATTCCTACTCTTTGCTTGCTGTCTGCCAACCTGTTGTCTATCCATGTCAATACCTTACCCCCAATACCCTGTGCTCTAATTTTGCACATTAATCTCTTGTGTGGGACCTTGTCAAAGGCTTTTTGAAAGTCCAGATATGCCACTGGCTCTCACATTTATTCTACTTGTTACATCGTCAAAAAGTTCAAAAGGTTAGTCAAGCATGATTTCCCCTTCATAAATCCATGCTGACTGACCGATCCCGTCACTGCTTTGCAAATGCGCTGCTAGAACATCTTTAACAATCGACTCCACCATCTTCCCCACTATCGATATAAGGCTAGTGGTCTATAATTCCCCGTTTTCTCTCTTAAAAAGTGGAGTAAAAAGCTCTTAAAAAGCTACCCGCCAGTCCAGGAACTTATCCAGAGTCGAGATTACATTAGAAAATAATCAAATATGAATCCTCGATTTCTAGGGCTACCTCCTTAAGTACTCTGGGATACAGACCATTAGGCCCTGGGAAGACCCGGGTTCGACCCTGACTACGGGGGCTGTGTGTACGGAGTTCGCACGTTCTCCCTGTGTTCGCGTGGGGTTTATCCCGATGCTCCTGTTTCCTCACACATCCCAAAGAAGTGCAGGTCTGCAGGTTATTTGTCTCCAGTAAAGATTGTGTCTAGTATGTGTAGGATAGAACTAATGTACGTGTAATCATGGTTGATGTGGACTCGATGGGCCGAGCGGGTTGTTTCCACGCTGTATCTCTAAACTCGATTAAACTGAACCTCGCCTGGACTTGGCAGCAACAGCACTCGTTGGATTGACACTGACCTGATATTCAGCTTGGGGTAGCTCACAACCTAACATAAGAACACTGAATCCGCACAATCCGGACTCGAAACGTCGCCTATCCGTGTCCTCCAACGATGCTGCCTGACTAGCTTAGTTATTCCTCCATTTAAAAAAAAGTGTTGTTTGTAAACCTGCAGTTATCCGTTTCTCCACAGAAGAGCTCAAAAGGGTTGAGACGCGGGGTATTGAATGTGATAATGATGAATGTGATCTCGGCTACAAATTCTCTATCCCAATGGTCGCTACTATTCGTTCCTTAACACATCGGAAGCGAACTCCTCACATCGGCCTCCAAATTCTCCATCAGGCAAGGCGTGTCTTAGATAATAATAGTAGTGGGGAGAGGGTGTGGGTGAGGTTTTAGTAGAACGGGCAGTGCAGCGGGGTAGCTGGTAGTTCTGCTGCCTCACATCGCCACAGACCCTGGTTCGATCTTAACCGCGGGTGCCGTCTGTGTGGGTTTGCACGTTCTCCCCGTGACCGCGTGGGTTTCCTCCGGGTGCTCCGGTTTCCACCCACATCCAGAAGAAGTGCGGGTTTGTGGGTTAATTCGCCTTCTGTAAATTGACCCCAGTGTATAGGGAGTGGGTGAGGAAGTGGGAGAACACAGAACTAGTGTGTCCTGGGTGATCGATGGTCGTCGTGGACTCGGTAAAACGGAAAGAACGCGTTGGAAATACAAAAGACATGGTCTGACAGAAGGTGGGTGAATATATGGGAGATTTTTCACCACAGTGGGCCAAGAAACATATTACAAAATGAGAGTAACGTTATCGGGGAAGAGCGTGGCGTTGAGAGGAAACGTGCGATTAATCCCCAGAAAGAGATTAATCGTTTGGCAACCGAATATCAGACCGATCGATTAGTTTATTCGGAATACGGCACACAATTCTGGTGATGCGCAAGGCCAGGTTATTGGGAATAAGATGTGATTTTATAAAGCGGTGAAATAAGTAGAAGCAGCTTAAAAGTGTTCAGCAGGGCACCGCGTCAGATACATTGTGAGGAATTAATGCGCCCATCACACAGTCCAGACACCCCACCATCGATTCCTCCTACACTTCAAGCTGCGTCTGTAAAGCAGCCAACATAATCAAAGATTTGTCCCACCCCGGTTATCCCTACGTCTCCCCGCCCCCCTCAGGCAAAGATACAGAAGCTCGAAAGCTTCCACCAGATGGAGGAACAGCTTCTCTCCCTCTCTTGTCATGCTTCTGAACGGTCCTTCCATATGCTAGGGCACTATCCGATTCATCTCTACCCCATTGCGGGCAGTGGACATTGTCTATGGAACTGATGCGCTGCAGTGCTGAGAACTATATTCTGTATTGTCTATTATGTGAATATTTACGTGCCGTCCCCTTCGTTTTACCTATTGTACTCGAGTTTAACTTGTCTGTATTTATCTGTTGTTTTATCTGGTATTTTTGGATGGTATGTAATACAAGGATTTACACTGTACCTCGTACACGTGACAAAATTAAACTTAACCCTAAACCTAAACCCGGTTGAGGAAATATATTTGTCTGGTAAACAGTAATTGTTTCCACCGCCAGATGGCACTAAGTGTGGATTCATTAATCGCGTTCAAAATCGATATCGAATTCAGTTTGACATTGAGTGAACGTACAGTAGCGACCATTGGGATCGAGAATTTGTAGCCGAGATCACATTCATCATTATCACATTCAATGCCCCGCGGGGTATTCCTGCGCCTCGACCCTTTTGAGCTCTTCTGTGGAGAAACGGATAAATGCAGGTTTACAAACAACACTTTTTTTAAATGGAGGAATAACTAAGCTAGTCAGGCAGCATCGTTGGAGGACACGGATAGGCGACGTTTCGAGTCAGGATTGTGCGGATTCAGTTTCCTTATATTAGGTTGTGAGCTACCCCAAGCTGAATATCAGGTCAGTGTCAATCCAACGAGTGCTGTTGCTGCCAGGTCCAGGCGAGGTTCAGTTTAGTCGAGTTTAGAGATACAGCGTGGAAACAACCCGCTCGGCCCATCGAGTCCACATCAACCATGATTACACGTACATTAGTTCTATCCTACACATACTAGACACAATCTTTACTGGAGACAAATAACCTGCAGACCTGCACTTCTTTGGGATGTGTGAGGAAACCGGAGCATCGGGTTAAAACCCAGGCATACACAGGGAGAACGTGCAAACTCCGTACACACAGCCCCCGTAGTCAGGGTCGAACCAGGGTCTCCCAGGGCCTAACGGTCTGTATCCCAGAGTACTCAAGGAGGTAGCCCTAGAAATCGTGGATGCATAGGTGATCATTTTCTAATGTTATCTCGACTCTGGATCAGTTCCTGTGGACTGGCGGGTAGCCGATGTAACTCCACTTTTTAAGAGAGAAAACGGGGAATTATAGACCACTAGCCTTATATCGATAGTGGGGAAGATGCTGGAGTCGATTATTAACGATGTTCTAGCAGCGCATTTGCAAAGCAGTGACGGGATCGGTAAAAGTCAGCATGGATTTATGAAGGGGAAATCATGCTTGGCTAACTTTTTGGATTTTTTTGAGGATGTAACAAGTAGAATAAATGTGAGAGCCAGTGGCATATCTGGACTTTCAAAAGGCCTTTGATAAGGTCCCACACAAGAGATTAGTGTGCAAAATTAGTGCACACGGTATTGGGTGTAAGGTATTGACATGGATAGAGAACTGGTTGGCAGACAGGAAGCAAAGAGTAGGAATTAACAGGACCCTTTCAGAATGGCAGGCAGTAACTAGTAGGCTGCCACAAGGCGCGGTGCTGAGACCCCTATTATTTACAATATATATTAACGATTTAGACGAGGGAATTAAATGTAACATCTCTAAGTTTGCGGATGCCACAAACCTGGGTGACAGTATGTGCTGCGAGGAGGATGCTATGAGGCTGCAAGGTGTCTTGGATAGCTTGGTTGAGTGGGAAGAAGCAGGGCAAATGCAACATAATGTGGATAAATGTGAGGTTACCCACTTTGGTGGCAAGAACAGGAAGGCAGATGATTATCTGAATGGTGTCAAATTAGGAGAAGGGGAGGTGCAACGAGACCTGGGTCTGCTTGTTCATCAGTCACTGTAAGTAAGCATGCAGGCACAACAGGCACTGAAGAAAGCTTGGCCTTCATAGCAACAGGATTTGAGTTCAGGAGCAAGGAAGCCCTGCTGCAGTTGTGCAGGACCCTGGTGAGACTGCATCTGGGGTATTGTGTGCAATTTTGGTCCCCTCATTTGAGGAAGGACATTATTGCAATTGAGGGAGTGCAGCGCAGGCTCACCGGGTTAATTCCCGGGATGGCGGGACTGATATATGATAAAAGAGTGGGTCGACTGGGCTTGCATTCGCTGGAATTTAGAAGGATGAGTGGGAATCTTATAGAAACATATAACATTCTTAGAGGATTGGACAGGTGAGATGCAGGGAAAATGTTCATGATGTTGGAGGAGTCCAGAACCAGGGGTCATAGTTTAAGAATTAAGGGTAGGTCATTTAGGACGGAGATGAAGAAATACTTTTCCACACAGAGAGTTGTGAATCTGTGGAATTCTCCCCCACAGAAGGTAGTGGAGGCCAATTCACTGGATGTTTTCAAGACGGAGTTAGATTTAGCTCTTAGGGCAAAGGGAATCAAGGGAGGTGGAGGAAAGGCCGGAACGGGGTACTGATTTTGGATGATCAGCCATGATCAATATTGAATGGCGATGTTGGGTCGAAGGGCCGAATGGCCTACTCCTGCACCTATTTCCTATGTTTTTATGTCTCTATGTTAGACAGTGACTCTACCGTTGTGCCGTCAGTGGACTTGGAAACATGACAGCCAGAATACATCCCGTGACGTTGGTACTTCATGTACGTTTAGTTCAAAGGGTTTTTTCCACGTGGCGGACGCTGGCATCGGCTGGAGGTCGGTGGTGCTTGGTAACCGGGAGGATGTTTATTGTCTGCATCTGACCTGATATCGTAGTACGAATGGACATCTGGTAATAGCATTAAATGTGGGAAGCCGGTAGGATAGTAAACTGTGGGTTCGTGATGGGTCGCCTACAATCATAATGAATGGAGAAGCATCCTCCAGAGACACGTGTTTCTGCTAGTCTTGTAAAGTACTGCTAATATTGCTATGTGGATAAACAAGGAACCGCAGATTGAACACACACATATGTACTACCTGATACATCAACCTTTCAGCGTAAAGAAGAGACGATTGTAATCCCCTGTATCAGGCTGGAAGGCTAAAACATGCATTGAGAAGATACCTAATGAGAGTTTTGAGAACGTTGGGCAATGTTCTCTGGAAATTAACATTGTAATCGTTTGGAAATATATAAAACTTTTTTTTAAACTTCGTTGGACGGATACTGCGATCTTCTCTTTGAAAGGGAGAAGTTAGAGAGAGATACACCATCGATTACTTAAAGTTCAAGCTGTGAGGAGTGTTTCCGTTCTATTGCCGGTGGACCACTGCGACATAGAGAGCATTCATCTTCAATAGTTGTTGGAACCTGACATCAACTGCCCTTCAGACAATGAAAAGGGAAACGGCCATGAGACTGGCTTTACTGATGAGAAAGAAAACCGAAGGAGATACAAGGATGGGTTAAGAATATTCCCGTTTCCTTTGTTATCACTCAGCTAAAGACGCGTGTTTCATACATTCGCACAGCCAAACACATGTGCTGATTTAAAGTATAGGCTGGAGATAGAAGGATGAAATACGCCAACAGCACGTTTGCAAATAAAATCGCAGCTTCAAGGTTAGATAATAAACAAGTTGCGGCACACAGCGTGATGCAGGAACGGACACAAACAAGGTCCAGTCAATGGCTGTTGACAATTGTAAAAAATGTACATCATTCAAATATTTTTTTAATGGCACTTTTTATTTCCTTATATTACTAAGTCCGAAGAAGGGTCCCAACCCCAACTTTTTTCTGTCCATTCCCTCCTGAAGATTCAGATTCAGATTCAGATGCAATTTTAATTGTCATGGTCAGTGTACAGTACAGAGACAACGAAATGCATTTAGCATCTCCCTGGAAGAGCGACACAGCAAATGATTTGAATAAATAACAATAAGTGTCGGGGGGGAGGGGGGGGGTGATTGGCAGTCACCGAGGTACGTTGTTGAGTAGCGTGACAGCCGCCGGAAAGAAGCTGTTCCTGGACCTGCTGGTTCGGCAACGGAGAGACCTGTAGCGCCTCCCGGATGGTAGGAGGGTAAACAGTCCATGGTTGGGGTGAGAGAGGTCCTTGGCGATGCTGAGCGCCCTCTGCAGACAACGCTTGCTTTGGACAGACTCAATGGAGGGGAGCGAGGAACCGGTGATGCGTTGGGCAATTTTCACCACCCTCTGCAATGCCTTCCGGTCGGAGACAGAGCAGTTGCCATACCAAACTGTGATGCAGTTGGTAAGGATGCTCTCGATGGTGCAGCGGTAGAAGTTCACCAGGATCTGAGGAGACAGATGGACCTTCTTCAGTCTCCTCAGGAAGAAGAGACGCTGGTGAGCCTTCTTGATCAGAGTTGAGGTATTGTGGGTCCAAGAGAGGTCGTCGGAGAGGTTGACTCCCAGGAACCTGAAGCTAGAAACACGTTTCACCTCCGTACCGTTAATGTGGATGGGGGTGTGCGTGCTGCCCCTGGACTTCCTGAAGTCTACAATGAGCTCCTTGTTCTTCTTGGAGTTAAGGGCCAGGTTGTTGTCAGCGCACCATGCTGCTAAGTGCTGGACCTCCTCCCTGTAGGCCGACTCATCGTTGTTGCTGATGAGGCCAATCACCGTTGTATCATCTGCATACTTGATGATGGTGTTAGTACCATGTACAGGTGTGCAGTCATAGGTGAAGAGGGAGTAGAGGAGGGGGCTCAGCACACAGCCCTGTGGAACGCCGGTGTTCAGGGTGAGGTTTGAAGAGGTGTGCTTGTCTAACCTAACAGACTGGGGTCTGTTGGTTAGAAATGCTGCCTGGCCCACAGAGTTCCTCCACCGCTTTATGTTTCGTCCTAAATTGCTTCCTCTCATTCCCGAACGTTGTTCCATTGCCAAATACTCCCAATGCGCCGTACCAAAGGTGGAGAATTTCAATGCAATCCCCTGGAGTCTACAGATTGAGTTAACTTTGTATTTGCAATTATCATTAACAGTGAGGATGAGATAACCAATAATTTGCAACTGAGTTAACAATCCATGGCACTCTTGTGAAGAAGCACGTATTTTGTTTTCCTTTCATCAGAATTGATGGGTGTAATTGTATTTCTGTCGATAGTGTGAAATGGAGTTTTACGTTTAGTCCCAGAAGATAACACTATTTTGCATTCCGTTTCCTTTTGAGCACGGGGGGGGGTCCAATTTTCACTCCATAGTTAGATTAAATGTGTGGCGCCGGGCGCACATTTCACAATCATCTAAATCAAAAAATAAGCCAAAACTAGAAAGTTTCAATTTGACAATTGTACTTACCTAATGGTATAGATGAAACCAACAAAATGGAAACCTGTTGCCGTTTCCAGTGCCATAATCAAAAACAAAATATCTCACGGGCTCAGATACTCGAACTGGTCAGGTTTCATGAACAGATCAAAGACTGAATTGGTTACTGGTAAGACATGAGGATACGGGTTCCACGGTCCATATCGTTAGTCAGGTAAGGGGTACTTTCGGAAGAGGACGTAAGAAATTATTGAGATTGTGGACATGGAAGAGGATTGTTTTTAGTTGGCAAAGACGGATCCGTTTCATTGCCGTGTACATTCAATAAATTAATTATTCCAAACGAAATGTCTCTGTCGTCACCATCGCTCAAAGACCAAGCATACCACTGCCCCCCCCCCCCCCCCCCCCACACAAAAAAAATCTCAAAAGAGAAACACAATAATCCAAACAGGGGCCTGCATTATGGTCCGTCTTTATTAAAGAGAAAAGCATAGTTACCAAATGACCCAATCGACAAATACTTTTACAGCGCATCGATCAATTCTACCGCCTGTTTCTTTTGTTAGCCTTCAAAAGTATTTTTTCCTTGACAGTTCCGTTGCGAGAGGAGGTGCTCTGGCAACACAAGTAGATAGAGCGGTAAAGAACGTATGCTTGCCTTCATCGGTCGAAACGTTCAGTATAGGAGTGATGAGGCCACATTGAGTGTTAAAGAAGGAACTGCAGATGCTGGAGAATCGAGGGTTACACAAAAAGCTGGAGAAACTCAGCGGGTGCAGCAGCATCTAAGGAGCGAAGAAGATAGGCGACATTTCGGGTCGAGACCCTTCTTCAGACTCCCCACATTGAGTGTTTTGCGTGAGGCTCTAATCGCTCCGTCACAGGAGGGATGTGGAAGCTTTGGAGACTTTTAACTACAGGGAGAGGCTAGACAAACTTAGATGGCGTTCTCTGGAACGCTGGATATTGAGGGGACATTTGATAGAAGACCAGGGAGGCATAGATAAGGTTAGAACCTTTATCCCAAGGTAGACATTTCAAGGCCTAGAGTAGGTATGTTACAAAACTTACCTTTACCGGCGCTGCACTTCTGCCGCTCCCCGTGTGCGCGACTTTCGCGCCTTGCAGAGGGGGGCGGGCTTAAAGTGCCGTTTTTCCACAGGCAGGACAAATCGATGAATGTCGGGCGATTTGGTTGCTGAAAAAAAATCGCTCCGACATTTCATCAATGGTGGTATTTTTAAATTACTCTAAATTATTTATTAACTAGAGTAATTTAAAAATCACCTTCAAAAGCCGTGACCGCAGACAACCGGAAGCATTTTGCGTAGGGAAGAAAAAAAGGTAAATAGTTTATTTTTATATTAAAAGTTGGTTTTTCGGGAGGCATTAATAATATTTTTATGTTGCGAAATGGGTTCCCCAAAAAATGTATGAACAAACAGTATTTTTCCCCCCGACTTCACTGCTAACCGCAACGTTCCAATCCACCGCATTCCGCTAAAACCCACTCGCTAGTTGATTTAAATGGCCATTAATTTACAGGCATAAAACACTAAAATCCTTCCATTTGGCCCAGAAATTCATGAAAATTAGATTAAAAAATTATGTTATATTGTGGATTATTGTGTGAATGTTATTTGGACACTTAGGCAATTTTAAAAAAGTTTATCTTTTCTTAAGAAATTGATAGATGTTTAGATCTACTCATTGAATTTTGTAATTAGCTACAATTAGATAACTAACTAATTATATGCTTTAATTTCAGGTCATCCAAGTAAGATTGTTTAATATTTGTTTCAGAATGCTTCAATCTATAATAACTGAAAATTTCATTGAGTTCTCTTAATTTTTAAGAATGTTATGGACATTTAACTTTTCCAGATCACAGCTTTTGAGTTAAGTCAATTGAAAGGCAATGGGAAGCAAGATGCTCATTTCCGAGTATGAAAATGGCCATAACTTTCTTAATACTGAAGATATGAAAGTAAATTAGGTGTCAAATTAAACTTCTTTTTATGCTTTATCTGATGGGATAAATTGCAGACTTGATTTTTAAAATCTCAAAATTTTGTAACATTGCTACCTAGAGCGCATCGCTCTAGGGTGAGAGGGGCAAAGTTGGTGAGTGCCACGAACGCGTTGCCAGGGGTGGTGGTGGTGGCAGACACTTTAATGACGATTAGGAGACATTTAGCGAGGCACGTGGATATGCGGGAAATGGAAGGATACGGAACACGGGCAGACAGAGGAGATTAGTTTAACATAGCATCGTGTTCTGTACAGAGTATTGAGTGTCTCATAGTGCCAGACATCCCCATGGCACCTCAAGATACTTCTTGCAATGGAAAGGGATATATGTTGCCTGAAATCAGTAGACCCCTTGTTGTTTTACAATCTAGGGTCTCGAGTCTTGCACACAATGGCGACATCCACCCTTCCACAGCCTCCGTCACCAGAGCCGTTTACGTCCAGGCAGAGTACAGATAGGTAAAACTCACTCGAGAGAAATCCATTTGTTCCACAGCGCCAACATAGTTCCGAATGAAAGAGCCGGAAACACCCATTACCCTCTTGGTGAAAAGAAAAGTCATTATTTTATTTCCACTGTAACTAGCATAAATCATTTTTTTGTCTTATGTTTAGCAGTCACTCCACCGTGGAAGTGTCATTTGCTGCATGTAACTTATCAAAGTATTTTCACATTTTAATCATTGCTATCTTGTAGACAGGATGTAGATGTTGTCAGCGTTGTTTGGAAACCGATTGTTGCAGTTCCATGAAATTGCTCAGATGTTGCCCCCGGTGCCTTGTTGGCGGATGTTTTCCTGCTCTGTCTCAGTCTCCGTGGTACCCTGAATATGGCAGCAAACTTGCTGTAATCGATTGGAGATACAGTTGATTCTCTCCTCCCATTCGGCCATCCTCTCAACCACTCGCCGAAAAGCAACCTCCGCTGCCTCCATGTGACACAGATACTCAATGGAAGGCGGGCTCGGCGTCCTTCGATGCTCTGGGGGAAGCAATGGCGTCTCTGCTCTCTGCCCGTGAACAGCCCTCTCACTTTCTCTTCTCGCCTGATCTTCGCCGAGGGTTGCACTGTGTGATCCGCCCGGCGAAGAGCCCATTGACACCCCCGACACGTTGGCAACGTCCTGTGAATCTGCCTCCTTGTCCTGGCGCTTGTCGATGGAGGATGCCATGGCTGGACAGTCGAGGATGTGGCGCAAGACTTTCGTTCAGTGATGTTGCCTAGATGGCCATTGGCCAGGCAGTCTGCCTCTCCAGGGCTCTCCCTACGATTGGAAACGCACAGTCCTCTTCAGCTACACACACAGGGACATCCGCCTACGTAAAATAGAGGTTGTCTGTCAATAGCAATGAAATGTGTCTTAAAATCAATTACCGCCACGTCAGTGATCATTGCATGCCTTCAGCATCAGAAGTACAAGGGGCTCCGTCTTCACTTAACATTTGCTTGACTTTGTCCCCCCATTTCCCATCCACCTTCCTAACCGCTACCCCCCCCCCCCCCCACCACCACCACCCACCCCCACCACCACCACAACACTACAATCAGTCTGAAGACGGGATCCGACCAGAAACGTTGCCTATCCATGCTCTCCTGAGGTGCTGCCTGACCCGCTGAGTTACTCCCGCACTTCATATCCTTTTATTTTGTAAACCAGCATTTGCAGTCCTTTGAGTCTCCTATCTGGCCGCATTGTTCACGTACTACGCCTTCACACCTTACTGGCCGGGTCCTGTTCTGGAGCTAGTTGCGTTTCTCTACACCTTAATGACGCCCTTATTACCCGCAGACCTAAAGGCGCCAACATTACTGTCCTCTATCTACCGAGCAGCGAGAACTTTAGACTTTACTTTAGACTTTAGAGATACAGCGTGGAAACAGGCCCTTCGGCCCAGTGAGACCCTGCCGGCCAACGACCACACCCCATACACTAGCACTGTCCTCCACACTAGGGACAATTTACAATTTTACAAAAGCCAGTTAACCTACAGACCTGAACGTTTTGTGTTGTGGAAGAAACCGGAGAACCCGAAGAAAACCCACGCGGTCACAGGGAGAACATACAAACTGGCGAATTCGGCGCCATTTATTCATATCTGGGACATGCTTAAGATAATACTCACCCAAGGAGGTAATCGGCTGAAATGCAATGTTTAATAGAAAGCTTTGGCGTTGAGTAAATCGTCGTGCTTTAGGTTGATAGAACATTGAGCGGGCGACAGCATAGCTTCTGGGTGTTCCACCATGTTAGCTCAAGAGTTCTGGCAGCGCGTCACCCTTAGAGGAAGGAAATGGACCACTTGTAACATTGTAATATTATGAGGAACATCACATCTCTCTTGCTGACAGCGCATGCTTCACTTGTAGCTATTCCAAGGCTGGATGAAGTGATAAGAAAGCCACTACGGGCTTGCACATTGAGAGAACGGGTCTTTATCATATGCTTAGAGGGTGACAAATTCGCCTTCGCTCGCTGCCGCTGTTTATGAACCGTATAGATAAAGATAATATTGGCAGCAGATGCCAGTTAAGAGTTAAGCATCTACCTCTTACATCAGAGATTAATGTCTATCCCACTTGGTGGAGGGGGAGGAGGAGACTTGAGACTTAACACATATAGATGCCTAAAATATTAATTGCACATATTTGCACGCGGGTTGCACACGTTGACCTTGCCTTGACACTTCCAGAAAAATGAAAATAAAGCAAAACGAAATGCAAAGTAACATCACAGGATAACTATGTATTGGAGTTCTGTGTTAGTCGTGATTTAACGCATTCTGCCTAGGAGTCGTACTTAGCGCCAGCAAATTGACTCCAATCTATTTACAAAAATCAAAGTCCTGAAGGGAAAATACAAAGTGCTGGAGAAACTGGGTGGGCCAGGCAGCATCTGTGGGGGGAATGGACAGGCGACGTATTGCGTCCGTCTGCAGAAGTATGCTGGCCCGAAATTTCGCCTGCCCATCCCCTCCACATATGCTGCCTGGCCCATCAAGTTCCTCCAGCATTTTTGTATTTTGCTCAACATTCCAGCATCTGCAGTTCCTTGTTCAAGCAGGACTGTTTAGGGTGTTACCGCATAGGTCACTGACGACGTTCTACAAAACCATGGCTGTTCACCACTTGTCCTTTGTTTATCCTCGCTACTTTTTCTTTGTGTCATAGAATCTTAAAGTCGTATGGCTGGGAAACAGACTCTTCGGCCCAAATCGTCCATGACGACCACGATGTCCCGTCAAAGTTAGTGCCATCCACTACGTTTCGCCCATAACACTCAAAACATTTCCTAACCCAAGTACCTGTCTGGGTGTATTTTTAATAGTTGTTAATTGTACCTGCTTCAGCTACCCCTTCTGGCAGCTCGTTCCATAAACCGCTAATTTGTGTGAAAAAACCTGCTTCTCAGGTTCCTGTTATATCTTTCGCCTCTTACCTTAAACTTATGTCCCCTGGTTCTTGACTCCCCTACTCTGGGTAAAAGATTGTCTATTAACCCTATCTATTCTCCTCATGATCTTATACACCTCTGCAAGATTACTCCCCATCCTCCTGCTTTCCAAGGGATTTGCTCCTGCCCAAACTCTCCCAGTAGCTCTGGACCTCGAGCCTTTGCAACATCTGAAATTCGAAAACAATTTCAACAATGACTTTGGATTACAAATGTTGCATAATAGTACAACTAGTTTCTTTTTTATTATTGGGGGATGACTTTGTTTTCGACAACGTTATCAAAAAACACAATGTTCTCTTTGGACCGAAAGAGTTAGTATGTTCTATCCAGAACGTCAATTACCCTTCAGTGCCATGTCAGTGGCCATATCAGTATAACTTTATTACCTGATGTTCAAACTCAAGTCCAAACTAAACTGGTAAAAGTGAGCGACGGGTGGGTTAAGCTGAATATGGGTAGAATATATTGTTAAGCTGAAAATGTACAGAAAATAATTACTATGATCTTGCCAAGACTCGAGGGCCTGAACTATAAAGAGAGGTTGGCTAAGCTAGGAGGCTGAGGGTTGATATTATAGAGATGGGATGAATAGATCAGGTAAATGCACAGTATTTTGCCCAGCATATGGAGATCGAGGACCAGCGGGCAAATTGGGCCGAATGGCATGTGTCCGTCGTGTGTAACTCTATGCCTCTTCTACGACTCTCTCTCAAGCGGTTCGTGCGGCGACCAAACACCCAAACATGTTAATTGCCCAGCTGCGATTTCTGTGTTTGTAACATTAAACTTAAGCACGTATTCACATGTTGGGTTAATCTTTCAAATTGCAACTGTTTTTCAATTAAAAAGTTGCGAAGCATTCTTCTTTTGCACGTATAGGAATAGTTGTTGTTTAATGTGTGGACGTGAAGATTAAAGTAACAATTTACCAGCGGCACCAGAAACTGCAAATGTTGAGATCTTGAGCAAAACACAAAGTGCGGAAGGAACTCAGCGATCAGGCAGCATCCGTGGAAGACATACATACGCGAGGTTTCAAGTCAGGGCCCCTCTTCAGCCAATCTCCCAGAATGCATCGAAATGTATTGGAATCGAGTGAAATACAAACGAGCACGATAGAGAGTATGGGGGTGCAGGCGAAAACAAAGGCAGGCAACGAGAACTCAGACCATAGAGCCAAACAAGAGACTACCACCTTTCACACCTGCCTGAAGACGGGTCTCGACCCGACACGTCACCCATTCTTTCACTCCAGAGATGCTGCCTGTCCCGCTGATGTGCTCCAGCATTCTGTGCCTCCACCAATCACACTCCAGCCTCTGTCACAATCCTTCATATCTCCTCCACTACCTGGCTCCACCTGGTCCTCATCCCTGACCTCACCTAGTTCAACTTATCGCCTCCCAGACCCTATTTCACCCCCACCCCTTTACAGTAGCCATCTTCTCCCTACATTCCCTGCCCTGATGCATTGGCATGACCCTGCACTTGGACTACCTGCCATGCGTGGCATTTCCAGCTTTCTTCTCTCCACCCCCCCCCCCCCCTCCCTATCCCCCAATCCCCCATCACCAGTCTGAAGTCTTGACCCACAACGTCGCCTGGTCTAACCAGAGATGCTACCTGGCCCGCTGAGTTACTCCAGCATTTTGTGTTTTACTCAGGATTCCAGCATCGGCAATTCATTGTCGCTACGTAGACTATCCCCGTGGCTGTATTGCTGGACCTGCTGGCTTCCTCCAGTGTTTTATTTGCTGCACGTTGCCTGAGGTATGTTGCAGACTGGGAATGTTGGAGATTTAAATCATTCCCGAGGACCTACTAATGGTGCACTAAACAACATCCTTTTCTCAAAAAATGAGACCGTGTAACAGGACCATCCTGGAGCCCATGTAAACCCACCAAAACTGCTGCAACGTCTTATGCAATTGAATGAGGTATAATCAAGCTTGATTATAGAAGACATGACAGACCACAAATAAAAGAGGCCCTAAGCAGTCATTTTGGCTAGAGCGAGAACAACTTTTACTTGTTCTGTCGCGCTGATGTCAGGATTTTCCTCCTGCAACGGCTATACCGGCATTAATCAGGTTGGGTGGGAAGGAAAGGCTGATGCTGGTTTGCACTGAAGATAGACACAAAATGCTGGAGTCACTCGGCGGGTCAGGCAGCATCTCTGGAGAAAAGGAAGATTTGACGTTTCGGGTCCAGTCCTTTCGGACTCAGGATGGACCTGAAACCACTGACCGAGAAGAGGCGCTTTCACCATCCGAGATGGGAGAGGTCCCGGGGAGTTAGTACCAATGCCGCAGAATATACGCTCGCGTTAATTGAAAAACACGACATAAGGAACTGAAGTTACTGGTTTACAAAAAAAAAGCAAAGTGCTGTCCCACGGGTCAGGGGGCATCTTTGGAGAACATAGGTAGGGGACGGGGGTTACACAAAAAGCTGGAGAAACTCAGCGGGTGCAGCAGCATCTAAGGAGCGAATGAGATAGGCGACGTTTCGGGTCGAGACCCTTCTTCAGACCATAGGTAGGGGACGTTTCAGGTCTTTCTTAAGATTGATTCTGATGGGGGAGGGGAAGGAGCCGGAGCAAAGGAGGGGCAGGGCAAAGCCTGGCAAGGTGTGGATACAGGTGAAGGGGAGGGGAGGGTGATAGGTAGATGGTTGGACAAAGTCCAGAGATGGAGACAAAAGGTTTGAGATAAAAAGAAAAAATGGTCGAATTGTGAATCCAGAGAAAGGGATGTATGTGGAAGAGAATTGGGGGAAGGGGAACGATGCGAACGAATGGGAATGGGTCAAGAGACAAAGGTCGAGAACATTTAATAGTCATATGTACCGAAACAGAACAGCGCGTTTCTTTTCACGTGGTGGCGCAGCGGTAGAGTTGCTGCCGATCCGGGTTCCATCCCGACTACGGGTGCTGGCTGTACGGAGTGTGTATGTTCTCCCGGTGACCGCATGGGTTTTCTCCGAGATCTTCGGTTTCCTCCCACACTCCAAATACGTACAGGTTTGTGGGTTAATTGGCTTGGTGTATATGCAAATTGTCACTCGCGTGTGTAGGATAGTGTTAGTGTGCGGGGATCGCTGGTCAGCGCGGATTCGGTGGGCCGAAGGGCCTGTTTCCGCGCTGTATTCCTAAATTCGTGCAGAAGATCAACCTGATATCCTGGTTGCGAACCATTTCAATTCCCCTTCTCTTTCCTGCACTGTCATTTCTATCTTGGGCCCCCTCCAAAGGCGAGGCCACACGCAAACTGTTAGAACCGCACCTTGTATTCCGCTTGCGAAACTTATAACCCAGCGGTTTGAATATTTGGAGAATTCAGTGTTCATACCTTTAGTCTGAAGAAGGGTCTCGACCCGAAACGTCGCCTGTCTCCTTCGCTCCTTAGATGCTGCTGCACCCGCTGAGTTTCTCCAGCCTTTTGTGTACCCTCGATTCTCCAGCATCTGCAGTTTCTTCTTTAACATCATACCTTTAAGTTGTGAGCTTCACAATTCGCACGTCTGTTATCCTTATCTCACAATTTATATCGCGTTATATCTGGCCCACGTGTCCAACCATCTACCGAACCAAAACACTCTCACCTGTATCCTCCAGGCTTTGTCCTGTCCTCATCTCCCTTCCAACTTTCCCCTCCCTCCACCAGCATCAGTCTGAAAAAGGGTCTCGACCCGAAACGTTACCTGTCCATGTTCTCCACAGATGCTGCCTGACACACTGAGTTGCTGCAGCACCTTGTGTGCTTTTTAGTTGAAACATCGCGTTTTGTAAAAAACATTTGGATATTGAGCCGGAATATCTCACCTGAAACTGTGCGGACCGAGGCAGGGCGACTTAGGAAGGATACCTCCGGCGGCAATGGACACAATGCAGCAAACGACCGCTACCCTAACGCTGGGTGAGTTGATACAGGTTTCGCCGTTGTTCGTCAATGTTCAGGGTATTTGCGGCGTCCACTTATGCGTCGTTAAACGCGGAAATCCGGAAGTTGTTGCCGTTGGCCTTCCAGTGGGGGCGCTGTTGAACACACCCGCGAGTTCAATGACCAACCCCTGAGCCCTGACGTCTTCCTGCACTTTGCTTTTATTTGCAACAGATTAGAACAAGTGCAAGTGGTCATGGAGTTATAGAGTGATATAATGTGGAAACAGGCCATTCTGCCCATCTTGCCCACACCGGCCAACACGTCCCAGCTACACTAGTTCCACCTGCCTGCCC
Source organism: Raja brachyura (assembly GCA_963514005.1). Next base: position 28,995,523 of record OY740794.1, read on the forward strand.
TCCAAACTTCTCCTATCCGTGTATCTGTCTCACTGTCTCATTAACCTTGGGATAGTCCCAGCCTCAACTACCTCCTCTGGCAACTTCCTCCATACACCCACCACCCTTTGTGTGAAAAGGTTATCCCTCAGATTCCTATTAAATCTTTCCCCCTTCACATTGAACCTATGTCCTCTGTCCCTCGAGTCCCCTACTCGGGGCATCTATCCGATCTATTCCTCTAATTATTTTATACACCTCAGTACGATTACACCTCATTCATTGAGGTGTGGAGGACCCAGGAATGGAGACCCAGCCTACTCAATCTCTCCTCATAGCTCAGACGCCCTAGTCCAGCCAACATGCTCGTAAATGTTCTCTGACCCCTTTCAAGCTCAACAATATCTTTCCTATAACATGGTGCCCAGAACAGAACACAATGCTCTAAATGCGGTCTCAACAACGTCTCATACAACTGTAACATGACCTCCCAACTTCTATACTCAACGCTGCTCCATCTGGAAAGGAATGTCTGTGTCCAGGGACGGTGGGAGGGGAAGAGGTGAAGGAGAGGTGTTACAACGTGTACAACGGGAAAGCGATACAGAAAGGCGGCTAGAGGGTGCGCTTCCCGTGGTTTGTTTCAGCTTTTTAACATCTGCAGTTTTGCTTCAATTTTCATGAAGGTATGTGTCAGAAACACAAGAGGTGTGAAGGGTAATTTGGGAATTACAAGTTTGTGATAGTTTTAAAGAGTTGTTTAAGAATCTCCGATGTAATGACCACAAAATACGACAGACCAATGCCACCAGAAGCGACTCAGGAGGTGAACAGAAACGATACATGATATTTGATAGTCTATCGCAGAATTGTTTTCGTGCACTGTCCATTGACCCAATTAACATCAGCCCATCTCTGCTTCGAATGAAGTGAAAACTGAGCTGCCAAAACCAGGATTGAGAATCGGAAAGATTTCCATCTCTCTCGGGTTTGATGACGGCCCCTCGTCTGAAACGTCAAATGTTTCTGTTTCCACAGATGCCGCCTGACCCGCTGCGTGCTTGCAGCGTTGTTTATTGTTTTATTGGGTCAAATGTCCTTATCCAAGTCGTTAGGTCATGCCTACAGGTCTGGTCCCATCATCTTATCATTACCATTGGCAGCTTCTTGTGCTGACACAAGGAACCGCAGATGTTGGAGTCTTGTGCAAAACTCGAAATGTTGGAGGAGCCGAGGGGACCAGGCAGCGTCTGTGGAGGGAATGAACAGACGTTTCGGGTCAGTACCTCTCTTCATACCTATTGGAGTAGGGGAGTAAGCTGGAGCGGTATGTGGGATGGGGCAAAGCCATGGGGTCACAGAGAGAATGCACACCTCCTTTCCGAGCCAGGCTGTGACAAATATCCTAGTGGGTTGTTTTAATGTTGTTGCCACGAGCTTATATTAGCTTAGCAGGAGATTAAAAGCGGAGAGCAGAAGAACAGAATAAATAAAATACATAAAATGAGGGAGATGACTTGGAACATAAGGGACATTAAAGTTAAAAAAAATTTTTTTTTTAAATGCTGCTGCAGACTGCAGCGTAATGTTGAATAGCGAAATGCAAGAACAAAACCAGTTCAACGAGGGCAATGCTAGAGAGTGGGAGTCTGACCGTCACCGAAATGAGGCTTACAACGGAGGACTTGCATCTGCTTTTCTTGGTTACAAAGTTTCTGACGAGAGAGAGGTTAGAGGGGGGTGAGGGGATTTCGCGATATTGTTGAGAGGCAGTAACAGCGCTCAGAAGATATGACGTGAGAAGGTTGGTGAATTGAGGCTTTATTGGATGAACTGAGTACTGTAACAACTGAGTACTTCAAAAACACAAAGTGCTGAAGTCCCACGTCCCTTCCTCGGACCTCACAATTCACGCTTCTCCTATCATTATCTCACAATCTTTTGCCTTCTTTTCATTCCAGTCTTTGCCGATTACTCTGCCCATCTGATAATCAATCTAACCCCGTCCCCTCACCTGTCACTTGCATAGATTTCCCCGCTCCCACCTCTCTTACAGCTTTCTCTCCCCGACTACAATCAGCCTGAAGAAGGATCCCGACCCGAAATTGATGGCGATGGCCCATCCACCTTCTCCAAAAATGCTACCTGATCCGCCATGTTATTCCAGCACTCTCGGTTTTTTTGCTCAATATTTCAGCATCTGCAGCTCCTGGTGTCTAACTAAATCGTATTTTTGCTTGGGCCGCTAGGACAGTTGTCAAGCGCCAGATCGATCAATCACCAAAACTGCAGACAAAGCTTTGAAAGGTACATATTGCTATCGTTCTGAAAACTCTTGAAATATGCTGTCCTACCTGCTGAGTATTTGTAGACTTTACGCTTTTAGTGAAATTACAGATATTTAATATCTGGAGTTTTTTTGTTTTGCTTTTGAGTTCCTGTCTAAATTTAAGGCGGTTTAAATTGCTGTCGAAAAATCACTGACTCTATTTTCAGTGACGACAAGAATGCAGGGGAGAAAGCAGGAGAATGCGGTTGAGAGGGAAATATATATTGACCTTGAGTGAATGTCGGAGTAGGCTCGATGGGGCGAATGGCTGCTCCAATGACTTAACAACTTTTGAACTTTTAATGCAACTTTCAGGACTCAACATCGAATTCTCCAACTTTAGATAACGCCGTTTCTTTCTGTTGTTGCCAGAGTCGCCATTTCATTGTATAATCCATCTTGCTGCTGCTGTCTTACACGCACTACACAACCTCAGCAACATGACACGATGCTCCGTCTGATTTTAGCTGCCCCTCTAACTGCCACAGTTGGTTATCCTGTTTCTTTATTTCCTTCATCACCAGCTCCTACTTTCGTGGAACAAACTTTCTATTTTTTTCCAATTTCTGCTGAAACGTCGTCGCCCTCAAACGTTCATTGTTTCTCTTTCCACATATGCCATCTGACCTCCTCCGTTCTTCCAACATTTCATGTTTATTTTTCAGATTTCCTGAAAATGCACTTTTACTTTTTTTATAGACAATAGACAATAAACAATATGTGCATGAGTAGGCCGTTCGGCCCTTCGAGCCAGCACCGCCATTCAACGTGATCATGGCTGATTATCCACAATCAGTACCCCGTTCCTGCCTTCTCCCCATATCCCCCTGACTCCGCTATCTTTAAGAGTCATGTGTCCTCTCCCCTCTTGTAAAATGCACATTGGGTGTACAACCATGTTAGAGGATAGTCTTTGTTTAAACTGGCAACTTTCACGGTCTAAAGACAACATTGGAGTACACGTGTGTGCTCAGAAACATTGTCAGGTTTGTTATCGCTTCGAATGCCGTGCCTACAGAGAATTCCCCAAATATCACAGGAACGCTTGCCCCACAACAATCTTCATATTAATCACACAAAATATGATTAAACTCAATTATCTAGAGAGACATTGCCTCCAGCATCCACAATGTTTACTGATTATCATCTCATTTCACAGCTGTTTACCAAGAAGCAATTTTCTTGCTATCCCAATGGGATGGTTTGAGCTATGAGCCGTTAAAGCACACCTGGCGTGTTTACCAGCCAACATATAAATAGACACCCAGCCGCAGAACCGTGTTATACTTTCCAGTGGTGTTGAGAAACTGTTTTGACCTTAACAATGCTGCCTCTTGCTATTTGGACCTTGTCGTTCCTCTGCGCAATCCAAGCGATGACTCCAGTGACCGAAACAGCGTGTAAACTGCGAGAAAAGTTTAATCACGGCGTGTCTCAACTTGGAGATGTCATCCTGGGCGGTTTATTCCCGTTACATTTCAGAACGGCTCCTGTGTGTAATACGTTTCGCAACAAGCCCCAGCCAGTTCGCTGCCTTCAGTAAGTACGTTTATCAGTACTTTTGAGCTAACGCATTCTGGACAGAATTCGTTCCCCGAATACGCGCCCCGGGGTTGATGGTGTAGATAGATAAAATAGTAGCATTTAAGATGCTTTTGGGGAGGCACGTAGATATGTATGGAATGGAGGAAAATGGGTTATGCGCAGGTAGATAAGAGATGGTTTTGGCATCATGTTTAGCACCTACATTATGGACAGGATAGCCTTCCTTGTGATCTACTGCTCAATGCTCTATGTTCTATGAGTTTGAAGAAGGGTTCTGACCCGAAATGTCGCATGTCCTTTCTCTTCACAGAAGCTGCCTGGCTCGCTAAATTCCTCCAGAACTTACTGTTTTTCTCAAGACACCAGCATCTGTAATTCCATGAGTCTCCGTTCTCAAATGTTTGTTTATGGAATAATTCTCATTTTTTATTTTTCTTCCACAAATACAATTCAGGAGTCAGAATGAGGAACTTCGAATGCCCATTCCTTCCACAGACGCTGCCAGATCTGATGAGATCCTCCAGTTGCTCAACATTTCAGAATCTGTAGTTTTTTGTGTCTCCGCCAACGATGACTCGTGATGAGTGGACAATTTCAGTTAACTTCTGTTGTCTGTGTGTTTAGTTGCTGAATTTGTATTTTTCTTCTTTCCCTGAGATTTGAGGATGTTGCAAATATTATAATCCAGGCACCTTAATGGAAGACTTGGTTGTAGTTTTCCTCTTTGGGTTTGACACCATGTTGTGTGGTTCGTTTGTTCATCACCCGCACCGCTCTAACCATGTAATCAATTTATGAAACATTTAATGGGTTCCGTTTAAACGAAGGGCGGCAAAGTCGTAGAGCCAATACCTCGCAAAGCCAGAGACCCTGGTTCAATCTTGACCTCGGGTGTGTGGAGTTTGCACGTTCTCCCTGTGACCGTGTGACTTCCCTCCGGGTGTTCCGGTTTCTTCCCACATCCCAAAGAAGAGCAGGTCTGTAGGTTATTTGTCCCTCTGCAAGTTGTCCCAAGTGTGGGAAAGTGGGATAAAATGCGAATGGGTGATCGATGTTCGGCGTGGACTCGGTGGACCAAAGGACTTGTTTCCATGCTGTATCTCCAAATCTAAACTATTTGCAGAAAAGTCTCGACCTGTACAGTAACACTGTCTGGCTTTCTTTGGAAACGGCATATTTTACTACAGTGTAGAAAATAACTGCAGATGGTGCTTTAAGTCCAAGGTAGACACAAAATTCTGGAGTAACTCAGCGGGACCGGCAGCATCTCTGGAGAGAAGGGACGGGTGACGTTTCGGGTCGAGACCCTTCTTCAGTGATCTTCAGGCAGTACCTTTCCTGAAATGGAGCCGTCGAAAATGTTTCGTTCTGATTGTATTTTGCAGCATTGATATTATGAATAGTATACAATGTATTTCGTATCAGTAACGCAGAATCATAAAACCACAGAATCGTGCAGCATAGAATCCATATCGACCGTGATGCCTAAATATGTAAATCCCACCTGCAGGCGTTAGACCAGTATACCGCTACATCTTTGCGATCCAACTACCTGTGCAAAAGCCTCGGAAACGTTGCAGTTTTATCTGCCTCCCCCACCACCTCGCACCAAGTTCTACATATTCACCACCCCCTGGTGCAAAACCTGCTCTCCCGACCTCCTTTAAACTTCTCCCATCGGTCTGAAGAAGGGTTTCGGCCCGAAAAGTTGCCTATTTCCTTCGCTCCATAGATGCTGCCTCACCCGCAGAGTTTCTCCAGCACTTTTGTCTACCTTCGATTTCCCAGCATCTGCAGTTCCTTCTTAAACTTGTTTTTGTTTTTAAAAAGCGAACTGGTCATTTACAATCACAATACCGCCAGACTTTTAAGAATCAGTCTGAAGAAGGGTCCGGGCCCGGCTTGTTGTCTATCCATATCCCTCCACAGATGCTACCTGACCCGCTGAGTTCCACCAGTACTTGGTGTTTTGCCTCTACTACAATGCAATGGGGAAAGGGGAACACTGCGATTATCTATCCCATCATCGCCTCTCCTAATTTCTTACACTTCTGCCAGATTACCCCTCAGCCTTATACATTCCAAACCTAGTCTATACAATGTGATGAGCGAAGTAACTTAGCAGGTCAGGCAGCATCTGTGGCGAAAATGGATATGTGATGTTTCGGATCGGGACCTTTCCTCAGAACCTTTTAACGTTGTGACTACCGACCTCCATTTCAGCCAACATTCTGCAATTCAGCCAACATCCTGGTGAACTTCAACTGCTCTCTCTCTCTCTCTCTCTCTCTCTCTCTTGCGCTCCCGTGTCCTATTAGATGAGGTGATCAGATCTACACACAATACTCTAAAGGCGCGATCTAACCATCTGATGCTTTGTGTGACTTCCCAACTCTTATGTATTTATCAGGTTCCGACACCGGGAGCTCCGCTGGGCGCACACCATGATCTTTGCAATAGAGGAAATAAACAGGAACGCTCAGCTCCTTCCCAACCTAACCCTGGGCTATCAGATCTTTGACAGCTGCCATACACACTCGGAGTCACTCAAAGGAGTCCTCAAATTACTGAACAAGGAAGATGGGCCTGAATCAAGCTCAACGTGCGCTGATCTCCCCTCCGTCTCAATCGTGGTGGGAGACGCGGCATCGTCAGAATCAATCGCCGCGTCCCGCCTGCTGGCTCCATTCCACATTGGCCAGGTAGTGTATTGGTCGGGCTATTATTGTAGCGTGTACCGAGACAGTCACAAGATATGTTTTGCATGCTATCCAATCAGATCAGATAATACAATACATAAATACCGTCAAGTCAAACTCAAGTACAACAGGTAGAGCGAAGGAAAAGATACAGAGATACGTACAGGGTAGACATTACAGAATATAGTACTGTAGCGCATCAGTTCCATGGATAAGTTCGATGTCCCTGGAGAACGTGCGTCGGAGACGTTTTGAGTTCAGACCTTCTTCGGACTCATTGTGGAGGGGGGGGGGGGGGGGGGGGGATAGACACTACAACCTACAAATAGACTCCGAACTATGTAGACATGTAGACATTATTTTTTACTTTGCACTGTAATTGCCTATTTATTTGGCTGTTTTTTTAAACATATATACTGAAGATTTTGTTGTTTATTCCGGGTTTTACCCAGTGCAACGTTTACGTAGCTGTTGTGCTGCTACAAGTTAAAATATCATTGTTCCATTTCGGAACATACAACAGTAAAACAATCTTGACTCTTGAAAATAGTTTGAGAAACGTGTTCGACTTACGATTTTAAACGTGCGTTCACTTGCAGATCAGCTATTCTTCTTCCTGCACCTGTCTGAGCGACAAAAGCGAGTTCCCAACCTTCTTGCGGACGGTCCCCAGTGACGCGGTTCAGATCAAAGCGCTGGTGCGGCTGGTCCGGCGCTTCCAATGGGTTTGGGTGGGGATCGTGGCGGAGGACAGCGAGTACGGCCGGTTCGGCTTATTATCGTTCCTTGAAGAAGTTTCAAAATTTGAAACATGTATCGCGTTTATTGAATTTATCTCCGCAGCAAGCACTAGATCAAAGTTGGTCCAAGTGACGGAGACCATGAAAAAGTCCTCAGCTAAAGTGGTGATCGTTTTTACGTTTGAAAGCGACACCGTGTCTTTGGTGAAAGAAATGCGGCAGCAGAACATCACGGACGTTCAGCTCATCGCAAGCGAGGGCTGGATCACATCAGCCCAGCTGTGGACTGAAGAAACACGGGAAATATTTGCTGGGACTATTGGGTTTGGGATCAGGAGAGAGGACATTCCTGGTCTGAGAGAGTTTCTCGTCCAAGTTCACCCGTCCTCCGCACCCAACAACCCGTTCGTGGAAGAACTGTGGCGAGAGGTTTTTGGCTGCAGCGTGCAAACCTCCAATGGGACTGTGAAGGAGAACGCGGCCCGGTACCAACCGTGTACTGGTACCGAGAGCCTGGAGGCGGTTGATAATCCCTTTACCGATGTGTCACAGTTAACAATTGCATACAACGTGTACAAAGCGGTGTACGCCATCGCGCACGCCCTTCACAACTTACAATCGTGTGAAAACGGAAGAGGGCCCTTTGCCAACAAAACCTGCGGCCAAAAGACCAACATTCTACCTTGGCAGGTGAGTAACGGGTCGCTTATCCAGCAGGGTGAAACTTCCACAAAGGTTAGACTAACCTTTCTCAAATATAACGATTAAAACGTATAGAACCGAAGAACTGCAGATGCAAGTTAACACACAAAAATAGGCAAAGTGCTGGAGTAACTCAGCGGGTCAAGCAGCATCTCTGGAGAACGTGGTTTTCTATCCATGTTCTCCAAAGATGCTGCTCGATCCGCTGAGTACTTTATATCCGTTTATAATAAGGACATTAAACCCTATTTTTAAAAAAAGTATTAAAATCATTTTGCAAAGAAACTAAATTCTGAATTCTTGTGTGGGACACAAGTATAACTCAGCGGGTCAGGCAGCATCTCTGGAATCATGATAGGTTACTTTTCGGGTCGAGACCTTTTTTCAGACTGATGGTAGTAGTGGGGAGAAAGCTGGACAAAATAGGTGGCGGCGGCACGAAGCCTGGCGAGTGATAGGTGGATAATTGTTTGGTGTTTACAGCTTTTGCACTATCTCAGGGAGGTGCAGTTCACTAATCAGTTCGGAGAGCGAGTCAGCTTCGATGACAACGGAGATCCCATCGCTTCCTATGACATGATAAATTGGCAAAGGCGTCCTGATGGCTCAGTTGCGTTCGTGAAAGTTGGATATTACGATGCCGCCCTCCCTGCGGGGGAAGAATTCGTCGTGGATGAAGGTGGAATCGTGTGGCACGGATCTCGACACAGTGTAAGCAACGATTTCAATGATAACTGAAGAACATCGCTTTACAATGAGTCGTAGATTTATTTCACAAATGTATACCGTTTAAAAAGCTGTGCGGCAAAGCAGTCCTTTTGTACACAATCATGATAGGAATAGAGAAGAGGGATCGAGAACCAGATGACATAGGTTTAAGGTGATGGGAGAAAGAACATAGGAACCTGAAGGCTAATTTATTTTACCCAAAATGTAGTGGGTAGATGGAACGAGTAGCCGGAGGACGTAGTTGAGGCAGACGTTTACGAAACATTTCGAGAGTTACTTGGTTAGGATAGGTTTAGAGGGATATGGGCCTAATGCAGGCGGGTGATACGTGCAGATGGGATATGGTGATAGGTGTGGGTAAGTTGGGCCGAAGGGCCTGTTGCCACGCTGTACAATCCTATGATGATTTATTCTTGGAGACACAAGAAACTAGATGTTTGAATCTTTTGCAAAATACAAAATGCTGGAGGAACTCAGTGGGTCAGGCAGCATCTGCGGGGGGGGGGGGGGGGGGGGTGGTCAAACCAGCTTCTGGTCGGGACCCTTCTTCAGACAGATTTTTGGATTATTCGGAGCTGGAGGACTTGGATTATTGGGAGACCAGTTAGGCTGGGACTGGTTTCCCTGGAGCTGAGTGGCTGAATGGTGGTTTTATAAAATGCGGACCAGCATAGGTAAATTGAATGAACGCAGTCTTTTTCCTTAATATGATGTCTAAAACTGAAGGGCATTTGCTTAAGGTGTGAAGAGAGGGGTTTAAAGGGGTTTGAGGGGGGGGGGGGGGTCCACACAGAGGGTGGTAGGTTATGGAACGAGCTGCCAGTGGCGGTAGTTGAGGTAAGTACAACACCGACTGGTAAAATGGATAGGAAAGGTTTAAAGTGTTTTAAGCTGGAAATAGTGCAGAGAGGTTTTACGAAAATGTTGCCAGTATTTGAGTGCCCGAACTGTAGGGAGATGTTTGGCAGGCTAGGACATTATTCTTTGGACTGCATGGGGCTGAAGGGTGATCTTCTAGACGTGTACAAAATCATGAGGGGAATATATATGAATGAACTGTCTTTTGCGCAGAGTAAGAGAATCAAGCACCAGAGGAAGCATGAATCTAAGGGTCAGTTTTTCACTAAACGAATAATGCTCGCAAAAAGAAAGTCCTATGTTTAAAGAAAAACTGCATTGGTCCCCTTAACGCGTGGGGCAGGGGGAGAGGAGGGGGGAGGAGAGGGGGGCGGGGGAAAGAGGGTGGGAGGGGGAGGAAGAGGGATGTCGAGGGAGGAAGAGAAAGGCTGGGGAAAGAGGGGCGGGCGTGGGGGGCGAGAGAGGAGAGGGGTGAGAGAGAAGCGGGGTGCGAGAGAAGGGGGGGAGAGAGAGGAGGGGGAGAATGCTGGAGGGGAGGGAGGGGTGGGAGGGGGAGGGAGGGGAGAGGAGGGGAGATGAGGGGAGGGGGCGGGGGAGATGGTGGACTGGGGAGGGGGAGGAGGTGAACAGGCCGGAAATGGAGAGATATGGATCATGTGCAGGCACATAAGAGTTGGTCTTGGAATTCTGTTTGGCACACACACATTGTGGGGCGCGGGGCCTGTCCATGTGCTGTTCCATAAGGCATTGTTCCGGGTTGGGTGTAGGTCAGTGAAAGACGTCCTGTGTCCGCAGGTGCCGGTGTCTGTCTGCACTGACTCCTGCGCTGCGGGTACAAGGAAGGGGACCCGGCAAGGCCAGCCCATCTGCTGCTTCGATTGCTTACCGTGTTCCGAGGGAGCGATCAGCAATCAGACAGGTAAATAGCGCTGATGACACGTGGACGGAATATAATATGCAGGTCAACGCGAAGTACCAGCGCATGGCGACTCCGACAGGTGTGAGGTATTGCACATTGGGCTATCAAACCTGGGCAAGGCTCACACAGTAACTGGTGGAACCCTGGAGAGTGTTGCAGAAAAGAGAGAACACGGGTGTCACGTTTCGGATTAGGGCCCTTAGGCTGGAGCTTTTTTTGTTTGGAGCGTAGGAGGCTTAGGGGTGGCCTTATTGAGGTGTGCAGGGGCCTGGATAAAGTGAACGCGCACAATCGTCTTTTTCTCAGGGTAGAGGGTTCTAAAACTAGAGGGTATAGACAAGAGGTAAGAGGGGAGAGATTTAACAGGGACTTCAGAGGATAATGTTTATCTGATATGAGCTGCCTGAGAAGAAGCTGCCAGCGACAAGAAGACACAAGGTGCTGAAGTAACTCACCATCTTTGCTGCTGCCTGAGCCGCTGACTTGCTCCAGCACCTAGTGTTGTTTATAAAGCAGCGCCGAAAGTCCCTTGTGTTTAAGCTACAGAAGCGGAGAACAAAGGACAAATATATAGATGGGGAAGGGTTAGAGAGCTATGGGCCAAATGCAAGCAAAATATAATAGTTAGTTGTTACTTTATTTGTTTAATTTAGATGTGACTAGCCCAATATGCCAACTTGGTCGGCATGGGCATGGTGGGCCGAAGGGTCTGTTTCCGTGCTAGACAGTTCTATGCCTGATTAATCGTTTTCCCTTCCACAGATTCCACGGAATGCATGAAATGTCCTATAAATTACTGGTCCAATGACCGAAGAGACGCTTGCGTTCCTAAACAAATTGAGTTCCTGTCGTTTGGAGAGAGCATGGGAGTGACTCTCACGGCTATCTCCCTGTGTGGAGCTTGCGTCACGGGAGGGGTCGCGGCTGTCTTCTTGCGCTTCATAAACACGCCCATTGTCCGGGCCAACAACTCCGAGCTGAGCTTCCTGCTGTTAATCTCCCTCATGCTCTGCTTCCTTTGCTCAATCGCCTTCATCGGTCAGCCAACACCCTGGTCATGCACGATGCGCCACACTGTCTTCGGAATTAGTTTTGTCCTGTGCATCTCCTGCATCCTCAGTAAAACACTAGTGGTCCTGATGGCGTTCAAGGCCACCCTGCCGTCCAGCAACGTGATGCGGTGGTTTGGACCGGCCCAACAACGGTCAATTGTCTTCATCTCCACGCTGATCCAAGTTATAGTGTGCGCGGTCTGGTTAGCCACGTCCCCGCCATTCCCCACTCAAAACACCCAATATCAAAGTGCAAAGATCATTCTGGAGTGTGCGGTGGGTTCCACGCTCGCTTTCTGTTGTGCTTTCGGTTACATCGGGCTCCTGGCATGCATATGCCTGATTTTAGCCTTTTTGGGACGAGCCTTGCCGGACAGGTTCAACGAGGCCAAGTTCATAACCTTCAGCATGTTGATCTTTTTCGCGGTGTGGCTGACCTTTGTCCCAGCCTATGTCAGCACTCCTGGCAAGTATACGGTGGCCGTGGAAATCTTTGCCATTTTAGCGTCGAGCTTCGGGCTGCTGAGTTGTATCTTTATTCCGAAATGCTACATTATCTTAATCAAACCGCAGGAAAACACGAAGAAACAGATGATGGGCAGAACGGACAGATTGTAGAACGGTCCACACAAGGCCCTCGCGCCGACTCCCTAAATCCTCCTCACAAGCTTTTCCATTATCACGAAGCAGCTCTGTAGGGCTTTGGTTTGGCCGCATTTGGAGTGTTGTGTGCAGTTCTGGTCGCCCCATTACTGGCTGTAAAGATATGGAAAGGGCGCAGAAGAGATTTATCAAAAGGCTGCCTGGATTAGGGGGCATTAGCTACAGGGTGAGGTTGGACAGACTTGGATAGTTTACTGTGAAACGCAGACGGTTGCAGAAGATCTGATAAAAGTATATAAAATCATGAGAGGCAGAGATTTTAACTAGTTTTTATGGAACTTTAAATCAGACAATCTTATGATTTTATTTATAATACTTGCTATTGATAAAACGTGCTTCGTGTATGCCGTTCTCTCTGTGTGTAGAGTAATCACATTAAATATTCATTCTACCCCAGTAATTACAATACATTATTTTTGTTCAAAAGACATAAACATGTCTTCTGGTGCTTGGATGCATCAGCTTGAATAGATTTCCTCTGGCTTTGCAGGGACTCAGAGCCATTCAAGTGTAAAGCAAGATGAACCAGATTCAGTCATACAGCATAAAAACAGGCTCTTCAACCCAACTTACCCATGTCCCATCTACACTTGTCCCACCTGCCCACATTTAACCATATACACATTCCTGTCCAAATGTGGACAGGACCTTGCATCTTGCATCTTGCATCTTCCTAGGTGCAGGAAGATTGCTCCCGATGTTGGGGGAGTCCAGACCAAGGGGCCACAGTCTAAGGATAAGGGAGAATTTCTTTAGGACCGAGATGAGGAAAACATTCTTTACACAGAGAGTGGTGAGTCTCTGGAATTCTCTGCCACAGAAGGTCGTTGAGGCCAGTTCATTGGCTATATTCAAGAGGGAGTTGGATGTGGCTCTTGTGGCTAAAGGGATCAGGGGGTATGGAGAGAAGGCAGGTACGGGATACTGAGTTGGATGATCAGCCATGATCATATTGAATGGCGGTGCAGGCTCGAAGGGCCGAATGGCCTACTCCTGCACCTATTTTTCTATGTTTCTATGTCTTTTAAATGTTGTCATAGTACTGGCCTCAATTACCTCCTCTGGCAGCTCGTTCCATATACCCACTGCCCTCTGTCTGAAACGAATTGTTCCTCAGATTCCTATTAAATCTTTCCCCTCGCACCTTAAATCTATGTCCTCTGATTCTTGACTCCCCTATCCTGGGTAAAGGATCATGTGCATTCACCCTATCTATTCCCCTCATAATCGTATACACAATCTAATGTGTGTTAAGGTTCATTTCTTAAAGACAGACAACTCACAATGGGTTAGGTAAACCAACACAAGTTGTACTGATCATCAGCCAGCGAGAGTGTCAGGGATACAGAGTCAAGTATGCAACAGACACTTAACGCTCCCTGATCTACCACTCTAATGGATGAAGACATACAGAATCTTTTATAGTATTTTGGAAATGTAGTCACATGCTTATACAGCGTTGCAGCAATGACGTTTAACACAAATCAATCACAGGCTGTACCCATTCAAAATATACTTGTCACTAATACAATACTTGTCATGTTGTGGTTATATCGATCATAAACTGTTGATCACAAAATTTCCAAACAGGAACTAAGTCAAAAGCCCAACATTTGCAATTTCGTCTTAACAATGTAAGCATCACTATCAGTAACATCCGGAAGATTTCTGTTTACAGAAACTACAGAGTCCCCAGGAAACACATCCTCCCCCACTATTGTCAATTGTCTTTTGCTTGGGCATAGCAGGAAGCACTATCAGAACAGCTTAAATGCAGGCCTCTAACTTCCTGATTCCCACAGCTTCTCTAGTATACCACAGAATTGGAACTTCAGCTTATTCAGAACCCAAAAAGGTCCAGCTATTCTTTTACTTAATAAAATATTTTACACTCAAATGTATTACTTTAACCAGGATATTCACATGTGTACTCAATGTTTTCACTTTAAGGTGAGAGGGGAAAGAGTTAATAGGAACCTGAGGGGCAACTTTTTTTACACAAAGCATGGTGGGTATTTTAAACAAGCTGCCAGAGGAGGTAGTTGAGGCAAGGACTATCACAAAGCTTAAGAAACATCTGGGCAGGTACATGGATAGGAAAGGTTTAGACGGATGTGGCCCAAATGCAGACAGGTGAGACTAGTGTAGATGGAGCATGTTTGTCAAGGTACGCAACTTGGGCCAAAGTGTCTGTTTCCACACGGTTTGACTCTATGGCTCTATGACTATGACTCTATGACTCTGTTACTTATCCAATGTGTTTTCAGTGCATAATCTTTTCAATATATCTGCATATTTTGGCCCTTAGCCACAGAACATGGTGGGAAATGTTATATGTTGCAGAGGTAATGGTGCAAATAATCTTGGTACACATGACAATAATAAACCAAAAGCAAATCCCACCTTTGTTTGTTTCAATTAACTCTTCTATACTCATTTGTGTAAAATGTTTAATCTTTTCCCCCTGACAAACCTGTAGCCCAAGTAGTTTAAAAATAAGCAGTAATTAATGTTTCTGATCCTGTACAAAAATGGAGCAATGAATAATGAGGCTCCTGTGGGTCTAATATCTGTAGATGTTTCCCACTCTGAACTCAATAAGAGACTTTTAGAGAAACAAAAGAACTGCATATGCTGGTTTACAAAAAAAACACAAAGTGCTGGAATAACTTAGCAGCATCTCTGGAGAGCATGAATAAGTGACGTTTTAGGTCGGGATATTTCTTCAGAGATTATTTTTCCCTCGCTGCACCCAGACTCAGTCCCTTGTCTATATCTAACATTAGAATCATTCTTTGCACATAACCTACCTTCTGTACCTTGTGTCTGCCTGTAAAAACATCAGGTGCAAAAATATTAATTAATTACGCTGATATGAGGAAGAAATTTGCTTCAATTGGACAATATGTTAGGAATTTTGGGAAATCAAACTTGAGTTTCAGGATTGAGAAATGATTTAAAATTCACAGCAATTTCATCACTTTCCAAAGGTGAAGTTCCTTTTTCCTCATGTTGTCATTAATTTTCACCACAGACACTTTGCATTTCCAATGGAACATCATTCCTGGCCTATGTCCTGGTTTCCATCCGCTCTACTCAAATATGACAGGGCATTGGTTCGACCTCATTGAAGTATAGAACATTGTGAGGCCCATGGAAAGGGCAGATAGAGTTTCTCTGGATGGAAATATCAAATACGAGAGGGCATTGCTTTATGCTGCAAGGGGGAAAAGTTACAAGGAATTGCTAAAACAAGTTTTTTTTACACAGAGAATGTGTTGCCATGGCAGAAGGTGGAAACAGACATGATAGCCACATTTACATGGTAGAGTATTTACACATGCACATCAACATGAAAGGGAAGGAGGAATACAGATCATAATCAATAGATGGAATTAGTTTAGATTAGCATCATGTTCGCTACAGACATTGTGGCCAAAGGTCACCTGTTTTGTACTGTTCCATGTTCCATGCTGTTCATACCAAGTCAAACATCATCTGATGTTGGAAAATCAACAACCTCAAACATTATTTGGTCTGCCCAAAACCTATTGGTTTTCCAGTGTTAGGAGAGGAAATGCTAGCAATGGCACATCCCATGTTGCAGGAGCAGGTACTGAGGGAAGCACTGGAGAGTGATGCAGCCTTCGCAGAGGCCTGCCTTAGAGTCATGGTGTCATCTAGCATGGAAAAAGGCTCTTCAACTCGTCCATGCTGACCAAGGTGGCCCATCTAAGTTGGTCCCATTAGGTCCATAATCCCTCTAAACCTTTCTTATCCAACAGCCTGGAGTTTAGAAGGATGAGGGGATATCTTATAGAAACATATAACATTATAAAAGGACTGGACAAGCTAGATGCAGGAAAAATGTTCCCAATGTTGGGTGAGTCCAGAACCAGGGGCCATAGTCTTAGAATAAAGGGGAGGCCATTTAAGACTGAGGTGAGAAAAAACTTTTTTACCCAGGGAGCTGTGAATTTGTGGAATTCCCTGCCACAGAGGGCAGTGGAAGTCAAATCACTGGATGGATTCAAGAGAGAGTTGGATGGAGCTCTAGGGGCTGTTGGAGTCAAGGGATATGGGGCGAAGGCAGGCATGGGTGATTGATAGCGGACAATCAGCCATGATCATAATGAATGGTGGTGCTGGCACGAAGGGCTGAATGGCCTCCTCCTGCACCTATTTTCTATGTTTCTAAGCCTCTCAAATACTTCATTTGTACATTGTCTCAGGAGGAAACATGATAGAATTATAAATTAATGTATTAGAACAAAAGTACAGTACAACAACAGGCCCTTCAGCCCACAATATATGTGCTGAACATCACAATCACAATCACAATAACACTTTATTAGCCAAGTATGTTTTGCAACAAATGAGGAATTTCATTTGTCAAGTTAGTCAGGCAAATAAAAAGAAACGGAACACACAAAACACATTTTAACATAAACATCCATCACAGTTACTCCTCCACATTCCTCACTGTGATGGAAAGCGAAAAAAAATTCAATCTTTTTCCATTGTTCTCCCGCGGTCGGGGGACTTGAGCCGTCAATTGACGGGATGACCTTGACTCCCGTAGCCAGCGGCGGGCTCTCCGCGTCGAGGTGATCAGCTCCTGCATCGGGGGATGTCAGCTCTCCCCCGCCAGATGATCGAACCCACTTCGTGGCTGGTCAAATCTTCTGCGATGTTGGAGATCCCGACATCCACGGCCTCTCCCGAGACTGCGAGCTCCAAATGTCCACAGACCGCGGTTGGAGCGATCCCAGGCAAGGGATCGACTCCGCTGTAAGTCCATGCCCCGCGATGGGGCCCAAGGTCAGTCTGAGGAGACCTCCAGCTCCATCGATGGTAGGCTGCAGAGCGACCGGAGAATGCGATCCAAAAATTAATTGCATCACCGGCAAGGTGAGAAACTGAAAAAAAAGTGTCCCCCAACCCCGACCCCCACATAAAACAAACCTGAGAACATTCACACAAACTTTAACACACACTAAAACATTTTTTAAAAAGACGAAAAATCAAACAGACTGCTCGCGGGGCTGAAAATCGTGCAGCGCCCCTGGTGGCATGTTAGACTAATTTCCTCTGCCTGCATTTGATACATATCCCTTCACTCCCTGCATATCCAAGTGCCTATCTAAAACCTCTTAAACACCACTATAGTGTCTGCCTCCACCACCACCCTGGCATTGGATTCCAGGCACCCACCACTCTATTTCTCTCATACATCTCCTTTAAACTGCACTCCACTAACTTTAAAAATCTATCCTCTAGCCCGGCATTTAATACCATCATCCCCTCCAAGCTGGTTACCAAGCTCATGGAACTGGGTCTCTGAGCAACCCTCTGCAATTGGATCTGCGACTTCGTCTTATCCACCGACCACAGTCTGGTCGAATTGACAGTAATACTACATCCTCAGTAACAATCAGTATAGGAGCACCTCAAGACTGTGTGCCCAGCCCCCTGCTTTACTCACTCTAGACTCATGACTGTGTAGCCGGACATAGTGCAAGCTCCATCATCAAGTTCGCCGATGACACCACTGTTGTTGGACAAATTATAGATTGCGATGAGTCAGATTATAGAAGTGAGATCGATCGATTGACCAAATGGTGCCAGCACAATAACCTGGCTCTCAAAATCAGTAAAACCAAGGAACAGATTCTGGACTGGTAGAGGAATGATGAGGACCCACCATCCTGTTTATATTAATGGGATGATGGTGGAGAGGGTCAAACATTTCTAATTCCTTGGCGTGCATATTTCCGAAGATCTTTCCTGGTCCCAGCACATTGATGCAACTGTAAAGAAGGCACATCAATGCCTCTACTTCCTGAGAAGGCTACGGAGATTCGGTATGACAACTCTACAGGTGCACGATAAAGAGCATACTGATTGGCTGCATTGTGGCCTGGTTCGGCAAACATGAACGTCCAGGAGCAGAAAGACTGCAGAAAATTGTGAACACTGTCTGTCCTTCACAGGCTCTGACCTCCCCACCATCGAAGGGATCTATCACAGTCGCTGCCTCAAAAAGGCAGCCAACATCATCAAAGACCCACACCATCCTAGCCACACACTCATTTCACCACTACCATTGGGAAGAAGGTACAGGAGCCTGAAAACGGTAACGTCCAGGTTCAGGAACTGCTTCTTCCCTACAGCCATCAGGCTATTAAACACGACAAATAAGCTCTGTACTGCAATAGACTATTACTAATATTACATTATATTTGTTTATTTATCAAGTACATATATATATATATATATATATATATATATATATATATATATATATATATAGATATATATATATATATATATATATATATATATATATATATATATATATATACACACACTGAACTTTTTTTTTCTCCTGTTATGTACTATGTTTACATATTCTGTTGTGCTGCAGCAAGTAAGAATTCCATTGTCCTATCTGGGACACATGACAATAAAACACTCTTGACTCTTTACATTTCCACCCTGGGAAAACGGTTCTGAATGTCTACCCTATCCATGCCTCTCCTAATTTACTCACATCTATCAGGTATCACTCAAGTCTGTCCAACCTTTCATTATAACTAACACCCTTTAATCCAGACAACCTCCCCTGCACCCTCTCCAAAGTCTCCATATCTTTCCTGTGATGGGATGACCAGAACAGCATACAATACTCTTAATGCAACCTTACTAAATTCCTACAAAGCTGCAAAGATGTATACAGGTTCTATTTCCTATATAGTGTCATGAACAAAGTATACAGTATTCAAAAAATAAACCACTTTATAGCGCAGTGGCAGGTGACACAATGTGTAGGAAGGAGCTGCAGAAGCTGGTTTACATTGATGATAGTCACAGAATGCTGGAGATGTCACAATATGCCTGGTATTTTCCTGTCAAACTCCAACCTGCCAGCAGGGCACAGCTGAGGACCACAAACCATATTTCCCTGTGTCAC
The DNA here is from genome assembly GCA_963514005.1 of Raja brachyura. Next base: position 29,014,711 of record OY740794.1, read on the forward strand.
AGATGGAGGCTGAGTCAGCCCATGAATTTAAGCCAGATCACAGAACAATCTCTTCCTGAATAAGGCACACTAGCTTCGCGTTTTCACCCCACAAACAGCTAACAATGGCATGTTTCCTTTATCATTGTTACTTTTTTGCATAGATTTCATTCATTGTTCTTTATCTCTCCACATCACTGTCTATATCTCTTGTTTCCCTATTTCCTAACCAGTCTGAAGAAGGGTCTCAACCCGAAACGTCACCCATTCCTTCTCTCCATAGATGCTGCCTGATCCACTGAGTTACTCCAGCTTTTTGTGTGTATCCTCAATAATGTTCCCTGTAATTCAAACTCCCTATATATTCCCATCAATTCCCCTGCAGATTCTACCACTCAACCACGCACTGGGGTAATTTACAGTGGCCAGATAACCTATCAAACAGCATCTACTGACCACAAGGAGAACGTGCAAACTCCACACAGACAGCACTAAAGGTCAGGATTTAATCAACTTCAATTCAACGAATCAACTGCAACAATGAGGAGGCACCTCCCCAAAACCAACTTGCTTTAAAGCCTGCCTGTACTAGAGGGCATCTACTTGTCACAATACCAATTACCAAAGCACCTGCTTCAGGGATAGTTACTGAGGCCAAAGGAAATGTTCACAGAAAATGTTTCAAAGATTCTCTTAGAATCTTCCCTGAAGAATTTCTTCACAAAGATGTGCGAGCTTGTAGATTAATTGGCCTCTGTAAATTGCTCCTAATGCAAAGGGAGTTTAGTTCATTATTGCCACGTGTACCAAGGTGCAGTGAAAAGCTTTTGTTTGTGTGCTATCCAGTAAAAAAAGACTATGCATGGTTACAATCAAGCCGTCTACAGCATACAGACAAAGAATAAGGTTTGCGTACCCACGTAAAAAGTGATGCTCAGTTTTTTATGGAAGCGAGAATGGGGAAAGCAAAGAGGAAAAGAGAATCTCCATCCACACATGTCCATCACGTGAGTGAAGACAAGATTTGTCTAATCTGCCACCTCTGCTCAGAACACAGTGCGGTGACCAAATATCATTGCCTTGCTAGAGAGACAGTGATAGACAACAACTTGTTATAGTCACAGAGCTGTGCAGCATGGCCCCTCCGCCCAGCATGTCTATTCCAACAAAGTGGGTATTGGCATTGTAATTGGTTTATGCTTGTCACATGAATCATGATACAATGCTGCTTTGTTTGTGTGCTATGCAGTCAAATCAGATGTGACAAGAATAGCTATTGGTTTGTTCTTGTCATGTGTGCCAGTGGAGACCTTTATATGTGTGCTGTTGTTGTGGACAAAACCTCTTCTAATTGATCACAGCTGCTGCACAATCTGGAGACTAAACCCACACAAGGCCGAACTAAATAATATTCTCAGATAGATGAGAACATTGACAAAGACAGCACCGTAAACATGGTCTTCATGGACGGGAGCATGCCTTAGGGCAACAACCCACATAGTCAGACAACTCAATCACTGTATAACCACCATGCCCACATTAAATCAGGTTAAGATGTACGTGTAGCAGGGAGGGGCAGTACTGATGGAGCAGTACTGAGGGAGTGCCTTCCTTTCACTTTCCTTCTTTGAATACTTTTGATCTTACATCACAGTTGTTGCTATTGTGGACACAAACTGCTGGTGTGTCTCAGTGGGTGAGGCAGCATCTCTGGAGAGAAGGAATGGGCGACATTTTGGGTCAAGACCCTTCTTCAGACTGATGTCAGGGGAGGGGGCGGGACAAAGACCGAATGTAGTCGGAGACAGTAAGACTAGTGGGAGAACTGGGAAGGGGAAGGGGATGGAGAGAGAAAGCCAGAGCTATCTGAAGTTAGAGAAGTCAATGTTCATACCGCTGGGGTGTAAACTACCCAAGTGAAATATGAAGTGCTGTTCCACCAATTTGTGCTGGGCCTCACTCTGACAATGGAGGAGGCCCAACAGAAAGGTTAGATTGGGAATGGGAGCGGGAGTTGAAGTGTTGAGCCACCGGGAGATCAGGTAGGTTAAGACGGAATGAGCGGAGGTGTTCAGTGAAACGATCGCAGAGCCTGCGCTTGGTCTCGCCGATGTAGAGAAGTTGACACCTGGAACAACGGATACAGTAGATGAGGTTGGAGGAGGTGCAAGTGAACCTCTGCCTCACCTGGAAATACTGGATCCTTGTATGGAGTCAGGGGGGAGGTAAAGGTACAGGTGTTGCATCTCCTGCGGTTGAATGGGAAAGTCCCTGGGGAGGGGTTGGTTTGGGTGGGAAGGGACGACTTGACCAGGGAGATTCAGAGGGAACGGTCTCTGTGGAAAGCAGAAAGGGGTGGAGATGGGAAGATGTGGCCAGAAGTGGGATCCCGCTGGAGGTGGCGAAAATGTTGGAAGATTATATGCTGTATGCAACGGCTGATGGGATGGAAGGTGAGGACAAGGGGACTGTCCTTGTTACGAATGGGGGGAGGTGGAGGTAAGAGCGGAGCAGGGGATAGAGCCTTTACAAGAAGCAGGGTTCCCTAACTTCAGACAGCCCTTGCTTTCTTTCTCCATCCCCTTCCCCTTCACAGTTTTCCCACTGGTCTTACTGTCTCCAACTACATTCTATCTTCGTCCCACCCCTTCCCTTGACATCAGCCCGAAGAAGGGTCTCGACCCAAAACGTCACCCATTCCTTCTCTCCAGAGATGCTGACTCACCTCCTGAATTACTCCAGCATTTTGTGTCTACCTTCGATTTAAACCAGCATCTCCGGTTCTTTCTTACGGACTTGTTGCTATGGTGATCAGACATAATTTCAGACACACCCATTCCTGGATTGCAACAAGCTCTGTTAAAAATAGCTAGAGCAGCTGTATATTAGTAATGTGGACTGGTTCATGGAGTATCAGCTCTCTGACAAACAGCCTAAGTCAATTCATGTCAAATCAAGTTTATTCATCACATACACATACGAGATGTACAGTGAAATGAAAAGTAGCAATGCTTGCGGATTGTGCAAAAAAAACTACAAAACAGAAAGCTTAAAACAGAAAGCTCACTCAACCACCTTGCAACCCCAACCTTCCCTTCATCATAAACCACCCTAAAGTGTCACCACTACACCCCGCTCTGACCCAACTACCCCTTTGGTCTGCCTCTTAACTCCTAGGGTCAAAGGGCACGATGGGCGCCACAGTTCCAACTGAAGGAGTGCCGCAACATAAATTCCTATGTAAACACCTGTTATACAGAGCGATTGCATCTGATTCCACATGTTTTCTCTCGCCACACATTCCAGATGCCAACCACTTTCTCTGTTGAAATCTTCCCCCTCACATCCTCTTTAAATCTCTTCCTCTCACCTTAAACCTCTGCCCTCCCATTTTTTTCCCCAACGGGAACATTTCCAGATCCTATAACTCTTTGATTCCTTAACTCAAAAGAATCAAAGAATTATAGAGCACGAAATAGGCCATTCGGCCCACCTTGACCATCCCAACCAAGTTGGCCCATCCTATCCAAATATCTGTCCAGAAAAGTATTTTAAAAGTCATCATTGTATCTGCATCCATAGCTTTTTCTGGCAACTTGTTCTGGATACACACTACCCTCAGAGGGAAGAAGTTGCCCTTGAGGCCCCTCTTAAATCTCTACCCTCTCATCATAAGCCTATGCCCTCTAGTTTTAGAATCCTCTGCCCTGGGAAAGGGACTGTGAGTGTTCACTTTGAGGAGGGTGCTACTGGCCCCAATCCTTGGAAAAATATCTGCGTGAGAGGGTCCTAGAGTCACAGAATTGTGTAGCACAGAAATTGGCCCTTTGGCCCACCACCTCCATGCCAACCATTTTCTCCATTTGCTCCAATCCCATTTTCTTGCATTAAGACTGCATCCTTCACTGACTTTAATTTCCTATGTAAATGTCTATAATACAGAGCAATTGCATCTGATTGCACCATCTGCTCTGGCCACACGTTCCAGATACCAACCACTTTGAAAATCTTCCTCCTCACATCCTCTTTAAATCTCCTTCTCTCACCTTAAACCTCTGCCTTCTCATTTTGATTACCTCCAAACTTGGGAACAATATTCTGACTCTCAATGCCCTCTCAATGCCATGTAATTTTACATAGCGTTATCATGTCACTCCTCAGCCTTCATCACTCCAGGGAAAACAAGCCCAGCCTGTCCAATCTCTCCCCAATCTTCCAAACCAGGCAACATCCTGATGAATCTCCTTTGCACTCACTGCAGAACAATCACATCCTTCCTATAATGTAGCACCTGCATACAATATTCCAAATGCAGTCTACCCAGTGCTTAGTTTAGAGATACAGTGTGGAAACAGGCCCTTCAGCCCACCGAGCCCACGCTGGCCAGGATCACCCGTACACTACTTCTATCCTATGCACCAGGCACAATTTACAGAGGACAATTAACCTATAACCATGCACGTCTTTGAGATGTGGGTGGTAATCGGAGCACCTAGAGGTACCCCATACAGTCACAAGGAGAACGTACAAACTCTGTACAGACAGCACCTGCAGTCAGGATCGAACCCGGGTCTCTGACGTTGTGAGGCAGCACCCCTACCGTCGTGCCACAACAAAATTAATATCCTTCCTTACTTAATTAGTGGGTGAGGCAGCATCTCCGGAGAGAAGGAATGGGCGACGTTTTGGGTTCTTCAGACTGATGCCAGGGGAGGAGGCGGGACAAAGATCGAATGTAGTCGGAGACAGTAAGACTACTTGGAGAACTGGGAAGGGGAAGGGGATGGAGAGAGAAAGCCAGGGCTGTCTGAAGTTAGAGAAGTCAATGTTCATACTGCTGGGGTGTAAACTACCCAAGCGGAATACAAATTGCTGTTCCTCCAATTTGCGCTGGACCTCACACTGACAATGGAGGAGGCCCAAAACAGAAAGATTAGATTGGGAATGGGAGCGGGAGTTGAAGTGTTGAGCCACAGGGAGATCAGGTAGGCTAAGAAGGAATGAGCGGCGGTGTTCAGTGAAACGATCGCCGAGCCTGCGCTTGGTCTCGCCGATGTAGAGAAGTTGACACCTGGAAAAGCGGATGCAGTAGATGAGGTGCAAGTGAACCTCTGCCTCACCTGGAGGTCAAGGTACAGGTGTTGCATCTCCTGCGTTGAAAGGGATAGTACCTGGAGAGGGGGTGGTTTGGGTGGGAAGGGACGACTTGACCAGGGAGTTTAAGAGGGAGCGGTGTCTGCAGAAAGCAGAAAGAGGTGGAGATGGGAAGATGTGGCCAGTAGTGTATACTTGAGTTACCACCAACGCCATGCCTATCAATGCCCAGATAACATTCCCGCAAATACCATCCTTCATCCGGGAAGGAGAGAAACGGAGGACTAACCCCTCGTCTCTCAACTCATGCCCACTGAACGCAGCCAGCGACTGGGAAATATGTGTTGACCTAGGCCAGAGGCTTTCGTTCCCTGTTGAAATCGCAGTTTCCAACCTGCGACCAGACCTCATTCTCTGGTCCAACTCCTGTCGGCGTGTTTTCATCATTGAGCTGACAGTCCCATGGGAGGAGGCTGTGGACGAGGCTTATGAAAGGAAAAAGCTTTGATATTCAAACCTTGCAGTAGAGACAGAGGAGAGAGGTTGGAGGGTAAGTGTGTGTCCAGTGGAGGTGGAGTGCAGGGGCTTTGTAGCCAGTTCCACCGCAAGGCTCCTGAGTGAAGTAGGAGTCAAAGGGCTGGCGCAAAGGAGGGCAATAAAAGAACTTGCAATGCCGCCGATCGGAACCGTCACAGACTGTGGCTGAAGAGGAAAGATGCTGTCTGGGATGATATAGAGGTCATCTAGAGGCTAACAATAAGACACATACCCAGGTCTGGTCAACCTGCGGTGGGCCTGCCTCGACTGAGGGTGTCTTGTGATAAAAGGCCGAAACACTCAGTGACGTTGAGGTACACAACTGAAGATGTGTCTGATTGGTAGCAAATTCACCTAGTGATCATACCCAAGAATGTCAATTGTAGTGAAATCACAGGGATTGTAACACCCAGTCCAACTAATCAATCTGAACATCTGGATCAAACCAATGACCACTGCGAAAGGGCAACTGACAACCAGGGAAAGACCTAGTGATGGCCTGAAGAGACTGCTGACCGGAGGGAATAGACCCCACCGGTGCTGGCATGGACTAGTTCCTCATGTCAGGAGGATCCATCGCTAATCAGCATTTTGGATCCACCCATATATTGCTACAAAAAAGACAAGACGAACAATACCCCTTGAATCTGCGAGAGCAGGGGCGCAAGATGACTCATCGACAAACCACACAGCAACAGACCTAGGAACGGAATAGACTATGAGTATTACAATTAGCACAGCAATTGACAGAGTAGCAGCACCGGCAGGACTTAAGCTACAAAGTTGTATCTGTGGCTGGGAAATGATAACATCAGAGAAGGGTCTCAAGATCCACGAGGGTAGGAAAAAGTGCCTGAGAGAGCTTAGTGAGGGGCCTCACATTGACCATTACCTTCTAAGAGGTAGGCCAAATTAGTCGAGTGAAGCCCAGTGGCAGGATAACCTCCACAGTCCACAGGGTATCAGCACCCCAGGCGAAGCTCAACCAGGTACAATACCACCAACGGACACGAGTCCAAAGCCCAACCGGCCACAGTCAGTGGTAGAGAGGAAAATGGAAGGAAAAAACCTCAAATCATGTGGCCTAATTCCTGCCAGAGAAGAGAGTGGGAGACCATTAACACTGACCTCGTCCATCTTTTGGATTGAAGGGAAGTGTGGAAAGAAAACTGGAGAAGATGGGAGACACCATATACAACTATGGGGCAAAGAGTATTTGGGGTGAAGGCCATGAAACAGAGGACACAGAAGGAACCAGCACTCCAGTACAAGTCCAGGAGGCAGCAGGAGATCAAAGGACTGGTGAAAGAAAGGAGGGGGCTGAGAAAACAGTGGAGGAAGGCCACAAAGGCAGAAAGGAAAGGACTCCAGGCACTGCAGGCAGAAATAAAGCAGCGCCTGGAAGAAAGAACGGGCGAGGACAAGTTTCTACAGAGATCCGTATAAGTTTGTCAAAAGCCTCTTTGTCAAGGAGAAGAGCGGGATTCTGAGAGTACCTGTAAGGGAACTGGAGGAGCACCTGAGGAAGACGTACTCTGACAACCGGAGGCATGAGCCAGTCACAATTCCAGATGACATGCCACCTATCCACCCACCTGAGCACCAGATGGACATAAGGCCTCCTACATGGAAGGAGGTGGAGAACACAGTCAAATGGGCTGAAATACCTTTGGAAGTTAATGAAAGTGGCATGGGGGAAAGGAATGATGCCTAAGCAGCGGTGTGAAATCACAGAAACAATTGTTGAACTGATTATAGGAAGATTCAAGAAACTAGAACTACCACATGATCTTTATGAGAATAGGGTTGGGAGTGGAGGGCACGTAATCCCTCATCGCAACTTCTCATAAAATAAAGATCAAACTTCAAACTGGTAAGTTCTCGTTTAATCTTTCTATTTTATTTCGAAGTCATGTGAGTGACTAAGTGAAGACTTTAAAGCTCTAGGATTTCATGCCACGGACTCGAGTCCATGCAAACACACTGCATCAGTTGATCAGATATGATTGAAAAGATAGTGCATTCAAACATGACATAGATTTAAAACATGCTGATGCTTTTAATGAAATGGAAATAATAATAGTGGCCCCTTACATCCGGGAAAATACATTTCATTTAACAGAACTCAAAATTGTGTTGGCAAATGAACCTGGCCTGGCTTTATTGTAAAAGGTCTGGAAAGTCCACTCATTCGACCATCCTGCTGTCGCTAGGATGTAGTCCAGCGGAACCTCCGTGAACCTTGCTGCTGATGATGTTGCAGCCCTGGTGGAGTGAGATTTAAAAACATCAGTGTCCACTCCTGCGCAAGCCAATACATGTCTTAACCACCTGGAGATGGCCTGTACTGATACTTTCTTATGTGTTTTTTATCACTAATAAACATAGCCAGCTCAGTGCCTCTAAGGTTCTTTGTAGCCTCTATATATTGGTGAATATATGTGACAACACACAATCTACAGTCCATAGGATATGCACAAAATTCCAGCATTAGACCTAATACACCCGGTCTGCTTTGCTTGATTAACTCATTTATATAGAATGTTATCTTGTTTGCAGACATAACTGTCCTGTCCAGCAGGAGTTTATGCAACGACTGGATGCATTGCGCTGAAACCAGCGCCATGAGCATTATTACCTTATATGTCAGCCGGACCAAAGATAAGGATGTAGCTGGAGCCCAACCACAAACCACACAATGTTAACATCCCATACCTCTGTGTACCTGGGCCTGGGAGGATTTATGTTAAAGATATCCTTCATGAATTTGGATATCAAAGGGTGAGACCCAACAGAGTGGTGTCCCGATCCCAGCAGCAAGTATGATGACAAGGCACTTTTGGCAGAATTGATGGTACTATAACTTAATCTTTTATCAAAAAACAACATTGAAAGAAACTCTAAGACATCAGTTATCCATGCTGTATTATACGTTATATTTGAATTTAAACAAAACACTTCCCATCTCTTGATGTAGGAAATGTACTGCTTCTTGGTGCTATCCCACCAAGCTGCAGTGATCATGTCCACGGTTCGGTTGGATAATGCGAGCCCCACAAAAGGTCTTCTTAAACTCTGCAAATCAATAAGTTGATTCTATCATGCAGACGATGAGATTCCGGAGACACGGGATGAATAAGCAAATTTGCGTTTATTAATAACCATATAAACTTCTATTATCATTCCCAACATTAATGGGAACCATGGGTGCGTGGGCCAGTTAGGCACTACTAAAATGCCTGAAGCGGAATCTTGCTTGATTGTTAGCAAGCACCGGCTGATGAGGCAGAATGGAGGAAAGGCATAAAAGAATATTCCTCCCCAGTGTAACGAGAATGCATCAATCGCTACTGCCCCTGGGTCTGGCTCCCATGCAACATATTTTGGCAACTGGTGATTAAGCCTAGATGCAAACAGGTCAATATCCGGTGTTCCACACCGAGCAACAACGTTGTTAAACACTTTGTGGTCTAACATCCATTCGGTATTATCATTAAATTTACGTGACCTAGTGTCTGCCACCGTGTTAAAACTACCTGGCAAATAGGTAGCTGAAATCCAAATCCTTCGTTCAATACACCAACTCCAAATAAGGCTAGCCAAACTATCACAGGATTCCACCCATGTGATTAATATAAGCCACCGCTGTAGTGTTATCAATTTGCAGTTGAACATGTAAGTTCTGCATATTCCCACAATAAGCCTTTAACCCATAGAATGCCCCCAGCATCTCCAGGTACTTGATACCATATGAATGGATAAGTGGTAACTCGTGCATGTCCCATCTGCCACCGCAACTAGAGATGGTATTAGTAGCTCCCCATCCTTGAGCACTAGCATCAGTTTGTAGTGTAACTGAAGGTTTATTGACCAAAATATCACTGGAGCAATGCTGAATATTGGTCGTCCACCACTGTAACTCAGATATAGCTTCGGCTGGTAATAGCATAGGTCTGTTAAAATGACCTAAATGGCACTTGAGTGCTTGTTCCTTTGCATGCTGCAAATTCTGATAATGTAAAGGCCCAAATTGTGCAGCTGGAAAAGCAGCCACTATTTTGACAAATTATACTAGCCACCTGGTGGATAGATGGCTGCTCCATAACAATGAGGTTATTACAGGCTTCTATTAATTCCAAACGCTTGTCCCAGGGCAGAGTCACAGACATTTCAATAGTGTTAATGGTAAACCCTAAATAATCAATCACCCTAGTCGGTATCAATCCAGACTTAACTGGATTGTTGAGAAACCCCAATTTCTTAAATATGTTTTGTGGCTGAAACAGCTAAATTAGCCAAATACATTGTTTTCCCTATAATTAGAATGACATCCAGATAGGCCAGAACAATCTGCTCTTGAGCTCTGAGCAAACAGAGCACAGGCTTTAGTAATTTGGTAAATAACCTGCAAGCTGCTAACCCATTAGGCAATGCTTTGAACTGCCATAGCTGCCCCATCCAGCTAAATTTCAAATATCTCTGGTGATCCCTGTGAATTGGAACTGAATAATATGCATCTTTACGATCAATGCATGCCATAAAGCACCCCTTGGAAATCAGTTGTTTAGCAGTAAAGAAGCTTTACATTTTAAAATGTCTATACTGCACGTATGAGTTAAGTTGTGTTAAATCAAGGATGATCCGCCATCCTCCATCTTTCTTTTACCTAGAGAATATATTGGCGATGAATTGATGATTTTCCTGACTTGATTTTTCAATTACCCCTTTTCTGTGTAATGCATGAATTTCTGCTTTATATCCAAACCTTCTTGTTTGGAATGAATATACGCCCGACCTGGTGTATGTTGTGTGGGCGGCAATGAATTAGGTAAAAACTCAATTTTGAACCCTTGTGTACTGTGCAGTAGAAACGGATCTGAGGTTATCCACCTCCATTCGTGTAAAAACAAGTGCAATCTACCACCAACTTGTAACTGGTCCACACACCCCATGTTCCGGAAAGAACCAGACCCACCTACCTCCATGGTTACCGCTGGTCTGATATCAGGCCCAACGGGCCCTAATACAGGTTCTGTTTCCGCCCCCGTGTTTGGAGGGTTGAACTGTTGGGGTGCGAGGAGTGCACATTTTCCATGATGGCCATCCCGGGCCTTGCCTAAAAAAGACCTCTGCCCAGGAAGATCAGGTTTCGAGCTGCCACTAGCTTCAGCAAACCACTGCTTGCTAATGGAGGCGAAGGGGTGTTGTCGCTGAAACTGTGAAGCTTTGCTGTGAAGTCATAGGTCCTTTGATCAGCGCGACAGCTTTGGCTTCTTCATCCAGGTCTTTCACCTGTTTGGGCAAGTCTTCCCCGAACAGAAGATTGGGCGGCTAGACATTACTGGATTTACACAGACCTGCAAACTTTGAGTTTAACGCAAGCCTGATGGCGCTCTTTCGAAATGTGCATTGCACTTTAACGCCAGGGCATCCTCCTGGACGTCTGATAGTGGCCCGCCACCAACAGATCTGGCAAAAGCCTTGATGCCTGAAGCCAGTAATTTTAAAATTCGTTTGAGTTTCATTTCCTGGGCCTTGATGCCCCCTCCAATGTAGCCGCAAATGGAGCTGTTGACTGCAGGCACTTTTAAGAATGCACAATTAGCAGGCGTATGGTATTTAGCAGCCGTTTCAACCATGGCTTGTTCTTGTAACTGGTGGGATGTGAGATAGTTCATACTAGAGGCTAGATCTTCTTGAAGAGGCTCCCCTGTCTGTGAAGGTAATGCAAACCTCGATGCCAGGGCAGGCAACTCCTATGTGTGAGCCTCACGCATCTCATGTATCCCAGTATGTCCTTCTGACATACCCTCGAATTCGGAGTCAGTCATATACTGACCCCTGGCACTCTCCTCATCAGAGTGGGAGGCACTAAGCAACCCTGGACCAGGCACTGCCGCAGGTATGAAGGGAGACCTGCGATGATATGTCTCCGTATCACGGAGCATATTATGATGGAGCATCCTCTCCATGAGGTGCTCCATCTGGGATAAACGCCCAAAGACGTTATCCATAGGTGTAGGAGGGGAATCCTGGCCTGACCCGTCTGAGTCCACAGGCCTCTCAGACTTGCGTTTGGTTTTGCCCCTTACCTTTGGGGTTGCCAAAGTGCTTTGAGCAAGCACCAAGTCTGAAGTCGCTGACCGCACTGTCAGTGACTCTGACGCCGAAACCGATGGCCGCCGGCTACCCGCACCCCCGCGGTCCTCCAAAGCCGGTTTCCCCGCAGCCCGTCTGGGTTTGTTTGCCTTGGACTTATCCATAATCAGCGACTACTGTGAAGAAAAGATATCCAAAAACCACAACCTCAGAATAAGTTAAAAAACTTACCTGTGAGGTTTTTAAACTTACCACTGAAGGAGCGACGCTCCTCCCAGCCAGTCGTGCGCCATGCGTTAGACATATTGACGCGCATGAGGGCTGGTCTTCACGTAGTCACTCACATGACTTCGAAATAAAATGTGGATAAATGTGAGGTTATCCACTTTGGTATCAAAAACAGGAAGGCAGATTACTATCTAAATGGCGTCAAGTTGGGAAAAGGGGAAGTACAATGGGATCTGGGGGTCATTGTTCAGCATTCTATGAAAGTAAGCAGTTGTACAGTTGTACAGGGCCCTAATGAGACCACACCTGGAGTATTGTGTGCAGTTTTATTCCCCTAATTTGAGGCAGAACATTCTTGCTATTGAGGGAGTGCAGCGTAGTGTACAAGATTAATTCACGGGATGGCGAGACTGTCATATGCTGAGAGAATGGAGCAGCTGGGCTTGAATCCACCCATTTGGAATGGCATCACATTGAATGGCGGTGCTGGCTCGAAGGGCCGAATGGCCTAATTCTGCAACTATTATCTATTAAATCTTGCCCCTCTCACCTTAAATCTATCTCCTCCAGTTCTTGATTCCCCTCCCATGGATAAAAGTGTGCATTCAGCCTTTGTTCCTGTCATGATTTTCTACACCTCTGTAAGATCACCCTTCAGCCTCCTGCAATGCAAGGAATGAAGACCCAGGCTGCTCAAACTCCACTTGTAGCTCAGGGTAATCCTGGCAACATCCAGGTAAACTTCCTGCTGTTATTTCAGACACTCCCCAATATCTGCTGCAACCAGCACGCTGTGGCTCAGAGGTGTCGAGTGGGGTCCACTCCTGACACCTTGCAGTGCCCTTTTAAATTTTGCTTTGTTTAAATATGAGCGATTGCAACATGAACGAGGTGGTGCCGTGCGGGCAGGTTGGGCAAGAGAGGGTGGGGCTTATACAAGGATGAGTTATACAAGGGCCAGTGTGATCAAATATAGGCACAAAGTGCTGGAGTAAGTCAGTGGGTCAGGTAGCATGTCCGGAGAAAAAGGATTGGTGATGTTTCGGGTTGCTGTCCTTTATCAGACTGGTTAACTCAGTCAGTGGATTTTGAAGAAACAGCAGCAAAGAGAAACAGGAAAAACTACTGTCTGGCTCTAGCCCTAGTGGGAGGAGAGTTAGAAGTGAGAGGGAGAAAACAGCTTAAAACTGAGGAATTTGGTTTGTAAATTTGTAAGTTAGACAATTTATCAGTGAATATAAGCAAGGCGGCTCTTAGGGAGTGACCTTGTGAGGGAAGTGTGAGTCTTCGGCGAGGGGGCTGAGGGGAGGAGATTACGCAATACACTGTAGAGGGAGAGACGAAAGAAGGAGATGTCAAGCGAGTTGATTCAGTGCAATGCTTGCAGTATGAGGGAGGACAAGGACGCCGTTGGTGCCTCTGGCTGCGACAAATGTGAGCAGTGCATCCAGGTGCAGCTCCTGAAGCAATTGGATGACGTCAGCATCGACCAAGAGGGTGAGTCATTCCTCGACGAGTCAAAAGCCTTTGAGCCAGCACCGCCATTCAATGTGATCATGGCTGATCATCCCCAATCAGTACCCCTTTCCTGCCTTTTCCCCATATCCCCTGACTCCGCTATCTTTAAGAGCCCTATCCAGCTCTCTCTTGAAAGCATCCAGAGAACCTGCCTCCACCGCCTTCTGGGGCAGAGAATTCCACACACTCACAACTCTCTGTTAGAAAAAGTGTTTTCTCATCTCCGTTCTAAATGGCTTACCCCTTATTCTTAAACTGTGGCCCCTGGTTCTGGACTCCCTCAACATCGGGAACATGTTTCCTGCCTCCAGCGTGTCCAAACCCTTAACAATCTTATGTTTCAATAAGATCTCCTCTCATCCTTCTAAACTCCAGAGTGTACAGGCCCAGCTGCTTCATTCTCTCAGCATATGTCAGTCCCACCATCCCGGGAATTAACCTTGTAAACCTACACTGCACTCCCTCAATAGCAAGAATGTCCTTCCTCAAATTAGGGGACCAAAACTGCACACAATACTCCAGGTGTGGTCTCACTAGGGCTCTGCACAACTGCAGAAGGACCTCTTTGCTCCTATACTTACCCCACTACTCAAACCTCACGTCAAAAACCTTGGCGTGATATTTGACTCAGCACTGAAATTTGACAAACAAGTCAATGCCGTGGTAAAAGCTAGCTTCTTTCAGCTTCGTACCATAGCTAAAATAAAACAATTCCTCCAGTTCGATGACCTTGAAAAGATCATCCACACATTTATCTCCTCCCGCCTAGGTTACTGCAACTCCCTCTACACTGGCATCAGCCAATCTTCCCTGTCCCGCCTGCAACTGGTCCAAAACGCCGCAGCGAGACTCCTGACGGGCACCCGAAAAAGGGACCACATCACCCCGATCCTGGCCTCTCTCCACTGGCTCCCTGTGCGGTTCCGAATACATTTCAAGATCCTCCTTTATGTCTATAAAACCCTCAATGGGCTGGCCCCCACCTACATTAAAAGTCTGCTTACCCACCACACCACCTCCAGGTCCCTCAGATTGGCCGACTTGAGGTTGCTGAACATCCCCCGGTCTAGGCATAAGCTCAGGGGAGACCGCGCCCTTGCGGTTGCAACTCCTAGACTGTGGAACATCATCCCTCTTCTCATCAGAACTGCCCCCTCCATCGACTCCTTTAAGTCGAGACTTAAAACTCATCTCTACTCCCAAGCCTTTCTTGATGTCCTCTGACCGAGGGCTATATGTATGTTGTGATGTTTGTATGTAATCTATGAACCACTGCTGTTTGTTATACTATTCTTATACTAATGTAAAGCACTTTGGCCAGCGAGTTGTTTTTTAAATGTGCTATATAAATAAAAGTGACTTGACTATACTCGACTCCTCTTGTTATAAAGACCAACATGCCATTCGCTTTCTTCACTGCCTGCTGTACCTGCATGCTTACTTTCATAGATGAACAAGGACCTCCAGATCCCGCTGTACTTCCCCTTTTCCCTTGACGCAATTTAGATAGTAATCTGCCTTCCTGTTTTTTTTACCAAAGTGGATAACCTCACATTTCTCCACATTAAACGTCATCTGCCATGCATCCGCCCACTCCCCCAACCTGTCCAAGTCACCCTGTATTCTTATAGCATCCTCCTTACAGTTCACACTGCCACCCAGCTTGGTGTCATCTGCAAATTTGCTAATGTTACTTTGGATCCCTTCATCCAAATCATTGATGTTTATTGTAAATAGCTGCGGTCCCAGCACCGAGCCTTCGGTACCCCACTAGTCACTGCCTGCCATTCTGAAAGGGACCCGTTAATCCCCACTCTCTGTTTCCTGTCTGCCAACCAATTTTCTATTCATGTCAGCACTCCACCCCCAATACCATGTGCCCTAATTTTCCCACTAATCTCCTATTTGTGACCTTATCAAATGCTTTCTGAAAGTCCAGGTACACTACATCCACTGGCTCTCCCTTGTCCATTTTCCTAGTTACATCTTCAAAAAATTCCAGAAGATTAATCAAGCATCCTGATAAGATGCATCCGTCCTACAGTCCAACAGCAAGATTGTCAGAATATACAGCAAGAGTCCTACAGCAAGAGTTACACCTTGTTACACCAAAGGTACTGGAAGAGGGAAGGTGGGTGACAGTGAGAAAGGGAAGTAAACATGGAATGCACAGGTCCCAGGGTGTTGTACCTCTTGTGAACAGGTACACCCACTTAAAAGCTGTCGAAGACGTTGACGCACTGTGCGGCGCAATGGCTTGCGATGCAAAAAGGGATGTTGAGCCAAAACCAAGGAGGCCGACGTCAGGCAATGCAGTGGTGGTTGCAGACTCCATTGTGAGAGGTACGGACAGGGGTTTCTGCGGCAACAGACGGGATTCGAGGATTGTGTGCTGCCTCCCTGATGCCAGGATCCAGGATGTCACAGAGTGCAGAGAATCCTCAAGGGCGAAAGTGAACAGCCGGAAGTTGTAGTGCATGTTGGCACAAACGATGTAGAAAAGAAGGGGATGAATAGTCTGATGCGTGACTTTAGAGAGCTCGGAGAAGTGCTGAAAAGCAGGACCTCCAGGGTGGTTATCTCCGGTTTGTTTCCAGTTCCTCGTGCTGGCGAGAGCAGGAACAGGGGGATACAGGACCTGAATGTGTTGCTGGGGAACTGGTGCAGGGGGCAGGAATTTGGATTGTTAGACCACTGGGATCTGTTTTGGAGTAAGGGGGAACTGTACAAAAGGGATGGATTGCACCTTAACAGGTGGGGGACCGGCATTCTGGCAGGCAGGTTTGCCACTGCGACACATGTGGTTTTAAACTAAATAAGGGGGGGGGGGGGGGGGGGTTGTCAAATGGGATAGTCATGGGCGGAGTTAAAGGGAAAGGGAGTAATGGCATAGTTAATGACCCCAGAATTAACGGGCAAGGAAGCTCACAAAGGGATAGGAGAGTATGGCCAAGTGTAATAGGGATTGATGTGAAAGGTGAATGCATAAGGAATTAAAAGTATTGTATTTGAATACGCGAAATATAACAAGTAAAGTTGATGAGCTTGAGGCTCAGATAGAGGTTGGTAGATATGACATTGTGGGGATTACTGAGACGTGGCTGCAGGAGGATCGGGTCTGGGAGCTTAATATTCAGGGTTATACATCCTATAAAAAGGACAGGCAGGTGGGCAGAGGAGGTGGGGGGGGAGGGGGTGGGGTGGGGGTAGTTCTTCTGGTGAGGGATGGAATTCTGTCCCTTGCGAGGTAGAATCACTGTGGATTGAGTTGAGGAATTGCAAAGGCAAGAAGACACTAATTGGTGTTATCTACAGACCCCCAAATAGTAGCCTGGATGTAGGGTGAAAGTTGCAGCAGGAGTTAAAACTGGCATGTAACATAGGTAATGCCACTGTGGTGTTGGGAGATTTCAATATGCAGGTAGACTGGGAAAATCAGGTTGGTTCAGGACCCCAAGAAAGAGAGTTTGTAGAGTGCCTCCAAGATGGATTCTTAGAGCAGCTTGTAATGGAGCCGACCAGAGAAAAGGCAATTCTGGATTTAGTGTTGTCCAACGAAGCAAATTTGATAAGAGAACTCGCGGTAAAGGAACTGCTTGGAGGTAGTGATCATAATATGATTAGTTTTAATCTGCAATTTGAGAAGGAGAAGGTTAAATTGGAAGTGGCAGTGATGCAGCTGAACAAAGGGGACTATGAAGGCATGATAGAGGAGCTGGCCAAGGTAGACTGGAAAGGGATACTAGCAGGAATGACGGTGGAACAGCAATGGCAGGAATTTCTGGGCATAATCCGGAGGACGCAGGATCATTTCATTCCAAAAAGGAAGAAAGATTCTAAGGGGAGTAGGAGGCAACCGTGGCTGACAAGAGAAGTTAGGGATAGAATAAAACTAAAAGAAAAGATGTATAACACAGCAAAGAGTAGCCGGAAACCAGAGGATTGGGAAACTTTCATAGGACAACAGAAGGAAACAAAATGGGCAATACGAGCTGAAAAGATGAAATATGAAGGGAAGCTGGCCAGGAATATAAAGAAGGACAGTAAAAGCTTCTTTTGATATGTTAAGGGAAAAAGAGTAGCAAAGTCAAATGTGGGTCCCTTGAAGGCAGACACGGGTGAAATTATTATGGGGAATAAGGAAATGGCAGAAGAGTTGAACAGGTACTCGGATCTGTCTTCACTAAGGAAGACACAAACAATCTCCCAGAAGTACTGGAGGACAGAGGATCTAAGGGGGTCGAGGAACTGAAAGAAATTTTCATTAGGCGAGAAATAGTATTGGGTAGGCTAATGGGACTGAAGGATGATAAATCCCCTGGGCTTGATGGTCTGCATCCCAGGGTCCTCAGGGAGGTGACTAGAAATAGTGGACGCATTGGTGATCATTTTCCAATGTTCAATAGATTCAGGATCAGTCCCTGTGGATTGGAGGATAGCTAATGTTATCCCACTTTTCAAGAAAGGAGCAAGAGAGAAAATGGGGAAATGCAGACCAGTTAGCCTGACCAGTGGTGGGAAAGATGCTGGTCAATTATAAAAGAGGTAATAATGGGGCATTTGGATAGCAGTAAAAGGATAAGTCCAAGTCAACATGGATTTATGAAAGGAAAATCATGCTTGACTAATCTTCTGGAATTTTTTGAGGATGTGACGAGTAAAATGGATGAAGGGGAGCCAGTGGATGTAGTGTATCTAGACTTTCAGAAAGCCTTTGATAAGGTCCCGCACGGGAGACTGGTGACTAAAATTAGAGCACATGGTATTGGGGGTAGGGTGTTGACATGGATAGAAAATTGGTTGGCAGACTGGAAGCAAAGAGTAGGAGTGAACAGGTCCTTTTCAGAATGGCAGGCAGTGGCGAGTGGAGTGCCGCAAGGCTCGGTGTTGGAGCGCAACTGTTTACCATAAATATTAATGATTTGGAAGAGGGAATTAGGAGGAACACTAGCAAATTTGCGGATGAAAAAAAGCTGGGTGACAGTGTGAGCTGTGAAGAGGATGTTAGGAGGTTGCAGGGTGACCTGGACAGGTTGAGTGAGTGGGCAGATGAGTGGCAGATGCAGTATAATATAGATAAATGTGAAGTTATCCACTTTGGTGGCAAAAACAAGGGGGCAGATTATTATCTCAATGGGGTTAGGTTAGGTAAGAGGGAGGTACAGCGAGACCTGGGTGTCCTTGTACACCGGTCACTGAAAGTTGGCGTGCAGGTACAGCAGGCAGTGAAGAAAGCTAATGGAATGTTGGCCTTCATAACAAGAGGATTTCAGTATAGGAGTAGAGAGGTTCTTCTGTAGTTGTATAGGGCTCTGGTGAGACCACATCTGGAGTATTGTGTACAGTTTTGGTCTCCTAATTTGAGGAAGGACATCCTTGTGATTGAGGCAGTGCAGCGTAGGTTCACGAGACTGATCCCTGGGATGGCGGGACTGTCATATGAGGAAAGAATGAAAAGACTGGGCTTGTATTCACTGGAGTTTAGAAGGATGAGGGTAGATCTTATAGAAACATACAAAATTATAAAAGGACTGGACAAGCTAGATGCAGGAAAAATGTTCCCAATGTTGGGTGAGTCCAGAACCAGGGGCCACAGTCTTAGAATAAAAGGGAGGCCATTTAAGACTCGGGTGAGAACAAACTTTTTCACCCAGAGAGTTGTGACTTTGTGGAATTCCCTGCCACAGAGTGTAGTGGAAGCCAAATCACTGGATGGATTTAAGAGAGAGTTAGATACAGCTCTAGGGGCTAGTGGAATCGAGGGATATGGGGAGAAGGCAGGCACGGGTTATTGATTGGGGACAATCAGCCATGATCGCAATGAATGGCGGTGCTGGCTCGAAGGGCCGAATGGCCTCCTCCTGCACCTATTTTCTATGTTTCTATGGTGGAGCTTTAGAAAAGTCAGCAGCAGCTTTGTCTCCATTCGTCCACTCATAGACAACGGCTTATACAAACCTCAAGGGTCAACAGTGTGTACGTCGTATTTACCGACAATGTAACAATGAAATTCTTACTTGCTGCAGCTTTTTACAGACCTGTAAACAAAATAACACACAGAAAAATATCTAATAATCAACAATGCAATAAATTAATAGGTCTTTATTCTTTGGAGTGCAGAAGGTTAAGGGGGGACTTAATAGAGGTCTTTAAAAATATGAGAGGGATAGAGTTGACATGGATAAGCTTTTTCCATTGATAGTTGGGAAGATTCAAACAAGAGGACATGATTTGTGAATTAAGGGACAAAGGTTTAGAGGTAACATGAGGGGAACTTCTTTACTCAGAGACTGGTAGCTGGTGGAATGAGCTTCCAGTGGAATGGAGGGTTATGGAGAGTTGTGGTCTGAGTGCAGGTAGATGGGACTAGGTGAGGGTAAGTGTTCGGCACGGACTAGAAGGGCCGAGCTGGCCTGTTTCCATGCCATAATAGTTATATGGTTAATTACCATAATATTAGGCAACCATAATAGTGCAATAGCAAAGTCTATAGTCAACCAAAGACACAGTCCATAGAAGATCATGGTTGCTGAGGTTAGTGGTGTGCAGTGCCCAAAAGCATGATGGTTGCTGGGAAAAAAATGATTTTGAATCTGGAGGTCACGGTTTTCAGACTCCTGTACCTTCCTCTCGATGGTAGCAGCGAGATGAGAGTGTAGGTCTCTGATGATGCTGGCTGCCTTTTTGAGGCAGTGCCTCCGCTAGATACCTTCGATGGTGGGGAGGTCAATACCCGTGATGGACCGGACAGTGTCCACCACTCACTGCAGTCTCCTTTGTTCCTGGACGTTTGAGTTGCCAGACCAGTCAGTATGAAGAAGGGTCCCGAAGTGAACCGTCACTGATCCATGTTTTCCAAGGATGTTGCCTGACCCGCTGAGTTACTACAGCACTTTCTGTCTGAATTTTCTGTCAGTGTGCTCCCTGGAGGAAGTCAGAGCAATAATATCTGACTATGCCAACTTATTTATAAACCTGTAGAAACCTGACCCAGTGGCCCATCCCATTTCTCACTGCCTCAGTGACAGCTGGTTTCTGTTGTCAGTAAGCCAGGTTTGTTCTGATTCACTACTATAGTGCAGACATCCAGCTGTACAGCAGGACAGGGCAACATACAGTCACACAGTGCAGAATTCACTGTGCCTGTCCGGCTCACTCAGTTGGGCCACTGCCCCTGGTATTGGGGGACATTCCTAGTGGGAAATAGGCCCCATATCTGAGGAAGGGTGTGGTGACGTTGGAGAGGGCCCCGAGAATGTTTACGAGAATGATCCCAGGGATGATTGGGTTAACATATGATAAGTGTTTGACGGCTCTGGGCCTGTACTCGCTGAAGTTTAGAAGGATGAGGGGGAACCTCATTGAAACTTAATGAATAGTGAAAGGCCTGGATAGAATGAATGTGGAGTAGATGTTTCTACTAGTGGGAGAGTCCGGGACCAGAGGGCACAGCCTCAGAATAGTACGATGTATCCTTAGAATGGAGATGAGGAGGAATTTCTTTACTCAGAGGGTGGTGAATCTGTGGAATTAATTGCCACAGGTGGCAGTGAAAGCTAAGTCAATTGATATTTTTAAGGCAGTGAATGATAGATTCTTGATTAGTACTGGTGTCAGGGTTATGAGGAGAATGGGTCGGAGAAGGAAAGATAGATCAGTCAAGATCGAATGACGGAGTAGACATGATGGGCCGAATGGCCTAATTCTGTTCTCACAACTTCTGAACTAGTGTAAGGGTGATTGCTGGTTGGTACAGACTCAATGGGCTGAAGGGCTGTTTCCATGCTGTATTTTTCAACTAAACCAAACTAAATGTCTGTTCCCATTCTCTACTGTTCGAATGCAAAGTTCAGACTCTGGAGAGAATGAGCGTTGTTAAGTAGGTTTAGGTACGGGTGCAGATGGTCTTGGGTGTGTATCTTTGATGTTGAGAGACTTCTAAAGAAACTCATGAGGTCCCATTAATTATTTTTTTATAAGCAGACATTTAATACAGAAACAAGTGACACCTGTTACTGTTTCAAAGGTTTATTAGGCCCACTCAAGGAGTGTTGTATCCAGAAAAAGACACAAAGTGCTGGAGTAACTCAGCGGGTCAGGCAGCATCTCTGGAGAAGTTGGATAGGGTTGGGACCTTCTTCAAACTGATGATTGGGGGGGGTGAAGAATGGTGGAAGAGAGGAGTGGCAGGACAAAACCTGGCAGGTAATAGGCTGACACAGGTGAGGAAAGTTATTTGACAGGCAGATGGTTGGACGAAGGCCAGAGATGAAAAGATACGTTTGCGTTGAGTATTGAAGAATTGTAAATTGTGAAACTAGAGGAGGAGATGTAGGTGAGGGGGATGGGAGACATAGATGTGAGTCTAGGTGGAGGATAGGGGAGTGGGCAGGTGGTGCATTTGGGTGGGGTTGGGTTGGAAGCCACCGTAGCTGAATACGAGGTGCCTTTCCTTCAGTGTGGGTGTGGCCTCACTCTGGCAATGGAGGGGGCATTAGAAAGAAAGGTGCGAATGGGAAGTGGAGTTAAAATCGTTAGCAACTCGGAGATCCAGTAGGTTTTGGTGAACCGAGTGGAGTATCGTATGTAACTCTGGGTCCTTCACTATAGAGTCAGACCCAGGAGGGAGCACACACATTCATTGATCTACCACAGATGAGAGACTTCAGTTACTGGGCAGCAAAAATGAAGCTGGGGCTGCTACCTGAAGAGCAGGAAAAGTGCGTGAAGACTTGATGAAGTCTCAAAATCTCTAAGGGTTTGATAGATTGTCAGGATGTTTCCAAGGGTATAAAGGATGGTGACCAGAGGATATGGAGTGAAGACAATCAGCAAAGGAACAGGAGAAAAGAGGTCAGAGGAATCAAAAACAAGGGGGCAAAGGATTAAGGAGAGAGAAATGAATTTTAAAGGGCATCTGTCTGCGAGGATTTTTTTTTAAAACACAAAAAGAGTGGTTGATGTGTGGAAAACTCTGCGAGAGGAAGTGGTAAAATCAGATTCCATCTCTATGTGTAAGAGACATTTAAATAGACATTTAAATAGGCAAATCGGAGATCCCAATGTAGGCGAGGTGCGTGAGTGTAGATGGGCTGAAGGTCAGCAGGGACATGGTGGGCTGAAGGGCCTGTTTCTCTGCTCCACATTTATGATTCTGGGCAGAATCTGTGATCAGGAATGTGCTGCCGGAGAGGCTGCAGGAAGCAGCTTTGATGGTGAATCAGCTGTTTCACTAAACAACCGAATACTTTCACATTCACTTTTACTGACTGTGGCCTTTCATTTGACACAAATTCTTCATGTGGTCTGGTCTGGTCAGGCATCACACTGGGCTGAGTCCAGGAAAGCAAAATTAAAGCAGCAGATGCATGAACTTTGCAATAAACAGGGAAAATGCTGGAATTTTTCAGTGGGTGAGATCGCACACAATGTTTAAGGTCAATGTCTGCAGGGCTGCCAACTCACACGCTTTGAGCGTGAGAATCACGCATTTGAAGAAACTCTCACGCCCTCACGCTGATCAGAAATATCTCACTCTCTGTGGTGAGAAATTCTGTGATCAACGAAAATTTCAAAACTCCGATAAACTGCATGGTCCGCGGGTTTTGGAGAGCCGGGGCTGAGGGAGGGATGGAAGCAGATGTAGCGGTGGAAACTGATGCGGGGAGCCGGGGCTGGCGAGTGTTTGCGGGCTGTCGAGTGTTTGTGGGGCGTGCGAGTCGCTCGCTGCAGCTCCAGCTGGGTGAGGTAGTTACTTAAAATTGGAAAGTTCAATCTTCATACCGTTGGGTTGGAAGCCACCGTAGCTGAATACGAGGTGCCTTTCCTTCGAGTTTGCGTGTGGCCTCACTCTGGCAATGGAGGACGCATTGAAAAGAAAGGTCAGTATGAGAATAGGAAGTGGAGTTAAAATGGTTAGCAACTCGGAGATCCAGTAGGTCTTGATGAACCGAGTGGAGTATCGTATGTAGCTCTGGGTCCCTCACTATGGAGTCAGACCCTGGAGGGAGCACATGCATTCATTGATCTACCACAGATGAGAGGCTTTAGTTACTGGGCAGCCAAGATGAAGCTGGGGCTGCTACCTGAAGAGCAGGAAAAGTGAGTGAAGATTTGATGGAGTCTCAATCTCGAAGGGTTTGATAGATTGTCAGGATGTGTTTCCAAGCGTATAAACGATGGTGACCAGAGGATGTGGAGTGAAGACAATCAGCAAAGGAACAAGAGACAAGATGGCACAGGAATCAAAAACGAGGGGTGAAGGATTAAGGAGAGAGAAATGTATTTTAAAGGACATCTGTCTGAGTGGTTGATGTGTGGAACACTCTGCTAGAGGAAGTGGTAAAATCAGATACCATCTCTATGTTTAAGAGACATTAAAATAGATATTTAAATAGGCAAATCATAGATCTCAATGTAGGCGAGGAGCGTGAGTGTAGATGGGCTGAAGGTCAGCAGGGACATGGTGGGCTGAAGGGCCTGTTTCTCTGTTCCACAGTTATGATCCTGGGCAGAATCTGTGATCTGGAATGTGCTGCCGGAGAGGCTGCAGGAAGCAGCTTCGACGGTGAATCAGCCGTTTCACAAAACAACTGAACACTTTCACATTCACTTTTACTGACACTGGCCTTTTAATTGACACAAATTCTCCATGTGGTCTGGTCTGGTCAGGCATCACACTGGGCTGAGTCCAGGAAAGCAAAATTAAAGCAGCAGATGCCAGAACTTTGCAATAAAAAGGGAAAATGCTGGAATCTTTCAGTGGGTGAGACCGCTCATAACGTTTAAGGTCAATGTCTGTTTGGTGACATTTTCTCCACAGACGACGCCTGATCCGTTGAACATTTTCAGCATTTATTGTTTTAAATTGGTCCATGGTGCGGGGACTTTCATTGAAGGGTGAACACCAGGAGCTGGCCTCAATAATTGATCTCCCGGTTGCCAAAAACACTTGCGCTCAGTCCATGGCCTACACAACCTCCCGGTTGCTAAACATTCCAACTCCCCTTTCCACTGACCTTTCTGTCCTGGGCCTCCACCACCCAATTTTTCCTACTAGTTCCACTACTTGCATCCTTCTAACACCCTTGTTAGCACCTGTCCTCCAGCTAACAATGGGCGATTATGGAATCCACCTTTCCTGAGGTCATTTGTTGATGGCCCTGGTTTGTTCTGGACATTTCTCGCCTTCAGTTTTCTTCCCACCTCTATCTTCCAGTCTGAAGAAGGGTTCCAAACCTGAAACATCACCTATTCCTTTTCTCCAGAGATGCTGTGTGACCCACTAAGTTACTCCAGCACTTTGTGCCTAGTCTTAGTAAGAGCTGGGCAAAACAACAGCCAACCTGACAAGGTGTATTGTGCACTGAACCTCACTGCAGAAGTGCTCGCAGCCCCAGCAACACCCCTTAGCTGGCATCCAGTAGAGCCGCTGCCTCGAAGCACCAAACTGCCAGGTTCAGTCACGACCTCGGGTGTTGCCTGTGTGGAGTTTTTATGTTCTCTCTGTGACCGTGTGGGTTTCCATTGGGTGTTCCGGTTTCCGCCCACATCTGAAAGACGTGGGTTCGTGGGAGGAAACCAGAACACCCAGAGGAAACCCATGAGGTCACGGGAGAAAATACAAACTCCACACAGACTATCCAAGGTTGTGCTTGAACCCGGGTCTCTGGCACTGAGATAGTGGGAGTACCTGCTATGCCGCACTGTGTTTCATTGTTCTTTCTCTTGACAGAAGCTGCAATCGATGTCCAAATGGCAGCAAAGCCTTCTAATCATGGGAGGACGACGGGAGGTGACGTGAATCAGGCTGGGCCTGTGAAGGGGGCAGTGCCCCGTGTTGGTGAAGCAGCCAGCCCTGCCTCCTCGGGCTCCAAGACCCGGGAAGTGGGAGCCCAGTCTGAAGCTGGCAACCCCCACACACCATCCAGCGTGGGATCTCCGACAAACCCTCGCTCCACAGCCCCGGCAGCTCAGAGAGCCACCAGCTCGAGCAGCAGAGAGTCATTGAGCCCCACCAAGAGTGCTCCATCCACCGCTACCGCTGCTGAGCAGCCCAGCCAGGTGATCAATGAGGAGATGGCAGCAGGAATTGAGAGGGAGACCTGCGGGCAGCAGGAGAACGTCAAGTGGTCCAAGTGGCGCAGAAACCGTATCACGGACTCCATAGCCCACAAGGTCTCCCGCTGCAAGTTCATGAACGGAAAAAGCAGCGAGGTGCCGCAGTCCTACCTCGAGTCCATCGTGGGCGAGAATTGGGGCATCGAGCCCATCGCCCTACAGCAGTACGAGAAGCACAAGTCCAGGGAGATGAAGCAAGAGGTTGAGGTCCGTCCTTGCGGCCTCTTCATCGACCCCGCCAAGAACTGGCTGGCGGCGAGTCCCGACGCGGTGGTGCAGGACAAGCTGACCAAGACCACGGTGGGAATTTTGGTGGTGAAACGCCCGTACAAACACCGGAAACACAAAGTCACTGAGGCTTGCGAAGACCAAAACTTCTGCTTGTTCTTGGAGAACAAGGGCAATCTTCAGCTGAAGAGGAACCACTCTTATTTCACCCAAATTCAGTGTCAGATGGCTGTAGTGCACGTCACCAATGCGGATCTAGTGGTCCGCACTGACTGTGATTTTGCCATTATCCCCGTGAAGTTCGACGCCGACTTCTGGCAGAAAACAGTGGAGAAGCTGGAACAATTCTACATCAGAGCCGTCTTTCCAGCAATACGGTCGCAAAACCCAGCCTTGGCACAGGAAGAAGCACCGGAGAAACCTGCTGGGGTCCACACTTAATAGAAACATAGAAAATAGATGCAGAATCAGATCACCGTTCCTGCTTTCTCCCCATATCCCTTGATTCCGTTAGCCCTAAGAGCTAAATCTAACTCTCTCTTGAATAGATGTCCTATGAATACATCTCCCAATATTCCTGCCATTGGGACTTTAGGAACGATGCGTTGAGATTCCTCTGGATGTAAAGTGGCTTTTGTGACAGATTGCCGAGAGCTTTATGAACCTTAAACGTTCACTCTGTTTCTCTCTCCACACAAGCCGCCTGACCTGTTGCGTGTTTTCAAGCTTCCTCAGGTTTATTTTATTGTAAAATATTCCCAATGGTGTGCAAGGAATTTCAATTTTCGGGATAACAATAACATTTCTTTTGCTGTGGGAGCTGGTATATTGAGCAGAAATTGCAGCAGCTTCAGGCTTGTGTCAAACACAAGGGCAAGCGTGGGAAAGCAGCCAGCGTTCATAAGTTATAGGAGTAGAATTAGGCCATTTGGCCCATCATGTCTACTCCGTCATTCAATCATAGCTGATCTATCTTTCCCTCTCAACTCTCTCCCCATAACCCTGACACCCATACCAATCAATATTCTGTTAATCTGCACCTTAAAAATATCCAATGACATTTCGCTTCCAGTGGTGCTATGGAGTGCTAAGACGCGCGCCATTTAGCTCCGCTCCAAAAAATGTGCAAAAACACCCGAAAATAAAAGATGGACTGAAGAAAAACACTTACCAGCAAATGCCCATTGTCGCGTAAGTGACGTCATCAGAAATCGACCTGACACCGGTATTTTAAATGAGAAAACGGGTCCACAAAAGGAACCTTCACACCCCACTTCCGAAAAGACCTAGAACTCGTGGGCAAACACTACAAGAGGAAGGTGAGGAAATTTCTTAAGAATTTGAGGAAGAAAGCTCTGCTTTTACTATGGAACAAGAGCAAGAGCAAGCACTAAGACATGCTATGGTGCAAGAAATTAAAGACTTGTTTGCTGAAAAACTAGGAAGGTTAGACGCAAAACTGGATGAGCAACTTAATGCTGTGAAAACAGAAATATGTGAAAAAATTTGTACGGTACAAGTTCGTATAGAGGAGGTGAATTCCTCCCTGAAAGGAGAAATTAAAAGGCTTGAAGCAGATGTCAGTAACAAGCTAGAATCCATTATTGTCACTTCAAGAAAACATAGCGACGCCATCAGATAACTGGAATCTGCAACTACTGAGATCACCCAGACAACTCAAAGACTGAAGACGGAACTCGACCGTGTTTCTGGGCAATTGGCCAAAATGACCAAAAAATGCCTAGATCTCGAAGGCCATTCTAAACGTCAAAATCTAAGGATTGTCGGGGTGAAGGAACGAAAAGAATGTGGCAAAGATACGCGTGACTTTGCTCCCGACTTACTTCAACAGGTACTTAATCTGGATGAGAGACCCAAACTCGACCGGGCACATCGAGCCCTGAGAGTCCGACAGGGACCTGGAGCTCCACCAAGACAATTTATTTTGAAGCTGCATCAGTTCTTGAAGACATCATGAAGAAAGTGGCAAACAAAAGAAATCTGATTTTTGAAGGAGACGGCATAAGAATTTTCAGAGATTATCCAGCCGGTCGTCAAGAAAAGAGCACTCTTCACCAAGTCAAGAGTAATCCTCAGAGACATACCAGATCTTGGATATGGACTAATGTATCCAACCAAACTAAGGGTCACATACAGAGGGTCCGAACGCTTCTTCACAGACCCAGAAGATGCATTTAAGTATGCACAAGACATCGCAAAAGACAAGTAGGATAAGTGACACTTTGCATAGCTTTGTCACGAAAAAACATTGAGCTGACTTTACTAGATTACTTAGGAGGGCTATGTTTTATTTACCTTGAAGTTAAATTGTTTTAACCTTGCTTGTTATATTGTGTGTTTAAATCACTCCTTCTGTATGCATTTATAACGGGGATATAAAAGTTGTAAGGGTTTACAAAGGGCTTATAAGTTTATAATGGTTTAAAAAAGTTCATATAAGATGGCCGACATGCTGCTAAGCCTAGGCTAAGATTAGAGATAAAAATGGAATGTATGTGAAAATTGAGGGAGGAGATGGTGGGTATGGGGAGAGACAGAGAGGGAGAGAATCTCTCCTTGTACAATCCAGTTGCGTCAACAAGTTGAAATTCCTAACAAATTATCTAACATACTAACAAACTAACAGAAAAAAATCCACGTATTAAGCCGTCTATTTAGTAAGTCTCGTAGTTAAATATTAACTGTTAAATTAAACAGTTAATATTTAACTACGAGACTTACTAAATCTATGTTACGGTTATAGAGTCTGTTCATATCCAGAAGGTGGCTATAAAATACCTGATAAAAAGGTTTAGACCTGACAGTCTGAGGACAGAGCAAGAGGGAATATGCTAAAGAAGGTAGGGAGTAGGGTTCAGGTAATAAAGAACCAGGGGGTAGAGGATGGAAGAGTGAGTTGGGAGAATTACAGAGTGTTATCGGAAGGGGGATTTAGTGAGAATTAGTCAGGAAGTCAGGGAAAGTTAGGAGAGTCAAGTAGAGAAGCGAGAAAGTGGGATGCCCAGGGAGTGGGTAGATGTCAATAGAGAAAGAGGGGTCAAGCAAGTGTAGACCGGCATTGAGTAAGTTGTAGTAAGATGTGCAGAAGGTTGGAGATGGTATTAGAACGATTGGGGAAGCTGGTGGGGTGTTGATGGGTGCTTGAGAAGGAAGGAGAGAGAGATCTCGCTCTGCCTGCTGAACTGCTGGAGGTACTAATAAATTCCTTTAAGGCTACCGATTTTAAATCGGCTATGTATTTGACATTTCAATTTCACTTGCTAGTTAATAAATTTTATATACTAATCTAATTATCAAATATTCACTTAGTATGTATTGTATAAAAATATATTTAATTCTCCCAGAGCAAATTATTCACTGATCTTCCTCTGCTTTTTCTTTGCTATACTCTATGCTGCTCAGTCCCTTTTTTTTAGTATTACTCTGCAAGGGGCGGAGCTCATTGAAACTAACATCTACGGAAGTTTACAAGAATTATCCCACCATGGGGTGGGTCAGACCCATAGTATGGCTATATGCTGCGATTTTTGACTTTTTTTTATTTTTTAGCCTCTGTCACACTCTTTATCTATTCTTTTTAATGAATTTTTTCTTGGGAGATACTTGCAGAGTTTTGCAATTGGGCTCGCCCACCAGCCATCAAAAGTTTTATTTTAAATATTGTGTTAGTCCATCTGAAACAAGGGAAACCATGTAAGCTTTAATGCAAGACGATCCTTCTAGAAAAACTGGAGGAATTACCTTTTGCAGTTGGAATGTTAGGGGCATAATGAGCCAATTAAAAGGGGTAAGGTCTTAGCCAATCTAAAATCAATTAATGCTGATATAATATTTTTACAGGAGACGCATCTCAAGGATGGAGCTCATAACAGGCTGAAGGCTATCTGGATTGGCCAACTATATCATTCTACTTTTCTTTCTAAAGCTAGAGGTACTGCAATCATAATTCGTAAAAGCATTTATTCAAACACAAAGCCAGTATAGCCAATAAGGAGGGTAGATACATTATAGTATCTGGGGAGTTATATTCAACCCCACTTACTATGGTGAATATCTACGCCCCCAATTTTGACAACCCACAATTTTTTATTAAAATAATTAATATAATCTCAGACTTCACCCAGCAAAATCTAATAATTGGAGGAGACTTCAATTGTGTTCTGGACCAATATCTGGAGAAATCCTCAGCAAAGGACATATAATACAAAATCTAAATCTAGCGAACTCCGAAACAAAATAAAAATATAACCGATGTATGGAGGATTGTGAATCCATCCGGAAGAGAATATTCTTTTTATTCAGCCGTGCACAAAACGTATACACATATTGATTATTTTCTGGTGGACACAAAACTAATCCCTTTTACAATAAATCTCAATATCATAATAATATTATTTCCGATCATTGTCCATTAACATTCTCCTTAAAATGAGAAGGAATGCATAATAAAAAAATGTTCTGGCGATTTAAACCTCAAATATTAACCGATCCAGGTTGCTGTGAATATTTGAAGGAACAGATGAGACAAATGACACAACAGGTATTTCGGCCCTTTATTATGGGAATCTTTTAAGGCCTTTATAGAGGTTCTATTATCTCATATCAATCGTATCAAAATTTTAAAAAACAGGTCGGAACAATTAGAATTAGAAGAACAGATTAGACAGCTTGATTTAGAAAATGCTACCGATCCGTCAATTAACAAACACAGTAAGGTAGCAGTATTAAAATTTAAGTTAAATCAAATTCTTTTTTCAAGAGTTAGCAAGCTATTTCAATATACTAAGCAAAAAAAATCGGTGACAAACTGCACAAACTTCTGGCACGTCAGTTGAGAAAAATGGAAAAAGATCATACCATTCAAAAAAATTAGATCAGAAAAAGGTGAGCTGCTTATACTCCCTAAAGATTTAAATGAAAGATTTTTACAATTTTATCAAAATTTATACACATCTAAAACCAGTAGAAACTATAAAGATTAAAAACTTCCTTGACAATTGCAATCTTCCGTCACTTAACGCGGAGGAACATGAAGAATTAGGAGCGCAGATTACAGTAAAAGATATTGAAGAGACTATTGTATAATGGTAAAACGCCAGGCCCAGATGGGTTTAGTAATGAATTTTACAAAAAATGTCATGAATTAATCTCTCCTTGTTTACAAGCCCTTTATATACATGCATTTAAAGAACAGATGTCACCACAGACTTTAGCCAAATCTACTATTACACTGATACCCAAAATAGATAAAGATCTTGATGAGCCAGGATCATATAGAGCAATAGCTCTTTTAAACACAGACCAGAAAATATTAGCTAAAACCCTGGCAAGAAGGCTAAGTAAGTACGTTAGTAAACTAATACACCCTGATCAAACTGGGTTTATACCCAAGAGACACTCGTTCAATAACTTGAGACGCTTGTTTAATATAATGTACTCATACAGAACGATGAATGAAGACTTATCAATTATTTCCTTAGACACAAAAAAAGCATTTGACCAAGTAGAATGGGAATATCTCATCACAGTATTGTAAAAATTCCAACTAGGAGAAAACTTTATTTCATGGATAAAGTTGTTACATAACAATCCGACTGCTAGAGTACTGACTAATCAAACACTCTCACCTACATTTCAATTATGCAGGGGCAATAGACAAGGGTGTGCATTATCACCACTGTTATTTGCCCTTGCGATTGAACCCTTAGCTGAAAGTATAAGAGTACATCTGAGCATTCATGGCTAAATTACTAAATATTCCAATAATAACATATCGTTGTATGCAGACGATGAACTATTATACATTACCAACTCCCAAGTCAGTATCCCAAATATAATAGGTCTTATAGAACAATTTGGCTCCTTTTCAGGGTATAGAATAACCTGGAACAAAAGTGAAATTATGTTGATAAAACCTCAAGACCCATCACACCTTCTAAAATTTCCCTTTAGAATTTCTACAGAAGAATTAAAATATCTTGGAGTTTACGTGACTAGAAAATATTCTTCCTTATTTCAAGCAAATTAAATGGCCTTATTCAATTTTGGGGAACATTTCTGATTTCCCTCACAGGTAGAGTCAATGCCATATAGATGATTTTCCTTCCACAAATCCTCTACTTATTTCAATCAATACCGATTTTTCCCCCTAAAAACTTTTTTTTTAAACTCGACTCTGCGATTACAAACTTTATCTGGGATTTCAAAACTCACAAAATTCACTAACGACATTTATGCCAACCTAAAGAAATCGGCGGACTGGCTTGCCCTAATTTTCTTTTCTATTACTGGGCTACTAATATTTAAAAAATAATTTATTGGATGGACTATACATGCCAACTAGTAAACTGGTTAAAAATGGAGAGGGAAGATTTTGCCTTTCCATATAGGCGCGATTCTTCTCTCTCCAATAAATCTGAAGAAATCAACGTATGAGAAAAATCCGATAATCGATAGCACCTTATGAATCTGGAAACAGTTGAAATCAACCTTTAAATTGAGAAAGTTATCTCTCTTCTTACCAATCGCCAATAATCCCTCCTTTAAACCGTCTACTTTAGACAAGGCGTTTGCACAATGGGAAAGCTTAAGAATTAAAAAGCTGGGAGATCTTTATGAGATGGGGACCCTCCTCTCGTTTCAAGAATTCGATTCGAAATATCATTTGAAAGGTAGTCAATATTTCAGATATCTTCAAATACGAGACTATGTGAAAATACACACTCAAGATTGTCACTCTATGGATTGTCACTCTATGTCACTCAAAGACGTTTCCTTAACTATGGCCTGATAACGGCGATAATGGCGAAAGAACTAATACTTACGTTTTGGAAACAGACAACAGTCCCTACAGTGAAGATGTGAAAACAAATTTAAATTTAAATCCGAAGCAGGATTGGGTGAGGCGGGGGGGGGGGGGGGGGGGCAAGGTATATCATCACCTTTCTTTTTATTTTTTCTTATTTCTGTAACTTTCGGCCACACTACTTTGGTAGTTTAGGGGTCTTTCTTTTGTTCTTTCTCGATCTATCTTTTCACTTTTCACTTTTTCTCTTCTCTTTTTCTATTATTTTTTCATTTTCGGGTTATAAGGTTAATAATGAAGATGTACAATAATTGCACAATTTTAGATGATGAATGTTTTATCTTTGTACAATTGCTTCTAATAAAAATTTAAAAATTCAAAAATATATCCAATTACTTGGCCTCCACAGCCATATGTGGCAATGAATTCCACAGATTCACCACCCTCTGACTAAATAAATTCCTCCTCATTTTTCTAAAAGCACATCTTTTTTATTTTGAGGTTATGTCCTATGATCCTAGAATCTCCCACTAGTGGAAACATCCTCTCCATATCCACTCTATTCAGGACTTTCACTATTCCGTGGCGTGCCACGGTGAGATTTTGGCTACTCCAGCCTTGCCTCGGAATTGGATGATACGTGGGGTGAAACCACTTCCATTTTAAGAGGTCAGGTGTCAAAGGTGAAAGAAACATTACGTCTCCACCTCCAGATCATGGAGGTATTGGGAATGCTGCGTCATCAAGGTTGACAAATATCAATTTAATGTGGACTGCCTCATGAATGGAAATATGTACCTGGGAAACAGGAGCTGCCTGTCTCTTACCCTGCACTGTTAACCAGAGGGAACTTAATTTGAACTCTGGCCACCCTGTTGCGCCAAATATGGAAAGCTTTGGCATGAGTGGTTGGCACTTTGTCGTTACACAATCATTAACTGGAGGGAGAAAACATTGCAACTGCCTTGCTGCGATTTTTGGTTTGTGATTTCTGATGTTGCCTTGAATAAATCCCTGCTTATCCTGCGTGTAACGATCTTGCACTTTGTGTTGAAAACACTTATGTTGAGTTGGGTATGTTTGGGCAAACGTGGGTTGGTGGGACCAGCTTATGTGGGCACCTTGGTCGGCATGCATGAAATAGACTGCAGAACCTGTTCCCGTGCAATATGACACTGTGACTCTTTGAATTAAGATGAGAGGGTAAAGATTTAATAGGAATCCTAGAGGCAACTTTTTAACACAAAGGGTGGTGGATATAAGGACCGAGCAGCCAGCGGACGTAGTTGAGGCAGGTACTGCAACATAATTTAAAAGACACTTGTACAGGTACATGAATAGATAAGGATTAGAGGAATATGGGCCAAACGTACGCACCTTGGTCGGCACGGATGTATTGGGCTGAACATTTCTTATCCATGGATCTGTCCAAATGTCTTTCAAATGTTGTTATAGTACCTGCATCAACTACCTCTTCTGATAGCTTGTTCCATACACCCAACACTCTGTGTGGAAAATGTTGCCTCTCAGATTCCTCTTAAACCTTTCCCCTCTCACCTTAAAACCATGCCCTCTAGTTTTAGACTCTTGTGCGCTGGGGAAAAAACAATGACTATCAACACGATCTAGGCTGCTTATTATTTTATTAACTTTATACGGTCATCCCTCAGCTTCCTGCTGTCCACTGAACAATCGCAACTTATCCAATCTCACCTTTCATCTTAAGCTCACCATTCCAGGTAGCATCCAGGTCTGTACATCAATGTTTCTGTCGATCCCTGCATTTGCTATGTGCGTCCTGCCAATTAGATGACCCATGGTGCATCACCTCACACTGGTCTAAATTAAACTCCATCGGCCCAATTTCCCAGCTCATTTATGTTCTATATCCTTTGGCAACCATCCTCTATCTATATCTCCACCCAACTTCATGTTATTAGCAAATCTGCTGATCAATCCACCTGCATTCTCATCCAAGTCATTAATATATACATACACACATCCTTGCAATGAAGGTCCCAGCACCAATGCCTGAAGCTTACTGCTGCTTACAAAATTCCAGTCAGAAAACAACCCTGCAGTAATCCAGCCTCAAATTTGATTGAGGCTTTTAAGGAGGGCACTGAGAACATTGACACCGACAAGGCAGTAGATGTGGTTTATGTGGACTTTTTGGATTGTGGACTTTGGAAGGAGTAGGATGGGGACCCACAGTCCCATTTATATCAACGGGTCGATGGTTGAAAGGGTCAAGAGCTTCAAATTCCTAGGCGTGCACATCTCTGAAGATCTTTCCTGGTCCGAGAACACTAATGCAATTATCAAGAAAGCACATCAGCGCCTCTACTTCCTGAGAAGATTACAGAGAGTCGGTTTGTCAAGGAGGACGCTCTCTAACTTCTACAGGTGCACAGTAGAGAGCTTGCTGACCGATTGCATCGTGGCTTGGTTCGGCAACTTGAGTGCCCTGGAGAGGAAAAGACTACAAAAAATAGTAAACACTACCCAGTCCATCATCGGCTCTGACCTTCCTTCCATCGACGGGATTTATCGCAGTCGCTGCCTCAAAAAGGCTGGCAGTATCATCAAAGACCCACACCATCCTGGCCTCACACTCATCTCCCTGCTACTTTCAGGTAGAAGGTACAGGAGCCTGAGGACTGCAACAACCAGGTTCAGGAATAGCTCGTCCCCACAGCCATCTGGCTATTAAACCTGGCTCGGACAAAGCTCTGATTATTAATAACCCATTATCTGTTATTTGCACTTTATCAGTTTATTTATTCATGTGTGTATATATTTATATTATGGTATATGGACACACTGATCTGTTTACTAGTAAATGCCTACTATGTTCCCGTGTGCTGAAGCAAAGCAAGAATGTCATTGTCCTATCAGGGACACATGACAATAAACTCACTTGAACTTTAGCAAAGTTTTGAACAAGGTTCTGCTGCGTAAGCTGGTCCAGAGTGTCAGGGCAGATGTTACCAAAACAAGGTGTTTTTATAAACGACATCGAAAATCAGTTCAGTGCTAGGAGGCAGATTGTAAGTGAACATCAAATATAAAACAGTAAGCACAGGAACAGGCCCTTTGGCCCACAATGTCCTTGCCGAACATGATGCCAAGATTAACTAATTTCCTTTGCCTGCACAAGATCCATATCCCTCCATTCCAGGCATAGCCACCTGCCTGTCTAAAGACACACTTCTTTCTATTTCCTGGATATTGCCTCAACTTACTTTGTTAAACAAGGTTCCCTAATCTCACCATCGTTGCTTCCTACCCTTACAGGGACATGCTGACCAATTCTCTTTCAAACACCTCCCACTTCTGGAAGTGTTGTTTTTCCTCCAATAGCGGCTCCACTTTGCCATCCCATCTTCTACTGTCGGTCAGGCGTCCCCCCCCCCAATCTTAAGATGCAAACCCTAGGTTCAACCTTTTCCATTTCCAAACAACCGTAAAGACTCAGCAAATTGCGGTCCTTGTTTTCAGAGCGCTCCTTCACAGACACTTCCTCATTCCACATCTGCATTTCCTAAAGTAAAGTTGAGTACAAATTGCCCCTCAGTAGAATTGCTTCGTCCCACTTTTATAACCATTCCTGGGCACGTGTGACAAATTCCACACGATCTTGGCCCCCGACTCCAACACTATAACACTTCAACATTACATTCTGCTCTACCCCTTTGACTTGTGTATGGCTTCATAGTATTCCTATACATTATGATGAGGCTGAAGAAAGGTTCCGACCTGAAATGTCACCAATGTCCTCCAGGGATGATGCCTGACCCAGAGTTACTCCAGCACTTTGTCTTATTTGTAAGGCAACATCTAGTCCCTTGTGTGCTCTGTGTGCTTTGAGTGGATAGCACAGTCTTTCCATGTATGTCAAAACATATGACAATAATAAACCAATATCAAGGCAATATACTGAGGTTAAAATCCCCACCGTTGCCCACATCCTACTGCTATTTGTCTGCATATTTGTTCTTCTATATCCCACTGACTATTTGAAGACCTGCAGGATAGTCCCATTATAGTCACCACACCATCCTTATTTCCAAGTTGTACCCAGTAGTCTCATTTGTTCTGGCTGTGATTAGACCTTGCCATGGTATTCTTCAAGTGCGAGAGGTAAAATGTAAATGAGATGTGAGGGGCAAGTTTGCACTACCAGGGGTGGTGGTGGAGACAGATACAATAGGCCTTTAGATAACCACATGGAGAGATATACTTCTCAGTTTATCTTGGCATCATGTTGGCACAGATATTTTGTGGGCAGAAGGGCCTGTTCCCTTGTCACAAAGCACAACTAAAACCTATCGCCTAACGCAAAAGATCAAACTGACTTTCACCACAATGGGACATTGGGGGAAGTGTCTGATTGTGTGTGAAGTTTCTCTTCCTGATATCAGGCCTGTATAGCGAGCTCTGATCACGTCCCAAACTCCCTTCACCCACGGGCTAAAGCAGTAATGTTCAGTTTAGTTTATTATTGTCACGTGTACTGAGGTACAGTGAAAAGCTCTTGTTGCATGCTATCCAATCAAAGACTGTATATGATTACAATCAAGCCGTCCACAATGTACAGATAAAGGTATAACATTTAGTGCAAGATAAGTCCAATTAAAAATTGTTCAAAGGTCACCAATGAGGTAGATGGGACGTCAGGTCCTCATTGTAACTGGTGAGAGGAATGTTCAGTTGCTTGATCACAGTAAAGAGCAGCCAGAGATTGCACCCTGAACTCGGTGTGCATTCAGGTTGTGAAGCACCATCTCTTATCTGTTGCAACAAAATAAGACTCCAGCTCTGCCCTTTAACAGGAGCGAGCCAGTTGCAGGTCTCGGCTCCGAGCTGCCCTCTTGCGGTGGAATGGATAATTACATGCATAGTAGTTGGTTAAGATTCAACAGCTCTTGGAGCCAAGGTATTTCAGATGCTGGATTCGTGAGCAAAAAACAAAGTGCTGTATTTACAAATTAGAGATTATATTAAGTCTAATACACAAGATTATAAAAATAAAGAACCAGGATTATTAGATGAATTGTTTAATAAACACCCAAACACAGAAAAATTAATAGCTTATATATATAAAATTATTTTGGATAGGGAGAATCCAACAACAGAAATATATCGTCAAGCATGGGAAAATGAAATTGGTTTATCTATAACGAAAGAAACTTGGGAAGAAAGTTTACAACGTATACATCGTTGTTCGTTAAATGTTAGGCATACATTGATACAATTTAAAGTATTATATAGATTACATTATTCAAATACCAAATTAAATAGAATTTTTCCTAACGTTTCACCTATTTGTGATAAATGTCAGAATTTAGAGGCTAATTTAACACATAGTTTTGTAACGTGTTCAAAACTTAGTTATTATTGGACAGAAATCTTTAGAGTTATATCTGAAGTTCTTAGAGTTAAACTGGATCCAGATCCAAAGTTAATAATATTAGGAATTCCGGACTCAAAATTGGTATTAACAGTAAATCAAAGAAATTACTGTTTGATAATAGGGAAAAAAATAATATTGAAATTTTGGAAGGGAACATTAACCCCCATAATTAAAATGTGGACAGCAGAGATGTTGGAGACATTGTATTTGGAAAGAATCAGATTTGTCCTAATGGACAAATGTGACATTTTTGAACAAATATGGTCTCCGTATATACAATATTTGAAGGGATAGCTGTTCTTGGCATTACAACTCAATGGGTACTCGACAGGATTTGATGAAAAAGACTTATTTTCAAACTGGGATTTGTATACATGTCTCTGCAACATGATGATATTATCATTTGTAATAGTTATGTTTACAATATATTTTGTTGTTTCTTTTTTAAATATATATATAATACCTTTTATTGTTTTTAAAGGGGAAATATATATATATTGAATAGATATATATTAATTAGTGTTTCTTCTTTTCTTTTTTTTTATTTTTCTCTTTATTTTTTTATATAATCAAAATTATTATTTAATCACAACTTTTGTTGATTTAAAACTTATTCTTTTTTCTTTTTCTCTTTATTTCTAAAAAACAGAAGATAACAATAGTCAATGGGATATTTGTACAATTACTGAATTAAGTTGGTATTTGTAAATTTGTTTTATCATTGTGAAATGTTTACTTCTAATAAAAATATTATTTAAAAAAAACAAAAAAAAACAAAGTGCTGGAGGAACTCAGTGGGATGGACAGGCGATGTTTCAGGTCGGGGCCCTTCTTCATCATACCGAACCTGGAGCCTCATTGAAATACAGCACGGAAATAGGCCCTTCGGCCCACCAAGTCTACACTGACCATCGATCGCCCATTCACACTTGTTCTACACACTTGAACCCGGAGCCAGAGACCTGACTACGAGTGCAGCATGTGTGGAGTTTGTACGTTCTCCCTGTAACTGTGTGGGGTTTCTCAGCTGGTCCGGTTTTCCCCAACACTCTCACAAAGATATGCAGGGTTGTACGTTAATTGGCTTCTGTAAAATAAATTGTAAATTGTCCCTAGTGTGGAAGATAGTGCTAGAGTACAGGGATCGCTGGTCAGCACAGACTCGGTGGGACAAAGGGACTGTTTCTGCGCAGTATTTCTCCAGTTTGAAGTCACTGTGCCGCCCTACCTCAGGACTTTGACACAACGGGGAGGAAAGATCAGCAAAACCACAGTGGAGGGTGTTACAGGGAGAACGTGCAAACCCCAGCAGCATACTGCACAGAAACAGGCCCTCCAGCCCAACTCCTCCATGCTGACCAAGAATGTCCACATATGGCCCATATCCCTCTAAACCGTGGATAGACACAAAATGCTAGAGTAACTCAGCAGGTCACGCAGCATCCCTGGAGCAAATGGATAGGTGATGTTTCGGGTCGGGACCCTTCACGCTTCTCCTGAAGGCTAGTTGAAGGAGCTGGAACATGCAAAGGCTCCCCTTGCACTTGGCAGAAAGTGTAAAGTGGCTGCTCCGAATGAAAGGGAACTCCCCCGGATTCCACCCTTTCCCCCCACATCTGCACCACAGACAGCTGTGGGCTGAAGGTGGCTCCACAAACTCTCTCCCACCCGGGAGGGGTGCAAAAGGATGCAGTTTGACTCAAACCTGTAAATCAATCAGTTACAGACACCATATATCAACACCACACACCAAGAGGTTTATTCTGTGTAGATTTATTTTACCTCTCAAGAATAGAAAATCCAGCAACTGTGGTGATGGAAAAGGAGGCTGGGTCTGGGAGGGGGGGGGGGGGGGGGGGGGGGGCAGAAAGAGTTGGGATAGTAGAAGGATGAGAATGGAAAGGAGAAGATTGCAGAGTGAAAGAACGGTGGAACAAGAAAGTGGGTTAAGAAGGGTGTAGTAGGGATAGGGGGGTTGGGGGTAAGGGAGAGTGGGGGTAAGGGAGGTGCAGGTGAGGGATGTGGGGGTAAGGGATGTGGGGGGGGGGCTTTAAAAATTTATTTTCTCATTTCCATCTCCCTCGTGACCAATCCTTGCAGCAATATAAATCATTTGCACAGAAATAGCCTTACAGAATAAAATAGGAACACGGTGAACAACTGCACTTTACATCTGGAGGTTTCACATATTTTACATTTGTTCAACATAACCCAGCCGAGCACTGTCCGTCCCCGGGTATCGTGGTCAACGATTTAGTGCAAATTTAAACCACCAATCCCCAAACTTCACGGGCCCCCCATAACACCCACTGTGCCTTTCCAGAACACTATTTACAGAGGAATTTCAAGGCTATTTACAAACGCACCGTTAAATGGCGTTTAACTGGGGCTAAGTTAACATGTACCAGGTGTGACATTATTAAGACTCTCTGGGCTGTTTACTGGGATGGGGTAACCCCCAGCTACAGTGTTGTGGGAACATCACCATCCATCCCGTGACTGCACTGCCTACCCTGACTAAAATTATAACATAGTAATTACTAAATATAAATAATAAAGGCATGGGAGAATTATTCTCCGTGCCTTTCATCCACAGCACTTGTAACCCTTGAAGGGTCTGTGCAGCCCATGTGCCGTCAGCGCTGCTTCAAGTGTCAATTTCAAGCAGAGCTGAAGGTAGCAGAAATTCTGCCTTTGCAGCACTGCGCAGATTTCTTGGCGGGGTTTTCAAATTATGGATTGCCCTTATTTTAAGTGTATCTTAGGAAACAGGGAGAGAAGAATGGAGCTCGTGTACCAATAATGTGGTAAGTACATTTTGTGTTTATGTTTTTAAATACCATACTTCTCCCGGGGTGTGGGGGTATGGGGAGAGCTTCTTTCACAGCGTTTGGGGAATCTGACCCGGGTAAAGTTGCATGGAGGGCACGAATGTTATGAAGGAGGGGTCGGGATATATGCCACTTGTGACACTCCTTGCAACGGAGGCGTGCAAAACCTCTCTCCTGCCGCTCGCTGGCCTCACTCAAGTCCCGCAAAGCCTTACATTCCCGACAGCACGATTGAGGTTACTCGGCTGTGGGAATTTAAGGATTTGCAGGAAGCCGCTGACATGAGCGAGTGGCAGGTGAGAGTTGGTCAGAACGGAGAATACTGCCTGAGGTGAGCGGGCTCGCTGAAGTGGTGAACAGTTTGACTGTCGGGTCACGGCGGCTGCTCGCAGCTACCCGAGCTGCTTCTATCCCCGGCTAAAATGTGGTGGCTCCACGCCTGGAGCGCCCGCAGCAGCGGTAAGTGAGTGAGTTACTGGCATTATCCCCGACCCCCCTCATTCTCAACAGTCCTGCCCTCCCCACAACTTTTACCCCCTGGCACAGACTCTCCCACACGCTGTGAAACGTCAAAACCCCCCCAATTGGTCCCTTGAACAAGTGGTTGTCATTCAATAAGATGACAACTGATTCAACTTTTCCCTGTGTGCTCCCGTTTTTCCCAACCTCTCTCCACCTGCCATCACCCTTCACCCCCCCCCCCCCCCCCCCCCCCCCACCCACAAACCCATTCAGGAATTCAGAATAAAGGAGACTAGGAAGCCTGGGCAAATTGAATTGTCACTGTCTTTATTTTTATTTTTAATTTTTACAGAGAGAACAATCTGCGCATTGCGCGGTTTATATTTTTTTTAAAATGCAACTGAGAGTGCCTACCTCGAGTAATTACTCACGGCACGTGCCTGCTGCACGCCCCACCACCGCCTCCTCCTGGCTGACTTTAGCTCCTATTGAGGTGCCAAGTCATCGGGCTTGCCTCTTCTCCCTTGCATCAAGAGATGGCCACCTCACCTGCTGACGAGAGAACCGTGACCTTTCTATGGGCTAAACTCACCAGGAGTGTATTGTGGGGTGATATGGACCAGAGAGGGGACTGTAGACCCACTGCAGGCTGTAGACCCACTCCATACTGGAGCCATAATCTGATTACGGATCACCAGCTCGTTGGACAGCCTTCTAACAATACCTCTCCTGAAAGCCCAAATTCCTCAAAACAAGAACTCGAAATGGTGTTAAATAAAGGAATCACCCATCAATCTGCCCGAGGAACATTGATTCCAGAGGTGACAGAGGTCCTGTCACGCTGGAGTGGAAAGTGCACCAAGAACTAAAACCAGAGAGGTTCAGCATGAGCAAGTGGACTCCCAACAGTGGACTTGTGCTTTGGAACTCATCCAACTAAACCCATACCCGCCAACAAGACTGCTTCAGCTAAACAAAGCACTTGGGATAGAAACCGCCTGGATCGTGGTTACAACTCTCCCAGCAAGATCTGTACATAAACTGTCTGCTCACTGACATTTATACCCCGCTCCAAGATGCCAGGAACTCAGAGCGAGAGGGTGGTGCCTGGAGAGTTGGATTGGACCCACACCCTCTGGGCTGCACTAGTTACCCCAGCCTCTATTGTTAAATACACCGCCATTAGTCACAAGCAGCCAACTCCCCCCCCTGCCTTATATCTACCTGGTTAACTGGAAACAGTGTTGGCCAGTCTGCGTCAGTGAGCGTGAAGAGGCATTAATTTTGGAGATGTTCAATCCAAGAACTAAAAGAGGCTCCGTTTTCGTGTCAGGAGGTCGGTAAAAGCTGGGGAGAAGGCATGAACGGGGTACTGATTGTGGATGATCAGCCATGATCACATTGAATGGCAGTGCTGGCTCGAATGGCCGAATGGCCTACTCCTGCACCTATTGTCTATTAAATCTTGCCCCTCTCATCTTAAATCTATGTCCTCCGGTTCTTGATTCACCTCCCATGGATAAATGTGTGCATTCACCCTCTGTTCCCGTCATGATTTTATACACCTCTGTAAG
Organism: Raja brachyura; assembly: GCA_963514005.1. The sequence goes on from OY740794.1 coordinate 29,057,623, forward strand.
ATCACCCTTCAGCAATCCAAAGAATGAAGACCCAGGCTGCTCAAACTCCACTTGTAGCTCAGGCTAGTCCTGGCAACATCCAGGTAAACTTCCTGCTGTTATTTCAGACACTCCCCGATGTCTGCTGTGAGCACGCTGTGGCTCGGAGGTGTCGAGTGGGGTCCACTTCTGACACCTTGTAGTGCCCTTTTAAATGTAGCTAGCTTGGTTTAAATATGAGTGGTTGCATCATGAGCGAGGTGGAGCCGTGTGTCTGCGGGGGTGGAGGCAAGAGAGAGGTGTCCGATCGAACTCGCCAGAGTTGGGCTCCTATCCCTGGATTACAGGTAAGCGGCAGACTCCGGGATCCTGAAGTTTCTCCCAGAGTAAAGCTTCTGCCCAAAGCGGCACTTCCAGTAAATCCCAAGGTCATTGCTTCGGGGATTGAATGGGCTGGGATATCCCTGCTATTCCTCCCCACTACACCTGTACAGCAGGACAGGGCAACATACAGTCACACAGTGCAGAATTCACTGTGCCTGTCAGGCTCACTCAGTTGGGCCACTGCCACTGCTAGTGGGGGATATTCCCAGTGGGAAATCGGCCCCATATCTGAGGAAGGGTGTGGTGACGTTGGAGAGGGCCCCGAGAATGTTTACGAGAATGATCCCAGGGATGATTGGGTTAACATATGATAAGTGTTTGCCGGCTCTGGGCCTGTACTCGCTGAAGTTTAGAAGGATGAGGGGGAACCTCATTGAAACTTAATGAATAGTGAAAGGCCTGGATAGAATGAATGTGGAGTAGATGTTTCTACTAGTGGGAGAGTCCGGGACCAATGGGCACAAAATAGTATGATGTATCCTTAGAATGGAGATGAGGAGGAATTTCTCTAGTCAGAGGGTGGTGAATCTGTGGAATTGATTGCCACAGGAAGCAGTGAAAGCCAAGTCAATTGATATTTTTAAGACGGTGATTGATAGATTCTTGATTAGTACTGGTGTCAGGGTTATGGGAATAAAGCAGAAGAATGTGGTGGAGAAGGAAAGATAGATCAGTCAAGATCGAATGGCGGAGTAGACATGATGGGCCGAATAGCCTTATTCTGTTCCCACAACATGAACTAGTGTAGGGGTGATTTGGTTGGTACAGATTCAATGGGCTGAAGGGCCTGTTTCAATGCTGTATTTTTCAACTAAACCAAACTAAATGCCTGTTCCCATTCTCTACTGTTCAAATGCAAAGTTCAGACTCTGGAGAGAATGAGCGTTGTTAAGTAGGGTTAGGTACCGGTGCAGATGGTCTTGTTTGTGTATGTTTGATATTGAGAGACTTCGAAAGAAACTCATGGGATCCCATTAATTTTTTTATAAGCAGACATTTAATACAGAAACAAGTGACAACTGTTACTGTTTCAATGGTTTATTAGGCCCATGCAAGGAGTGTTGTATCCAGAAAAAGACACAAAGTGCTGGAGTAACTCAGTGGGTCAGGCAGCATGGATGGATAGGGTCGGGACCTTCTTCAGACCGATGATTGGTGGGGGGGGGGGGGGGGGGTGGTGAAAGCTGGAAGAGAGGAGTGGTCGGACAAAACCTGGCAGGTAATAGGCTGACACAGATGAGGAAAGTTATTTAACAGGCAGATGGTTGGACGAAGGCCAGAGATGAAAAGATACGTTTGAGTTGAGTATTGAAGAATTGCAAATTGTGAAACTAGAGGAGGAGATGTAGGTGAGGGGGATGGGAGACATGGATGTGAGTCTAGGTGGGACATAGGGGAGTGGGCAGGTGGAGCATGTAGGTGGGGGGAGGAAAGCAGCAAGCTAGGTGGAGAGGTGGAGGGTGATGTAGTTACTTAAAATTGGTGAGTTCAATCTACATACCGTTGGGGTGGAAGCCACCGTAGCTGAATACGAGGTGCCTTTCCTTCAGTTTGCGTGTGGCCTCACTCTGGCAATGGAGGAGGCATAGGAAAGAAAGGGCCGTATGAGAATGGGAAGTGGAGTAAAAATGGTTAGCAACTCAGAGATCCAGTAGGTCTTGATGAACCGAGTGGAGTATCATATGTAGCTCTGGGTCCTTCACTATGGAGTCAGACCCAGGAGGGAGCACATGCATTCATTGATCTACCACCGATGAGAGACTTCAGTTACTGGGCAGCCAAGATGAAGCTGGGGCTGCTACCTGAAGAGCAGGAAAAGTGAGTGAAGATTTAATGGAGTCTAAAATTCTCGAAGGGTTTGATAGATTGTGTTTCCAAGGGTATAAAGGATGGTGACCAGAGGATGTGGAGTGTAGACAATCAGCAAAGGAACAAGAGACAAGGCAGAGGAATCAAAAACAAGGGGGCGCAGGATTAAGGAGAGAGAAATGAATTTTAAAAGGCATCTGTCTGAGAGGATTTGTTTTTTTTAAACACAGAGTGTGGTTGATGTGTGGAACACTCTGCCAGAGGAAGTGGTAAAATCATATACCATCTCTATGTTTAAGAGACATTTAAATAGACATTTAAATAGGCAAATCACAGATCCCAATATAGGCGAGGGGCGTGAGTGTAGATGGGCTGAAGGTCAGCAGGGACATGGTGGGCTGAAGGGCCTGTTTCTCTGCTCCAGTTATGATTCTGGGCAGAATCTGTGATCAGGAATGTGCTGCCGGAGAGGCTGCAGGAAGCAGCTTCGATGGTGAATCAGCTGTTTCACAAAACAACTGAACACTTTCACATTCACTTTTACTGACTGGCCTTTTATTGGACACAAATTCTCCATGTGGTCTGGTCAGGCATCACACTGGGCTGAGTCCAGGAAAGCAAAATTAAAGCAGCAGATGCATGAACTTTGCAATAAAAAGGGAAAATGCTGGAATTTTTCATTGGGTGAGGCCGCACACAATGTTTAAGGTCAATGTCTGTTTTGTAACATTTTCTCCACAGATGATGCCTGACCCATTGAACATTTTCAGCATTTTTTGTTTTAAATTAGTCCATGGAACTAGAGGAATTAAGAGCACGATTACTAGTGAAGAAATAAAACAAACAATAAACTCATTGAAAAATGGGAAGACCCCAGGACCAGATGGTTTTAGCAATGAATTTTATAAACAATTTCAGGTGTCAATTGTACCAAGATTATTCAACTTATACACGCAGGCTTATACCGAAAATAAACTAGCAGAAACTTTAGCTGAATCAGCAATAATGCTTATACCAAAAAAAGATAAAGACTTAGAGGAACCGGGTTCTTACAGAGCTATATCACTTCTAAACACAGATCAGAAAATTTTAGCAAAGATTCTAGCATATTGGTAAACCCGGATCAAACGGGATTTATACCCAAAAGACAATCATTTAATAACTTGAGAAGGCTTTTCAATATAATGTACTCTAACAAAGAGGACATTGAAGATATTTCAGTCGTTATGTTGGATGCGGCGAAGGCATTTGATCAGGTAGAATGGCAGTATTTATGTAAGGTACTCCAAAAATTTAATATGGGAGAGAATTTTATTAGATGGGTTAAATTACTTTATGATAAACCTACGGCAAGAATATTAACTAATAATATGTTATCTCCAAAATTTTATTTATCAAGGGGTAATAGGCAGGGATGTGCCTTATCACCATTGCTATTTGCCCTTGTGACAGAACCGCTGGCTGAAAGGATTAGAAATCATCCGAATATTCACGGATATAATACTAAGGACACAAAGAATAAAATTTAATTATATGCTGACGATATTCTTTTATATATTACTAGTACACAAACGATTATCCCCACCTTATTAACACTAATCGAGGAATTTGGTTCTTTTTCAGGATATAGAATAAATTGGAACAAAAGCAAAATTATGTCTTTGAAACCACAGGATGCGAGACGCATTAAAATTTCCTTTCAAAATTGCAACAGAAAAATTCAAGTATTTGGGTATTCAAATTACGAGAAGACACAAATCATTATTTAGTGCCAATTTTATGCCACTATTAAATAAACTGAATGTTATGATTACATTTTGTAAAACGCTAACGCTCTCATTGATAGGTAGAATTAACGCTATAAAAATGACTTTCTTACCACAATTAATATATTTGTTTCAAGCGATCCCAATATAAATTCCAAAATATATATTTTTTTAAACTAGATTCTAATATCACTAATTTTATATGGGATTATAGAGCACACAGAATTCAACGAAAGCATCTGTGCAAACCTAAAGAAGTTGGGGGTTTATCATTACCTACCTTTACGTATTACTACTGGGCAGTGCATATAAAGAACATAATGTACTGGTTGGATAACTCCACTCACCAGTCGGAGTGGATAAGAATGGTGAAAGAGGAGTGTTTCCCGTACGATATAGGAACGATCTTGTTCTCACCGATAAAATTGAACAGTATAATATATAAGAAGAACCCAATTATTCACAATACAATAAGAATTTGGAAACAAATAAAATTTCCCTTGAAATTAAATAATCTATCAGTACTAACCCCAATATTAAATAATCCTGCATTCAAATCATCTCTTTTCGACGAAACATATAAACATTGGGATAGACTGGGAATTAGGAAAGTAGGAGATGTGTATGAATTGGGTAAATTGTTATCATTTCAACAATTAAAATCAAAATTTAAACTGAATGATAATCAATATTTTAAATATATACAGACATGCGACTTTATGAAGAAATATATGAATAAATTTCAAACTATATTTTTAGACCCTTTAGAAGAAGCAATGAATATTAAGGCCGAATCACAAAAACTAATATCATATTTTTATAATAGTATATTAAATAGAGAATTACCCTCAACAGAGGCACTAAGAGAAGATTGGGAACATGAACTAATGTAAAGATTCCGAAAGATAGATGGGAAAAGTATCTGATGAACACATATAATTGTTCCATTAATGCAAGACATAATCTAATTCAATTTAAACTATTACATAGACTATATTATTCAAAAACGAGGTTGAATAAATTCTACTCAAATGTTTCTCCTAGATGCGATAAATGTTTGTTTCAAAATGCCAATATAACACATTCATTTGTAGGATGTAGAAAGTTGAATACATTTTGGAGCGATATATTTGATATATTTACAAAGATCTTCAAGTCAAGAATAGAACAAAATACGGAATGGATTATATTTGGAATAATAGTAGAAGATATCAAGTTAAACAAAGACCAAAAAGTATTTTTTAATTATGGATTAATAATTGGAAAGAAATTGATACTTAAATTTTGGAAAAATACACCAATACCAACTATTAGAATGTGTTTTAGTAATATGACGGACAGAGCTCACCTTGAAGAAATAAAACTCCGCCTAATAGATAAATATGACCAATTATTAAGGAGTTGATCCCCTTTCATCGACTTTTTGGAATCATGTGATGCAGCAGTACCGTAAAGATTACTGATTTCAGGTCAGGTCGTGGGTAGAATTACATCTCCAAACAAAGATTTGAATTTTTTCTTTTTTAAGGGTCTTTTTCTCCTATTTCTACTTTCTACTTTCTCTTTTCTTACATACACACTTCACATTTTTCTATTTTCTACTATCTATTTTTCCTCTTTTTCTTCTCTCTATTTCTTGTCTTTTTTTATTTCCTTTTCAAAAACATAAAACTAGAGGTTGTACATAGAATGTATTACGTTCTGACATAGTTGGCATCTAAAATTAGGTGCCACTGTATTGTTTTGTACTGTATTAACTTCTAATAAAATAAACAAACAAAAAAAAACAAAATTAGTCCATGGTGTGGGAACTTTCATTGATGGGTGAACACCAGGAGCTGGCCTCAATAACATATCTCCCAGTTGCCAAAAGCACTTGCGCTCAGTCCATCTCACGATCTCCCGGTTGCTAAACGTTCCAACTCCCCTTTCCACACTCACCTTTCTGTCCTGGGCCTCCACCACCCTAGTCGTTCTACTAGTTCCACTACTTGCATCCTTGTAACCCTCTTGTTAGCACATCTCCTCCAGCTAACAATGGGCCATTATGGAATCCACCTTTCCTGAGGTCATTTGTTGATGGCCCTGGTTTGTTCTGACCATTTCTCGCCTCCAGTTTCATACCCGTCTCAATCTTTCAGTCAGAAGAAGGGCTCCGAACCCGAAACATCACCTATTCCTTTTCTCCAGAGATGCTGCGTGACTCGCTAAGTTACTCCAGCACTTTGTGCCTAGTCTAGTAGGGGTGGGCAAAGCGACAGCCAGACTGAGAAGGTGTATTGTGCACTGAACACCAGAGTGCCAGGTTCAGTCACGACCTCAGGTGTTGCCTGTGTGGAGTTTTTATGTTCTCTCTGTGACCGTGTGGGTTTCCACTGGGTGTTCCGGTTTCCACCCACATCCGAAAGACATGGGTTTGTGGGCGGAAACCAGAACACTCAGAGGGAACCCACGAGGTCACGGGAGAAAATACAAACTCCACACAGACAGACAGACAGACTATCCAAGGGTCTTGAACCCTGGTGTCTGGCACTGAGATAGTGGGAGTACCCGCTGTGCCACACTGTGTTTCATTGTTCTTTCTCTTGACAGAAGCTGGGATCGATTTCCAAATGGCAGCAAAGCCTTCTAATCATGGGAGGACGACGGGAGGTGACGTGAATCGGGCTGGGCCTGTGAAGGGGGCAGTGCCCCGTGTTGGTCAGGCAGCCAGCCCAACCTCCTCAGGCTCCAAGACCCGGGGAGTGGGAGCCCGATCTGGGCCTTGCAGCCCCCACACACAATCCAGCATGGGATCTCCTACAAACCCTCGCTCCACAGCCCCAGCAGCTCGGAGAGCCACCAGCTCGAGCAGCAGAGAGTCAATGAGCCCCGGCAAGAGTGTTCCGTCCCCCGGCGGGAAGTCCAGCCCTGCTCCCAGGGCAGTGGGCAAGGCCACTACTGCTGCCAAGCAGCCCAGCCGGACGATCAGCGAGCAGGAGGCGGCAGAAATTGAGAGGGAGACCTGCGGGCAGCGGGAGAACCCCGAGTGGTTCAAGTGGCGCAGTAACCGTATCACAGCCTCCATTGCCCACAAGGTCTCCCACAGCAGGTTCGTGAACGGAAAGAGCAGCGAGGTGCCGCAGTCTTACCTCAAGTCCATCGTGGGCCAGGGGTCCACCGTGCTTACCCCAGCCATGAAATGGGGCATCGACAACGAGCCCGTCGCCCTCCAGCAGTACGAGAAGCTCAAGTCCAAGGAGATGAAGGAAGAGGTTGAGGTCCGTCCTTGCGGCCTCTTCATCGACCCGGCCAAGAACTGGCTGGCTGCGAGTCCCGACGGGGTGGTGCAGGACAAGCTGACCAAGACCACGGTGGGCCTGGTGGAGGTGAAATGCCCGTACAAACACCGGAACCACACCGTCACCAAGGCCTGCGAAGACCGACAATTCTGCTTGGAGAACAAGGACCATCTTCAGCTGAAGAAGAACCACGCTTATTTCACCCAAATTCAGTGTCAGATGGCTGTGACGGGTATCAACAATGCGGATCTAGTGGTCTACATTGACCGTGATGTTGCCATTGTCCCCGTGAAGTTCGACGCCGACTTCTGGCAGGAAACAGTGGAGAAGCTGGAAGACTTCTACATCAGAGCCGTCTTGCCAGAAATACAGTCGCAAAACCCAGCCTTGGCACGGGAAGAATAATTCCGGAGAAACCTGCTGGGGTCCACACTTAATAGAAACATAGAAAATAGATGCAGGAGTAGGTCATTCGGCCCTTTGAGCCAGCACTGCCATTCAATATGATCATGGCTGATCATCCAAAATCAGATCCCCGTTCCTGCTTTCTCCCCATATCCCTTGATTCCGTTAGCCCTAAGAGCTAAATCTAACTCTCTCTTGAATAGATGTCCTATGAATACATCTCCCAATATTCCTGCCATTGGGACTTTAGGAACGATGCGTTGAGATTCCTCTGGGTGTAAAGTGGCTTTTGTGACAGATTATCGAGAGCTTTATGAACCTTAAACGTTCACTCTGCTTCTCTCTCAACACAAGCCGCCTGACCTGTTGACCGTTTTCAAGCTTCCTCAGGTTTATTTTACTGTAAAATATTCCCAATGGTGTGCAAGGAATTCCAATTCTCTGGAAAACAGTAACATTTCTTTTGCTGTGGGAGCTGGTATATTGAGCAGAAATTGCAGCAGCTTCAGGCTTGTGTCGAACACAAGGGCAAGCGTGGGAAAGCAGCCGGCGTTCATATGTTATAGGAGTAGAATTAGGCCATTTGGCCCATCAAGTCTACTCCGTCGTTCAATCATAGCTGATCTATCTTTCCCTCTCAAAGAGTCAAAGAGTCAAGTGAGCTTATTGTCATGTGTCCCTGACAGGACAATGAAATTGTTTCTTTGCATAGCACAACAGAACATAGTAGGCATTGACTACAATTATATACGTAAATACACACATTAATTAATAACCCCTTTCTCCCCATTCTCCCATAATCCTGACACCCTTACCAATCAAGAATCTGTCAATCTGCACCATAAAAATATCCAATGACTTGGCCTCCACAGCCGCCTCCACAGTGTCAAAGGTGAAAGGAACATTACATTTCTACCTCCTGATCACGGAGGTATTGGGAATGCTGTGCCTTCAAGGTCTGAACGTTGACAAAAATCAATTTAATGGGTAACCTCGTGTATGGAAATATGTACCTGGAAAACAGGAGCTGCCTGTCTCTTACCCTGCACTGTTAACCAGAGGGAACTTAATTTGAACTCTGGCCACCCTGTTGCGCCAAACAGAGAAAGCTTTGGAATGAATGGTTGGCACTTTGTCGTTAAACAATCATTAACTGGAGGGAGAAAACATTGCAACTGCCTTGCTGTGATTTTTGGTTTGTGATTTCTGATGTTGCCTTGAATAAATCGCTGCTTAGCCTGCTTGTAACGATATTGCACTTTGTGTTGAAAACACTTATGTTGAGTTGGGTATGTTTGGGCAAACGTGGGTTGGTGGGACCAGCTTAGGTGGGCACCTTGGTCGGCATGCATGAAATAGGCTGCAGGCCCTGTTCCCGTGCAATATGACACTGTGGCTCTTTGAATTAAGATGAGAGGGTAAAGATTTAATAGGAATCCTAGAGGCAACTTTTTAAACAAAGGGTGGTAGATATAAGGACCGAGCTGCCAGCGGAGGTAGTTGAGGCAGGTACTGCAACATAATTTAAAAGACACATGGACAGGTACATGGATAGATAAGAATTAGAGGAAAATGGGCCAAACGTACGCACCTTGGTCGGCACGGATGTATTGGGCTGAACATTTCTTATCCATGGATCTGTCCAAATGTCTTTCAAATGTTGTTATAGTACCTGCTTCAACTACCTCTTCTGACAGCTTGTTCCATACACCCAACACTCTGTGTGGAAAACGTTGTCCCTCAGATTCGTCTTAAACCTTTCCCCTCTCATCTTAAAACCATGCCCTCTAGTTTTAGACTCTTGTGCACTGGGGAAAAGACAATGACTATCAACACGATCTAGGCTGCTTATATATCCTTTGGCAACCATCCTCTATCTATATCTCCACCCAACTTCATGTTATCAGCAAATCTGCTGATCAATCCACCTGCATTCTCATCCAAGTCATTAATATATACATACACACATTCTTGCTACGAAGATCCCAGCACCAATCCCTGAAGCTTACTGCTGCTTACAAAATTCCAGTCAGAAAACAACCCTGCAGTAATCCAGCCTCAAATCTGATTGAGGCTTCTAAGGAGGGCACTGAGAACATTGACACCGACAAGGCAGTAGATGTGGTTTACGTGAACTTTAGCAAAGCTTTGGGCAAGGTTCTGCAGCGTAAGCTGGTCCAGAGTGTCAGGGCAGATGTCACCAAAACAAGGTGTTTTGACAAACGACATCGAAAATCAGTTCAGTGATAGGAGGCAGAAAGTAAGTGAACATCACATATAAAACAGTACAGCACAGGAACAGGCCCTTCGTCCCACAATGTCCTTGCCGAACATGATGCCAAGATGAACTAATTTCCTTTGCCTGCACAAGATCCATATCCCTCCATTCCAGGTGTTACGGGTCCCAAGGTTGGGCACCGTAAAGCAGATAGATAACCTGTATAAAAGCAGGCGTGAGAAGGCAAATGAGGACACAGTGCATCTTAATTCATCCCCAGGTTGCTTCTCCTGGTTGTTTTATTCAATAATCATGTAAACACAAAACATTGCTCTTATCATTGGTTCAGTCATCCATTTTGTCTCTCCCTAACACACCCATTTTGTTACAGTTTCACTCACAGCCCATTCTTTCCTATGTTTCCCTTGTACTCAATACACTCTCTGTGCGATTTACACACTTGTATTTTTGATTTTACACTTCAATAAATATTATTAGGCACTTAATTAACCTTTACATTTCCAGCAACATGCTAAAAGTTGACATTTGGCCTTTTTTTTCTATGCCATATCCTCATTGCAATGTCTGCAACCACCACAGGTTATGGAATGACCTAATAAGAAACATGCCCATGCTACACATTATTATATCTTCCAACCCAGCACACAGAAACATTAACAACCAGTAACCCACTAACTTCAACTTTCTTAACACCCAAAACAACACAGAAACTTCACCCAACCATATTCAAACCCCAAAAGTGCATATTTGTGTGGTCCTGACAGTCTACCAACCTGTATAAAAGCAGGTGTGAGAAGGCAAATGAGGACACAGTGCATCTTAATTCATCCCCAGGTTGCTTCTGCTGAGATGGGGGGGGAGTGCCTTGCTGTTTCCAGTCCCCGCAGCAACTGGAGTAACACAGAGGTTCCCCCTCACTGCTGCACCTTATAAACTGCCAATACACCATCACATAAATTAAATCAATGTGGGCACACCGTCTTAGATGCGCCACACAGGCATAGCCACCTGCCTGTCTAAAGACACACTTCTTTCTATTTCCTGGATATTGCCTTAACTTACTTTGTTAAACAAGGTTCCCTAATCTCACCATTGTTTTTTTTCCTACCCTTACAGGCACATGCTGACCAATTCTCTTTCCAACACCTCCCACTTCTGGAAGTGTTGTTTTTCCTCCAATAGCGGCTCCACCCTGCCATCCCATCTTCGACTGTTGGTCAGCCCTCCCCCCAATCTTAAGATGCAAACCCTAGGTCCAAACTTCTCCATTTCCAAACAACCTAAAGACTCAGCAAATTGCGGTCCCCGTTTTCAGAGCGCTCCTCCACAGACACTTCCTCATTCCACATCTGCATTTCCTAAAATAAGGCTGAGTACAAATTGCTCCTCAGTAGAATTGCTTCGTCCAGCTTTTAAATCCCTTCCTGGGCACATATAACAAATTGCACACCATCTTGGCCCCCAACTCAAACTATAACACTTCAACATTACATTCTGCTCTACCCCTTTTACTTGTGTATGGCTTCATTGTATTCCTATACATTATGATGAGGCTGAAGAAAGGTTCTGACCTGAAATGTCACCTATGTCCTCCAGAGATGATGCCTGACCCAGAGTTACTCCAGCACTTTGTCTTATTTGTAAGGCAACATCTAGTCCCTTGTGTGCACTGTGTGCTTTGAGTGGATAGCACAGTCTTTCCCTGTATGTCAAAACATATGACAATAATAATGTAATAGGCCTTTAGATGGAGAGATACCACATGGAGAGATATACTAGTAAGATTAAATGAGAACTTACCAGTTTGAAGTTTGATCTTGATTTTATGAGGAGTTACATTGGTAATTACGTGAAGAAGGCCTGCCAGGCCGCATGCGCAGCAAACTTCAAAGCAGTGATATGAAATCACAAATAAACAACACCGAAGTAAACAGTAAGATCAGTGACTCGAGAACTACCAGATGATCTCTTATGAAAGAGGGTTGGGCGTGGTGGGGACGTAATCACCAAATTTAAATCCCAATGACCAACAAACAGTTTATCCCATTCTGCAAAGCTTTACTGTTATAGTATAGTTATATTGTCTTTGATAACCTTTGCAATGGGATTTGTATAACATGTATCTCTTACCTTATGAATCTGTTGAAGTCAGGATAAGTTTTTACATTCGGAATGTTCATATGCCCGATACTCTCCATTCTTCATAATAACATGCCAATCCTGCCTTATTGCATGGGTGGTTTGCATGAGAACTGCCCAATTTCCAAACCCTGGCCATAATCCAACTTACTTGGAATGCTCCGGCTGTGCCTCAACCAAATATTTTTACCCTTTGTGTGTTGTACAAACAAATGTAAATATTACAACTTGTGAACGGTGCACTACCCAAATTTTGGAAGTGCTAGACCCATTTAGTTGAGCATGATTGGAAGGTGCATGGAATTACTTTGCCTTTAGCTTTTACTTAAAGAAAAAACACTATAAAATACATACTTTTTTATTATAAGGAGAAACTCTTTATAGCCCGACTCACCTGAGTCCAAATAGGGCTGAATGAGTCCCAGTAATTTTTTGACTGGGGACCAACGTCTGCGAGCCACTGACCCCATTGTCAGTGGCTCCAGCGTTGCTTCCTGCCTAGAGGCTCCTGCCTAAAAACCCCAGGTAAGTAAAAAACCTTTTTAAGTTTAACTTACCACCGGCAGGAGCTTTGTCCTGCCAGACTGGTGCTTTCGCCAATGCGGCTGACGTAATGCTGCGTATGCGGCCTGGTAGGCCTACCTCACGGAATCACCCACGTGACTCCGAAGTAAAATTCACAGTTTATCCTGGCATCATGTTGGCACAGATATTTTGTGGGTTGAAGGGCCTGTTCCCCCCGTCCCAAAGCACAACTAAAACCTATCGCCTATCACAAAAGATCAAACTGACTTTCACCATAATGGGACATATGGGGAAGTGTCTGATTCTGTGTGAAGTTTCTCTTCCTGATATCAGGCCAGTATAGCCAGCTCTGATCACGTCACAAACTCCCTTCACCCGCAGGCTAAAGCAGTAACATTCAGTTTAGTTTATTATTGTCACGTGTACTGAGGTACAGTGAAAAGCTCTTGTTGCATGCTATCCAATCAAAGACTGTATATGATTACAATCAAGCCGTCCACAATGTACAGATAAAGGTATAACATTTAGTGCAAGATAAAGTCCAATTAAAAAGTGTTCAAAGGTCTCCAATAAGGAAAATGGGAGGTCAGGTCCTCATTGTAACTGGTGAGAGGAATGTTCAGTTGCTTGATCACAGTAAAGAGCAGCCAGAGATTGCACCCCGAACTCGGTGTGCATTCAGGTTGTGAAGCACCATCTCTTATCTGTTGCAACAAAATAAGACTCCAGCTCTGCCCTTTTACAGGAGCGAGCCAGTTGCAGGAGTTGGCTCCGAGCTGCCCTCTTGTGGTGGAATGAATAATTACATGCATAGTAGTTGGTCAAGATTCCAACAGCTCTTGGAGCCAAGGTATTTCAGATGCTGGAATCTTGAGCAAAAAACAAAGTGCTGGAGGAACTCAGTGGGATGGACAGGCGATGTTTCAGGTCGGGGCCCTTCTTCATCATACCGAACCTGGAGCCCCATTGAAATACAGCACGGAAATAGGCCATTCGACCCACCAAGTCCACACTGACCATCGATCGCCCGTTCACACTTGTTCAATGTTTTCCCACTTTCTCATCGACTCCCTCCACACTAGAGTCAATTTACAGAGGGCCAATTAACCTACAAACCCACGATGTGGGAGGAAACCAGAGCACCGGAGGAAACCTACGAGGTCACAGGGAAAATCTCTGGCTATATTTAAGAGGGAGTTAGATGTGGCCCTTTTGGCTAAAGGGATCAGGGGGTATGGAGAGAAGGCAGGTAACGGATACTGAGTTGGATGAACAGCCATGATCATATTGAATGGTGGTGCAGGCTCGAAGAGCCGAATGGCCTACTCCTGCACCTATTTTCTATGTTTCTATGAATGTACAAACTCCACACAGACAACGCCAATCTCACCATTGTGCCGTCCTGTAATCTTTGTAATCCGTAAAAATTCAGGTGATTAAGTGCAAGGAGCACAGATCAGCCACATTCCCACTGGGGTAGAAAAGGATCAAGGGTGAATAGCATCTTCTGCATCACAGCTCCTCCCCTTGCAGTGGGAAAGGTTTTATTTAGTGTTCAGTTTAGATTAGAGAGGGAGAGTGTATAAACTCCAAAAGACAACACCCAACGTCAGGATCGAACCCGGGTCTCTGGATCTGTGAGGCAGCGGTCCTACCCGCTGCGCCACTAGTGGCAGCACAGTGGTGTAGCGGTAGAGACCCGGGTTCAATCCTGACTACGAGTGCTGCATGTGTGGAGTTTGTACGTTCTCCCTGTGACTGTGTGGGTTTCTCAGCTGGTCCGGTTTTCCCCAACACTACCACAAAGATATGCAGGGTTGTACGTTAATTGGCTTCTGTAAAATAAATTGTAAATTGTCCCTAGTGTGTAAGATAGTGCTAGAGTACAGGGATCGCTGGTCAGCACAGACTCGGTGGGACAAATGGACTGTTTCTGAGCAGTATTTCTCCAGTTTGAGGTCACTGTGCCGCCCTACCTCAGGACTTTGACACAACGGGGAGGAAAGATCAGCAACACCACAGTGGAGGGTGTTACAGGGAGAACGTGCAAACCCCAGCAGCATACTGCACAGAAACAGGCCCTCCAGCCCAACTTCTCCATGCTGACCAAGAATGTCCACATATGGCCCATATCCCTCTAAACCGTGGATAGACACAAAATGCTAGAGTAACTCAGCAGGTCACGCAGCATCCCTGGAGCAAATGGATAGGTGATGTTTCGGGTCGGGACCCTTCAAACTTCTCCTGAAGGCAAGTTGAAGGAGCTGGAACATGCAAAGGCTCCCCTTGGACTTGGCAGAAAGTGTAAAGTGGCTGCTCCGAATGAAAGGGAACTCCCCCGGATTCCACCCTTTCCCCCCACATCTGCACCACAGACAGCTGCGGGCTGAAGGTGGCTCCACAAACAAACTCTCTCCCACCCGGGAGGGGTGCAAGAGGATGCAGCCTGACTCAAACCTGTAAATGAATCAGTCACAGACACCATATATCAACACCACACACCAAGAGGTTTATTCTGTGTAGATTTATTTTACCTCTCAAGAATAGAAAATCCAGCAATTGTGGTGATGGAAAAGGAGGCTGGGTCTGGGGGGGGGGGGGGGGGGGGGGGGCAGAAAGAGTTGGGATAGTAGAAGGATGAGAATGGAAATGAGAAGATTGCAGAGTGAAAGAACTGTGGAGCTAGAAAGCGGGTAAGAAGGGTGTAGTAGGGATAGGGGGGTGGGGGTAAGGGAGGTGCGGGTAAGGGATGTGCGGGTGAGGGATGTGGGGGTAAGGGATGTGGGGGGGAGCTTTAAAAATTATTTTCTCATTTCCATCTCCCTCGTGACCAATCCTTGCAGCAATATAAATATTTTGCACAGAAATAGCCTTACAGAATTAAATAGTGAGATTAAACGAGAACTTACCTGTTCGAAGTTTGATCTTTATTTTATGAGTTACGATGAGGGATTACGTGAAGAAGCCCCGCCAGGCGCATCCTCAGCATACTTCACAGCAGAGGCGTAAAAATCACAGAACCAATAGCCGAAGTAAGATAGTAAGGCTCACACAAGACTAGAACTACCAGATGATCTTTTAGATTATGAGGGTCGGGAGCGGAGTGCACGTAATCGCTCATCGTAACTCCTCATAAAATAAAGATCAAACTTCGAACTGGTAAGTTCTCATTTAATCTCACTATTTTACTTCGGAGCCACGTGAGTGACTATGTGAAGATTTTGAAGCTCTGTGATTTTCATGCCGTAGATTAATTCCATACGACACACTTCAATTAACACAGTAGTGAGTAAATAATATTATTAAACATTGCTTGAATAATGCAATAAGTATTTTAATATTAATAAAAGAAAGAAAAGTAATACCGTTCTATCATAAGGGAAATTACAAAAGATATGAATCATTACATAAAAGAAAGCAAATAATCAAACAGAACCCAACACTGCATGTCCAAACTCTGGCACCGTGATAATAGGTTTATTATAAAACTTAGAAAAGGTTTCTTCTTTACACCATCCTGCGGCCTCTAAAATTTCGTCGAGCGGCACGTCCTGTGCCATCGCCGCGGACGTGGACGCTGCCCTGGTGGAGTGAGATTTAAACACATCAGTGTCTACTTCAGCTAAATCCAAAACCTGTTTTAACCATCTAGAAATAGTTTGTACTGACACTTTTTTGTATGGTTTCTTATGGGCAATAAGCATTGTTGTCTCACAACCTCGGAGACTCTTGATTACTTCAATATATTGAGTCAAATGCTTAACCACGCACAATGTTTGGTCGACAGGATATGCTCTAAAGATTACCTTGGTTCCAGACTTCCCCGGTCTGCTTTGTTTGATTAGACATAAAAAGTAATGTTATCTGCAGACAAATGCATACAATCTAAACGTAACATTTGCAATGTTTGTACTCTTTGTGCTGACACTAATGCCATAAGCATTGCTACTTTAAATGTTAATTTCTGAAAAGACAGTGATGTAATTGGAGCCCATTGCCGGAGCAATGTGAGAACTATACTAACATCCCAAATTTCTCTATATCTGGGTTTGGGAGGATTTTTATTAAAAATCTCTCTCATAAATCGGGATATTAATGGATGAGACCCGATAGATAGATGTTCTGAAAATTGTCGTAAATAGGAAGACAAAGCACTATGAGCACTATCAATGGCACTATAACTAAGGTGCTGATCAAAGTGCAACATAGCAAGGAACTCCAATACATCCGATATGTTTGCAGTATGATAAGATATATCAGACTGAATACAAAAAGCTTCCCATTTCTTTATGTGAGACATATATTGTTTCTTAGTGCTATCTCTCCAAGCTGACGTTATGACATCCATGATCCTATCCGACAGTCCAAGCCCTTGTAATGGTCTGGTCGGAACCTGCAGATTAACAAATTCATATGGTCATGCAATGGATGAACTTGTTCTGTCACTGGTTGTACCAACAAATCCCTGGAGCTGGGAATCGCCATAAATGGTTCAATTATCATTCTAAGCATCAATGGGAACCATGGCTGTGTAGGCCTGTTTGGAACCACCAAAACACCTGTGGCAGAGTCTTGCTCTATTTTACTGAGACATTGCCCAATCAGGCAAAATGGAGGAAAAACATAGAAAAACGTAGCGAGAATGCATCCAATGCTACAGCTCCTGGATCAGGCTCCCATGACACGTATTTAGGCATTTGGTGATTTAATCTAGATGCAAATAGATCAATGTCTGGCACACCATACCGATTGACAATTTTTTGGAAAATTTGTGGATTTAACATCCATTCTGTATTGTCTTTAAACTCCCGTGATCTGTTGTCTGCCACAACATTGTCTTTCCCTGGGAGATAAATAGCTGAAAGCCAGATATTCCTAGATACACAACAATTCCACATCAGGTTAACCAGATGATGACATGACACTGACCTTACTTCACCCATATGATTGATATATGCTACAGCTGTGGTATTGTCCACTTGTAATTGAACATGCAAATTCTCCATTGTAGAACAATACACTTTTAATCCAAGAAATGCCCCCAATAACTCCAAATAATTAATACCATATGTTCGGAGAATTAAATCTTCTTGGACAGTCCATCTACGACCACAGCTGGTGTTATTGTCCCTAGCCCCCCCATTCGAGAGTACTAACATCAGTTTGCAATACCACTGTAGGTTGCTGAATAACAATGTTTTTAGCAGCTTGTGCAACATTCCCAATCCACCACTGCAATTCAGCCAACGCTTCCGTTGGCAACTGCATAGGTCTGTCAAAATGACCTGCACGTTCTTTTAGTGCTTGTGCTTTTGCCCTTTGAAGATTTTGATAATGCAAAGGACCAAACTCAACAGCAGGAATACTGCTACCATCTTACCAATAACCCTAGCTACTTCTCGGATGGAGGGATAAGGTTTGTCAGCAAGACAACTACACACATTTGTAATATCCACAACTTTATCTGTTGGTAAAGTTACTGACATAGCAACTGAATCAATGACAAATCCCAAATACTCAATTGTCTGCAAGGGCTGTAGCTTAGATTTCAATGGATGGATCAGAAACCCTAGCCTTTCCAGCAGGCTTATAGTTGCTGAAACTGAATCTTTAGCTGATTCCTGAGTGGCATTAACAATTAAAATATTATCAAGATAAGCCATGACAATGTGATTTTGAGCCCTTAACAATGCAAGTGCTGGTTTCAATAATTTTGTAAACAGCCTGGGAGCTGAACTTAACCCATTAGGTAATGCTTTATATTGCCACAGCTGACCCATCCAATTAAACTTCAAGTACCAATGATAATGGTGATGAATTGGCACTGAATAATTAGCATCTTTGAAGTCTATAGTAGTCATGTAACACCCTATGGACAACAACTCCTTTGCAGTGTTGAAGGTGTCCATTTTGAAATGTCTATACTGGACATATGAATTTAATTTTGTGAGATCCAGAATGACTCTACAACCCCCATCTTTCTTTGCCCTGGGGAAAATATTTGACACAAATTGTTGCGGATGATTCTCTGTACTCTCAATTACCCCTTTTTAAAATAAATGTTTTACTTCTTCTTTTACCTGATAATTTTCAGATGCAGAAAACACCAAAACCCGATTAGGTTTATCCTGTACAGGTGGATCCACTCCTTCCATAAATTCTATAATAGCACCTGACACAGTATCTAATATAAACCGATCAGATGTTATACAGTTCCATCATAAAACAATTGCAATCTACCACCAACCGGAGGTTCTACAACAGTTTCCTCTGTGATAGAATAAAGTTTTTGTATCTCAGCAAATGACCGTGACGGTCTCCTTCTCCCAATATATGGAATTACATTGGGCTGTGATGGGTGATAATACCTTCTCACCATACCCCTGCCTCTGCTTGTTCCTGCTCCTAAATCAAACCCCTTTCTCATCCAGCAAGATTGTCTCCTTTGTCCGAATATAAAAGGTTTTATGAGGTTGATAGTCTTTGCCTCTTCATCAATATCTTTAATTTGTTTAGGCAGGTTTTCTCCGAATAAATAATCTGGAGCTTGAACATTGCTTGATTTACACAAACCAGCAAATCTTGGGTGCAGGATGGGCCGAATGGCAATTTTTCTCATACAATTAATCTCAAAATAAGAGTTACAAAACAATGCCAACATGTCTTTTTGGATTTTGGACATATCATGCCCTTCCAACTGCCTCCCAAAAGCAGTAATGCCAGCTGCAATGAGCTTGATGACCCTCTGGAATCGTATCTCCTGTCCTCGCATTGTTGAAGTCATGGGTGTCCAAATAGCTGGATTCACCGTTGGCACCCTCAGTGATGCACAATTAACATGTGTTTTATAGAGATCTGCTGTCTCAATCATGATAGTCTCCTGAAGCTGGTGAGAAACCAAATAATGAATGTTGGCCGCCAGGTTTTCTTCCATGACCTCACCGCTTCCCTCTGGTATAGCAAAGGATTGTGCTACATCTGGTACACCTGTAGAATGACTTTTGTGATGTTGTGGGTATTCAAGACCAGAAACACCACTTTCAGGGTCAGTCTCTTGCCGCCCTGGTACTCCTGAGACTTGCTCAAAGGAGACTTCTTCCAGACCTAAACAAGGCTCTGGATTTTCACATTCCCATGTTGTAAAGGCACCATATTCATGATATGGAACACCCTCAGGGGCTGCCTGGGAATATTCTGTGTCTTTAGAACCTTGATTAATAATTGTTTGAAGCATTTTCTCCATTTGGTCCATCCTGAGCCACAGGGCTCATTTGCCTGGCCCTGCCTCTTCATCATCATATTCATCTGATATTACAGGCTTAGCAGACTTCCTTTTATTTTTCCTTTCCACTGGAGTACCCTCCATGGCCTATGGCTGTGGAGCGTCTAAAGGCTGAACTACGGCAGGTTCAACGGCTACCGGTATTGGAACCGGCTCCGTACTAATCTGAGGCCCGATCTTAATTGTGTTTCCACGGGATGCGCGCTTTCCCCGCGCTGATTTTTTCACCATGTCCATTTTAAAAACTTCCCGAACTCCTCCTGGCTATTCCAGCCAGCGTCACGGAGTTTCTACCCAGGAAGTAATTTTAACCCCCTTACGTGCGGGCTTGTTCACTTTTCAGTTATTTATTTGTAAAAAAATTTGAAAACCATGTATCATTTTCCTTCCACTTCACAATTATCCGCCACTTTGTGTTGGTCTATCACATAAAATCCCAATAAAATACATTTACGTTTGTGGTTCTAGCGTGACAAAATGTGGAAAAGTTTAAGGGGTATGAAAACTTTTGCAAGCCACTGTAACCTAGCCGAGCACTGTCCGTCCCCGGGTATTGTGGTTAATGATTTAGTGCAAATTTAAACCAAACCTTTCCTATTCATGTACCCGTCTTACTGTTTCTTAGATGTTGGGATAATTAATCCCTGCCTCAGCTACCTCCTCTGGCAGCTTGTTCAATACACCCATCACCCTTTGTGTGAAAACATTACCCCTCAGACTCCTATCAAAACTTTTTCCCTTCACCTTAAACCTATGTCCTCTGGTCCTCAATTCCGCTACTCTGGGCAAGAGACTGTGCATCTACTCAATCTATTCCTCTCATAGTTTTATACACTTCTACAAGATCATCCCTCATTCTCCTGCACTCCAAAGAAGAGTCCCAGCCTACTAAACCTCTCTCGATAGCTCAGACCCTCTAGTCCTGGCATCATCCTCATAAAACTGTACCCTTTTAATGTGGTTATATGTGAGGTTATCCACTTTGGTAACAAAAACAGGAAGGCAGATTACTATCTAAATGGTGTCAAGTTGGGAAAAGAGGAAGTACAACGGGATCTGGGGGTCCTTGTTCATCAGTCAATGAAAGTAAGCATTCAGGTGCAGCAGGCAGTGAAGAAAATGAATGGCATGTTGGCCTTTGTAACAAGAGGAGATGAATATCAGAGCAAAGAGGGCCTTTTGCAGTTGTCTGGGGCCCTAGTGAGACCACACCTTGAGTATTGTGTGCAGTTTTGGTCCCCTAATTTGAAGAAGGGCATTCTTGCTATTGAGGGAGTGCAGCGTAGGTTCACAAGGTTAATTCCCGGGATGGCGGGACTGTCATATGCTAAGAGAATGGAGCGGCTGGGCTTGTATACTCTGGCGTTTAGAAGGATGAGAGGGGTCTTATTGAAACATGTTGTGGCTGCACCTGATAGCAACCCAAGGTCACAACGAACCATCGGCTCTAGAGGGCGGCGTCTTGGTGGGGGAGGCGTGAGTCACGGGGTTGTTATCCGAATTATTATTTAAGACCGGGCAACACCCGTGTGAGCTGAGGAGTAGGGAGCTGTATGCAGAAGATTAAATACGTCTGGAGCACACAACCTGTGTCCGACTAGGTTTTGGCTGGACTCCTGCCAGTCCCTGCCACATTGGTGACCCCGGACGCCCAGGAGTGTAATCCTGGAAGGAAAATTTTAAAAGAAAAATGCATTCTGCCTCTGCTGCCAACAAGGCCGAACTCAATGCGGTCTCCCTGAAGCTGCCTCCATTTTGGACCTGAACGAGCCAGTCCATGTGGCTCAACCTCCCCGTCGCGGGCGTCCGCTGTCCCGGGCTCCAGGAGATTCTCCCGAACCGAGCAAGCCCCCGGGGCATGGGATTGTATCTATGCGTTTGGGCCGCCTCGTGCGACGTCCTGTGCGGTTCGGTGACTCTGGTTCTGGGGGGGGTTATGTGGCGGCACCTGATAGCAACCCAAGGTCACGACGAACCATCGGCTCTCGAATGTATGATTATTAAGGGTTTGGACACGCGAGAGGCAGAAAACATGTTCCCGATGTTGGGGGAGCAGAAACAGGGGCCACAGTTTAAGAATAAGGGTCAAGCCATTTAGAACGGAGAAGAGGAAACACTTTTTCACACAGAGAGTTGCATGTCTGTGGAATTCTCTGTCTCAAAGGGCGGTGGAGGCCAGGTCTCTGGATACTTTCAAGAGAGAGCTAGATAGGGCTCTTAAAGATAGCGGAGTCAGGGGATATGGGGAGAAGACATGAACGGGGTACTGATTATGGATGATCAGCCATGATCACATTGAATGGTGGTGCTGGCTCGAAGGGCCGAATGCCCTACTCCTGCACCTATTGTCTATTAAATCTTGCCCCTCTCATCTTAAATCTATGTCCTCCGGTTCTTGATTCACCTCCCATGGATAAATGTGTGCATTCACCCTCTGTTCCCGTCATGATTTTATACACCTCTGTAAGATCACCCTTCAGCAATCCAAAGAATGAAGACCCAGGCTGCTCAAACTCTCCTTGTAGCTCAGGCTAGTCCTGGCAACGTCCAGGTGAACTTCCTGCTGTTATTTCAGACACTCCCCGATGTCTGCTGTGAGCACGCTGTGGCTCAGAGGTGTCGGGTGGGGTCCAATTCTGACACCTTGTAGTGCCCTTTTAAATGTAGCTAGCTTGGTTTAAATATGAGTGGTTGCATCATGAGCGAGGTGGAGCCGTGTGTCTGCGGGGGTGGAGGCAAGAGAGAGGTGTCCGATCGAACTCGCCAGAGTTGGGCTCCTATCCCTGGATTACAGGTAAGCGGCAGACTCCGGGATCCTGAAGTTTCTCCCAGAGTAAAGCTTCTGCCCAAAGCGGCACTTCCAGTAAATCCCAAGGTCATTGCTTCGGGGAGTGAATGGGCTGGGATATCCCTGCTATTCCTCCCACTACACCTTCTCCACCTACAGTCCACCCCCTTCCCCCTAATCTTCCAGCCTCCTCGCCCCATCACCCAAACCCACCCCTGGGCACACCAAATCTAAGCTCTGGTAGCGGCGCCCGCTAACGCACACATATATCAAACCCGGCGAGACTAGGGAGGGGCTGCTTGTTTCGCGCCTTTTTCCACTTGCACGCGTTAGTTCAGCGCTGACCCACCGTTGTGGGCAAAGGTACTAGAGGAGCTCCTCTAGTATATTTGGTTGTGGGCAGATGTGTCTGAAGACCCTGTAAACTGGATATCGAACTTTTAAATAAAGATCTGTTTAAAACTCCAGTAGTCGTTTCTCAGACCACTAAACTCTTCCCTTTCCCCAGTGAACATGACGCAGATGTGTTCCTCCATTATTAAACGTTTCCCCTCTCGCCTTAAACCAATGTCCTCTGGTTCTTGATTCCCCTGCCCTGTGCATTCACCCTATCTAACTATTTTCCCTCATGATTTTATACACCTCAACAAGATCACCCCGCATCCTCCTGCGCTCCAAGGAATAAAGTCCTAGCCTGCACAGCCACTCTCGCTGTCCCTCAAGTGGGCTGCTTGCTCCCCAAATGTTTTGGGTTCATTAGGGGAGGGGAGAGGAGGTGGGTCATTTATTGCCCCGTTGGCTCAACAAAATAAAACACAGAAAAATATCTAATAATCAACATAGTAATAAATTAATAACCATAATATTAGGCAACCATAATAGTGCAATAGCAAAGTCTATAGTCAACCAAAGACACAGTCCATAGAAGATCATGGTTGCTGAGGTTAGTGGTGTGCAGTGTTCAAAAGCCTCATGGTTGCTGGGAACAAGCTGTTTTTGAATCTGGAGGTCACGGTTTTCAGGCTCCTGTACCTTCCTCTCGATGGTAGCAGCGAGATGAGAGTGTAGGTCTCTGATGATGCTGGCTGCCTTTTTGTGGCGGTGCCTCCTCTAGATCCCTTTGATGGTGGGGAGGTCAATACCCGTGATGGACCGGACAGTGTCCACCACTCACTGCAGTCTCCTTTGTTCCTGGGCGTTTGAGTTGCCGGACCAGTCAGTATGAAGAAGGGTCCCGAACTGAACTGTCACCGATCCATGATTTCCAAGGATGTTGCCTGACCCGCTGAGTTACTACAGCACTTTCTGTCTGAATTTTCAGTCAGTGTGTTCTCTGGAGGAAGTCAGAGCAATAATATCTGACTATGCCAACTTATTTATAAACCTGTAGAAACCTGACCCAGTGGCCCACCCAATTTCTCACCGCCTCAGTGACAGCTGGTTTCTGTTGTCAGTAAGCCAGGTTGGATCTGATTCACTACTATAGTGCAGACATCCAGCTGTACAGCAGGACAGGGCAACATACAGTCACACAGTGCAGAATTCACTGTGCCTGTCAGGCTCACTCAGTTGGGCCACTGCCCCTGGTAGTGGGGGATATTCCCAGTGGGAAATCGGCCCCATATCTGAGGAAGGGTGTGGTGACGTTGGAGAGGGCCCCGAGAATGTTTACGAGAATGATCCCAGGGATGATTGGGTTAACATATGATAAGTGTTTGACGGCTCTGGGCCTGTACTCGCTGAAGTTTAGAAGGATGAGGGGGAACCTCATTGAAACTTAATGAATAGTGAAAGGCCTGGATAGAATGAATGTGGAGTAGATGTTTCTACTAGTGGGAGAGTCCGGGACCAGAGGGCACAGCCTCAGAATAATAGGATGTATCCTTAGAATGGAGATGAGGAGGAATTTCTCTAGTCAGAGGGTGGTGAATCTGTAGAATTCATTGCCACAGGTGGCA
This sequence comes from Raja brachyura, assembly GCA_963514005.1. Next base: position 29,082,178 of record OY740794.1, read on the forward strand.
GTGAAAGCCAAGTCAATTGATATTTTTAAGACAGTGATTGATAGATTCTTGATTAGTACTGGTGTCAGGGTTTTGGGAGAAAGCAGGAGAATGGGGTGTAGAAGGAAAGATAGATCAGTCAAGATCGAATGGCGGAGTAGACATGATGGGCCGAATGTCCTTATTCTGTTCCCACAACTTATAAACTAGTGTAAGGGTGATTGCTGGTTGGTGCAGACTCAATGGGCTGAAGGGCCTGTTTCCATGCTGTATTTTTAAACCAAACCAAACTAAATGTCTGTTCCCATTCTCTACTGTTCGAATGCAAAGTTCAGACTCTGGAGAGAATGAGCGTTGTTAAGTAGGTTTAGGTACGGGTGCAGATGGTCTTGGGTGTGTATCTTTGATGTTGAGAGACTTCTAAAGAAACTCATGAGGTCCCATTAATTATTTTTTTATAAGCAGACATTTAATACAGAAACAAGTGACACCTGTTACTGTTTCAAAGGTTTATTAGGCCCACACAAGGAGTGTTGTATCCAGAAAAAGACACAAAGTGCTGGAGTAACTCAGCGGGTCAGGCAGCATCTCTGGAGAAGTTGGATAGGGTTGGGACCTTCTTCAGACTGATGATTGGGTGGGGGTGAAGAAAGCTGGAAGAGAGGAGTGGCAGGACAAAACCTGGCAGGTAATAGGCTGACGCAGGTGAGGAAAGTTATTTGACAGGCAGATAGTTGGACGAAGGCCAGAGATGAAAAGATACGTTTGAGTTGAGTATTGAAGAATTGCAAATTGTGAAACTAGAGGAGGAGATGTAGGTGAGGGGGAGGGGAGACATGGATGTGAGTCTAGGTGGAGGATAGGGGAGTGGGCAGGTGGTGCATTTTGGTGGGGTTGGGTTGGAAGCCACCGTAGCTGAATACGAGGTGCCTTTCCTTTAGTGTGGGAGTGGCCTCACTCTGGCAATGGAGGGGGCATTAGAAAGAAAGGTGCGAATGGGAAGTGGAGTTAAAATCGTTAGCAACTCGGAGATCCAGTAGGTTTTGGTGAACCGAGTGGAGTATCCTATGTAACTCTGGGTCCTTCACTATAGAGTCAGACCGAGGAGGGAGCACACGCATTCATTGATCTACCACAGATGAGAGACTTCAGTTACTGGGCAGCAAAGATGAAGCTGGGGCTGCTACCTGAAGAGCTGGAAAAGTGAGTGAAGACTTGATGAAGTCTCAAAATCTCTAAGGGTTTGATAGATTGTCAGGATGTTTCCAAGGGTATAAAGGATGGTGACCAGAGGATATGGAGTGAAGACAATCAGCAAAGGAACAGGAGAAAAGAGGTCAGAGGAATCAAAAACAAGGGGGCAAAGGATTAAGGAGAGAGAAATGAATTTTAAAGGGCATCTGTCTGAGAGGAATTTTTTTTTAAAACACAAAAAGAGTGGTTGATGTGTGGAAAACTCTGCGAGAGGAAGTGGTAAAATCAGATTCCATCTCTATGTGTAAGAGACATTTAAATAGATATTTAAATAGGCAAATCACAGATCCCAATGTAGGCGAGGTGCGTGAGTGTAGATGGGCTGAAGGTCAGCAGGGACATGGTGGGCTGAAGGGCCTGTTTCTCTGCTCCACATTTATGATTCTGGGCAGAATCTGTGATCAGGAATGTGCTGCCGGAGAGGCTGCAGGAAGCAGCTTCGATGGTGAATCAGCTGTTTTACTAAACAACCGAATACTTTCACATTCACTTTTACTGACTCTGGCCTTTCATTTGACACAAATTCTTCATGTGGTCTGGTCTGGTCAGGCATCACACTGGGCTGAGTCCAGGAAAGCAAAATTAAAGCAGCAGATGCCAGAACTTTGCAATAAAAAGGGAAAATACTGGAATTTTTCAGTGGGTGAGATCGCACATAATGTTTAAGGTCAATGTCTGCAGGGCTGCCAACTCTCACGCTTTGAGCGTGAGAATCACGCATTTGAAGAAACTCTCACGCTGATCAGAAATATCTCACTCTCTGTGGTGAGAAATTCTGTGATCAACGAAAATTTCAAAATTCCGATAAACTGCATGGTCCGCGGGTGTTGGAGAGCCGGGGCTGAGGGAGGGATGGAAGCAGATGTAGCAGCGAGAACTGATGCAGGGAGCCGGGGCTGGTGATTGTTTGCGGGGCGTGCTAGTCGCTCGCTGCAGCTCCGGCCATGGAGAAGCCACAGTGCAAGAGTCCCGGGCCGATCAGGCGTCGGAAGCGTTGTGCCGCTGCCGCGAGAGTCTCTGTGCCGATGGGACAGAGACTCTCAAAGGGAGGTGGAGAGAGAGAGAGGGGAAGGAGACGGGGGGAGAGAGGAAAGAGAGGGGAGAAACAGAGGGGGAGTGAATGGGATGAGAGGGAGAGGGGTGAGGTGGGGGTGGGAAGAGAGAAAGGGGCAAGGGGAAAGAGGGGGAGGAGAGGGTAGCAGAGAATGGGAGAGAGGGGAAAGGAGGAAAGGGAAAAATGAGGGAAATGGGGGGGCAAAGAGAAATAGGAGATGGGGGAGAGAGAGGTGAGAAAGAGAGAGTGGGGAGGGAGATAGAGGGAGAGTGGGAAGCCGGGGGGGGGGGGGGGAAGAGAGAGAGAGGCAGGGCTGCCGACTCCCATGCACTGACCATGAGAATCACGCATTTCGCCAAATTCTCAAGCTGATCACAAATTTCTCACGCTCTGTCATTAGAAATTATGTGATCAATGAAAATTTCAAAACTCGTATCAACTGCATGGGCCATGTGAGTAGGAAACAGAAGCAACGACGGGGACAGATGCAGACGGGTAGCGGTGCTAGTGAGTGTTTGCCGGGCTGGCGAGTCGCTCACTGCAGCTCTGGCCATGGAGCAGCCTCGGTGCAAGGCGTCGGAAGCGTTGCGCCGCTGCCGTGAGAGTCTCTGTGCCAAATTCGCCCAGGTGACCGGCATGGATCAGGCTGCGGCTTGGTGCATCCTGGAGGACAACCACTGGCTGCTGGAAGTAAGTACCAGGCACTGGGTAAAAACGGTGGAAGTTAGTGGACTTCAAATGGGGGTGGTTGGAGAAAGCATCCTGCTTGCCTGCTAGATTTTCACTTACTGTAACTGCAGGAAAAATGTTCCCAATGTTGGGGGAGTTCAGAACCAGGGGTCACAGTTTAAGAATAAAGGGGGGGGCAGTTAGGACTGAGATTAGGACAAACTTTCTTCACACAGAGTTGTGAATCTGTGGATACTAGAGGTAGCAAAAACACGAAGGCAGATTACTATCTAAATGGCGTCAAGTTGGGAAAAGGGGAAGTACAACGGGATCTGGGGGTCCTTGTACATCTCTGCTCCACATTTATGATTCTGGGCAGAATCTGTGATCTGGAATGCGCTGCCGGAGAGGCTGCAGGAAGCAGCTTCAATAGTGAATCAGCTGTTTCAGAAAACAACCGAACACTCTCACATTCACTTTTACTGACACTGGCCTTTTAATTGACACACATTCTCCATGTGGTCTGGTCTGGTCTGGCATCACACTGGGTTGAGTCCAGGAAAGCAAAATTAAAGCAGCAGATGCCAGAACTTTGCAATAAACAGGGAAAATGCTGGAATTTTTCAGTGGGTGAGATTGCACATAATGATTACGGTCATTGTCTGTTTGGTAACATTTTCTCCACAGACGCCTGATCCGTTGAACATTTTCATAATTTTTTGTTTTAAATTAGTCCATGGTGCGGGGACTTTCATTGATGAGTGAACACCAGGAGCTGGCCTCAATGACTGATCTCCCGGTTGCCAAAAACCATGGCCTACACGATCTCCCGGTTGCTAAACATTCCAACTCCCCTTTCCACACTGACCTTTCTGTCCGGGGCCTCCCCCCCCCCCCCCCCCCACCACTCTAGTCGTCCTACTAGTTTCACTATTTGCATTCTTGTAACCCTCTTGTTAGCACATCTCCTCCAGCTAACAATGGGCCATTATGGAATCCACCTTTCCTGAGGTCATTTGTTGATAGAAACATAGAAACATAGAAATTAGGTGCAGGAATAGGCCATTCGGCCCTTCGAGCCTGCACCGCCATTCAATATGATCATGGCTGATCATCCAACTCAGTATCCCGTACCTGCCTTCTCTCCATACCCTCTAATCTCCTTAGCCACAAGGGCCACATCTAACTCCCTCTTAAATATATCCAATGAACTGGCCTCAACTACCCTCTGTGGCAGAGAGTTCCAGAGACCCACCACTCTCTGTGTGAAAAAATTCCTTCTCATCTCGGTCCTAAAGGATTTCCCCCTTATCCTTAAGCTGTGACCCCTTGTCCTGGACCTCCCCAACATCGGGAACAATCTTCCTGCATCTAGCCTGTCCAACCCCTTGATGGCCCTGGTTTGTTCTGGCCATTTCTCGCCTTCAGTTTCCTACCCGCCTCTATTTTGAACCCGTCTGAAGAAGGGTTCCGTACCCGAAACATCACCTATTCCTTTTCTCCAGAGATGCTGAGTGACCCGCTAAGTTACTCCAGCACTTTGTGCCTAGTCTTAGTAAGAGCTGGGCAAAGCGACAGCCAGACTGAGAAGGTGTATTGTGCACTGAACCTCACTGCAGAAGTGCTCGCAGCCCCAGCAACACCCCATAGCTGGCATCCAGTAGAGCCGCTGCCTCGAAGCACCAGAGTGCCAGGTTCAGTCACGACCTCGAGTGTTGCCTGTGTGGAGTTTTTATGTTCTCTCTGTGACCGTGTGGGTTTCCACTGGGTGTTCCGCTTTCCGCCCACATCCGAAAGAAGTGGGTTTGTGGGAGGAAACCAGAACACCCAGAGGAAACCCACGAGGTCATGGGAGAACATACAAACTCCACACAGACAGACTACTCAAGGTCAGGCTCGAACCCGGGTGTCTGGCACTGAGATAGTGGGAGTACCCACAGTGCCACACTGTGTTTAGCAATGTTACAAAATTTTGAGATTTTAAAAATCAAGTCTGCAATTTATCCCATCAGATAAAGCATAAAAAGGTTTAATTTGACACCTAATTCACTTTCATATCTTCAGTATTAAAAAAGTTATGGCCATTTTCATACTCGGAAATTAGCATCTTGTTCCCCATTGCCTTTCAATTGACTTAACTCAAAAGCTGTGATCTGGAACAGTTAAAAGCCCATAACTTTCTTAAAAATTAAGAGAACTCAATGAAATTTTCAGTTATTATAGATTGAAGCATTCTGAAATAAATATGAAACAATTTTACTTGGATGACCTGAAATTAAAGCATATAATTAGTTAGCTATCTAATTGTAGCTAATTACAAAATTCAATGAGTAGATCTAAACATCTATCTATTTCTTAAGAAAAGATAAACTTTTAAAAAATTGCCTAAGTGTCCAAATAACATTCACACAATAATCCACAATATAACATAATTTTTAAATCTAATTTTCAAGAATTTCTGGGCCAAATGGAAGGAATTTAGTGTTTGATTCCTGTAAATTAATGGCCATTTAAATCAACTAGCGAGTGGGTTTTAGTGGAATGCGGTGGATTGGAACGTTGCGGTTAGCGGTGAAGTCGGGAGGAAAAATACTGTTTGTTCATACATTTTTTTGGACCCCATTTCGCAACATGAAAATATTATTAAAGCCTCCCGAAAAACCAACTTTCAATATAAAAATAAACTATTTACCTTTTTTCTCCCCTACGCAAAATCCTTCCAGTTGTCGGCACTCACGGCTTTTGAAGGTGATTTTTAAATTACTATAGTTAATAAATAATTTAGAATAATTTAAAAATACCTTCATTCATGAAATGTCAGAGCGATTTTTCTTCCGCAACGAAATCGCCCGACATTGATCGATTTTTCCTGCCTGTGGAAAAACGGCACTTTAAGCCCGCCCCCCTCTGAAAGGCGCCAAAGTCGCGCACACGGGGAGCGGCAGAACTGCAGCGCTGCTCAAGGTAAGTTTTGTAACATACCTACTGTGTTTCATTGTTCTTTCTCTTAACAGAAGCTGGGATTGATTTCCAAATGGCAGCAAAGCCTTCTAATCATGGGAGGAGGACGGGAGGTTACGTGAATCGGGCTGGGCCTGTGAAGGGGGCAGTGCCCCGTGTTGGTCAGGCAGCCATCCCTACCTCTTCGGGCTCCAAAACCCGGGGAGTGGGAGCCCGATCTGGGCCTTGCAGCCCCCACACACCATCCAGCGTGGGATCTTCCACAAACCCTCACTCCACAGCCCCGGCAGCTCGGAGAGCCACCAGCTCGAGCAGCAGAGAGTCAATGAGCCCCGGCAAGAGTGCTCCGTCTCCCAGCGGGAAGTCCAGCCCTGCTCCCAGGGCAGTGGGCAAGGCCACTACTGCTGCCAAGCAGCCCAGCCGGAAGATCAGCGAGCAGAAGGCGGCAGAAATTGAGAGGGAGACCTGCGGGCAGCGGGAGAACCCCGAGTGGTACAAGTGGCGCAGTAACCGTATCACGGCCTCCGTCGCCCACAAGGTCTCCCACAGCAGGTTCGTGAATGGAAAGAGCAGCGAGGTGCCGCAGTCTTACCTCAAGTCCATCGTGGGCCAGGGGTCCAACGTGCTTACCCCAGCCATGAAATGGGGCATCGACAACGAGCCCGTCGCCCTACAGCAGTACGAGAAGCTCAAGTCCAAGGAGATGAAGCGAGAGGTTGAGGTCCGTCCTTGCGGCGTCTTCATCGACCCAGCCAAGAACTGGCTGGCGGCGAGTCCCGACGGGGTGGTGCAGGACAAGCTGACCAAGACCACGATGGGACTGGTGGAGGTGAAATGCCCGTACAAACACCGGAACCACACCGTCACCGAGGCCTGCGAAGACCGAAAATTCTGCTTGGAGAACAAGGACCATCTTCAGCTGAAGAAGAACCACCCTTATTTCACCCAAATGCAGTGTCAGATGGCTGTGGCGGGCGTCAAGAAAGCGGATCTTGTGGTCTGCACTGACCGTGATGTTGCCATTGTCCCCGTGAAGTTCGACGCCGACTTCTGGCAGGAAACAGTGGAGAAGCTGGAAAAATTCCACATCGGAGCCGTTTTGCCAGAAATACAGTCGCAAAACCCAGCCTTGGCACGGGAAAAATAATTCCGGAGAAATATAGAAACATAGAAAATAGGTGCAGGAGTAGGCCATTCGGGCCTTCGAGCCTGCACCGCCATTCAATATGATCATGGCTGATCATCCAACTCGGTATCTGTTATCTGCCTTCTCTGCATACCCCCTGATCGCTTTAGCCACAAGGGCCACATCTAATTCCCTCTTGAATATAGCCAATGAACTGGCCTCAACTACCTTCTGTGGCAGAGAATTCCATAGTTTCACCAGTGAAAAATGATTTTCCCATCTCAGTCCTAAAAGACTTCCCCCTTATCCTTAAACAGTGACCCCTTGTTCTGGACTTCCCCAACATCGGGAACAATCTTCCTGCATCGAGCCTGTCCAACCCCTTAAGAATTTTCTTTCTATAAGATCCCCCCTGAATCTTCTAAATTCTAGCGAGTACAAGCCGAGTCTATCGAGTCTTTCTTCATATGAAAGTCCTGCCATCCCAGGAATCAGACTGATGAACCTTTGTACTCCCTCTATGGCAAGAATGTCTTTCCTCAGATTAGGAGACCAAAACTATCCAGTCTTTCTTCATATGAAAGTCCTGCCATCCCAGGAATCAGACTGGTGAACCTTCTCTGTACTCCCTCTATGGCAAGAATGTCTTTCCTCAGATTAGGAGACCAAAACTGTACTCCAGGTGTGGCCTCACCAAGACCCTGTACAACTGCAGTAGAACCTCCCTGCTCTTATACTCAAATCCTTTTGCTATGAATGCTAACATAGCATTTGCTTTCTTCACTACCTGCTGCACCTGCATGCCTACTTTCAATGACTGGTGCACCATGACACCCAGGTCTCGTTGCATCTGCCCTTTTCCTAATTGGCCACCATTCAGATAAAAGTCTACTTTCCTGTTTTTGCCACCAAAGTGGATAACCTCACATTTATCCACATTATACTGCATCTGCCATGCATTTGCCCACTCACCCAACCTATCCAAGTCACCTTGCAGCCTCCTAGCATCCTCCTCACAGCTGACACTGCCCCCCAGCTTCATGTCATCTGCAAACGTGGAGATGTTGCATTCAATTCCCTCATCCAGATCATTAATATTTATTGTAAATAGCTGGGGTCCCAGCACTGAGCCTTGCGGTACCCCACTAGTCACTGCCTGCCATTCTGAAAAGGACCCATTTACTCCTACTCTTTGCTTCCTGTCTGCCAGCCGGTTCTCTATCCACATCAATACTGAACCCCCAATACCATGTGCTTTAAGTTTGCATATTAATCTCTTATGTGGGACCTTGTCGAAAGCCTTCTGAAAGTCCAGATATAACACATCCACTGGTTCTCCCTTATCCACTCTACTAGTTACATCCTCGAAGAATTCTATAAGATTCGTCAGACATGATTTACCTTTCATAAATCCATGCTGACTTTTTCCAATGATTTCACCACTTTCCAAATGTGCTGCTATCCCATCTTTAATAACGGACTAGCATTTTCCCCACTAACATTTTCTAACAATGTTAGACTAACTGGTCTGTAATTCCCCGTTTTCTCTCTCCCTACCTTTTTAAAAAAGTGGGGTTACATTAGCTACCCTCCAATCCTCAGGAACTACTCCAGAATCTAAAGAGTTTTTGTAAAATTATCACTAATGCATCTACTATTTCTGGGGCTACTTCCTTAAGTACTCTGGGATGCAGCCTATCTGGCCCTGGGGATTTATCGGCCTTTCATCCATTCAATTTACCTAACACCACTTCCCGGCTAACCTGGATTTCACTCAGTTCCTCCATCTCATTTGACTCCTGGTCCCCTGCTATTTCCAGCAGATTATTTATGTCTTCCCTAGTGAAGACAGAACCAAAGTAGTTATTCAATTGGTCTGCCATGTCCTTGTTCCCCCATGATCAATTCACCAGTTTCTCACTGCGGGACCTACATTTGTTTTAACTAATCTTTTTCTCTTCACATATCTATAAAAATGTTTGCAGTCAGTTTTTATGTTCCCTGCCAGTTTTCTTTCATAATCTATTTTCCCTTTTCCTAATTAAGCCCTTTGTCCTCCTCTGCTGGACTGAATTTCTCCCAGTCCTCTGGTAGGCTGCTTTTTCTGGCTAATTTGTATGCTTCTGTTTTGATACTATTCCTGATTTCCCTTGTTATCCACGATGTACTACATTCCCTAATTTATTATTTTGCCAAACTGGGATGAACAATTGTTGTAGTTCATCCATGCAGTCTTTAAATGCCTTCCATTGCATATCCACCGTCAACCCTTTAAGAATCACTTGCCAGTCTATTTTGGCCAATTCGCGTCTCATAAACTCAAAGTTACCTTTCTTTAAGTTCAGAACCCTTGTTTCTGAATAAACAATGTCACTCTCCATCCTAATGAAGAACTCAACCATATTATGGTCACTCTTGCCCAAGGGGCCACGCACAACAAGACTGCTAACTAACCCTTCCTCATTACTCAATACCCAGTCTAGAATAGCCTGCTCTCTCGTTGGTTCCTCTGCATGTTGGTTTATAAAACTATCCCGCATACATTCCAAGAAATCCTCTTCCTCAGCACCCCTGCCAATTTGATTCACCCAATCTATATGTAGATTGAAGTCACCCATTATAACTGTTACCTTTGTTGCATGCATTTCTAACTTCCTGTTTAATGCCAAACAGGAAACCTGCTGGGGTCCACACTTAATAGAAACATAGAAAATAGATGCAAGAGTAAGCCTTTCAGCCCTTCGAGCCAGCACTGCCATTCAATTTCATCATGGTTGATCATCCAAAATCAGATCCCCATTCCTGCTTTCTCCCCATATCCCTTGATTCCGTTAGCCCTAAGAGCTAAATCTAACTCTCTCTTGAATAGATGTCCTATGAATACATCTCCCAATACTCCTGCCATTGGGACTTTAGGAACGATGCGTTGAGATTCCTCTAGATGTAAAGTGGCTTTTGTGACAAATTGCCGAGAGCTTTATGAACCTTAAACGTTCACTCTGTTTCTGTCTCCACACAAGCCGCCTGACCTGTTGCGTGTTTTCAAGCTTCCTCAAGTTATTTTATTGTAAAATATTCCCAATGGTGTGCAAGGAATTTCAATTGTCTGGATGACAATAACATTTCTTTTGCTGCGGGAGCTGGTATATTGAGCAGAAATTGCGGCAGCTTCAGGCTTGTGTCAAACACAAGGGCAAGCGTGGGAAAGCAGCCGGCGTTCATAAGTTATAGGAGTAGAATTAGGCCATTTGGCCCATCAAGTCTACTCCGTCATTCAATCATAGCTGATCTATCTTTCCCTCTCAACCCCATTCTCCCCAAAACCCTGACACCCTTACCAATCAAGAATCTGTCAATCTGCACCTTAAAAATATCCAATGACTTGGCCTCCACAGCCGCCTCCACAGGTGTCAAAGGTGAAAGGAACATTACATTTCTACCTCCTGATCACTGAGGTATTGGGAATGCTGTGTCTTCAAGGTCTGAACTTTGACAAAAATCATTTTAATGTGGACTGCCTCGTGAATGGAAATATATACCTGGGAAACAGGAGATGCTTGTCTCTTACCCTGCACTGTTAACCAGAGGGAACTTAATTTGAACTCTGGCCACCCTGTTGTGTCAAACAGGGAAAGCTTTGGAATGAGTGGTTGGCACTTTGTCGTTACACAATCATTAACTGGAGGGAGTAAACATTGTAACTGCCTTGCTGCGATTTTTGGTTTGTGATTTCTGATGTTGCCTTGAATAAATCGCTGCTTAGCCTCCGTGTAACAATCTTGCACTTTGTGTTGAAAACACTTATGTTGAGTTGGGTATGTTTGGGCAAACGTGGGTTGGTGGGACCAGCTTAGGTGGGCACCTTGGTCGGCATGCATGAAATAGACTGCAGGCCCTGTTCCCGTGCAATATGACACTGTGACTCTTTGAATTAAGAGTGAGAGGGGAAAGATTTAATAGGAATCCTAGAGGCAACTTTTTAACACAAAGGGTGGTAGATATAAGGACCGAGCAGCTAGCGGAGGTAGTTGAGGTAGGTACTGCAACATAATTTAAAAGACACTTGTACAGGTACATGAATAGATAGGGATTAGAGGAAAATGGGCCAAACGTACGCACCTTGGTCGGCACGGATGTATTGGGCTGAACATTTCTTATCCATGGATCTGTCCAAATGTCTTTCAAATGTTGTTATAGTACCTGCTTCAACTACCTCCTCTGACAGCTTGTTCCATACACCCAACACTTAGTGTGGAAAACGTTGTCCCTCAGATTCCTCTTAAACCTTTCCCCTCGCCTTAAAACCATGCCCTCTAGTTTTAGACTCTTGTGTGCTGGGGAAAAGACAATGACTATCAACACGATCTAGGCTGGTTATTATTTTTATTAACTTTATATGGTCATCCCTCAGCTTCCTGCTGTCCACTGAACAATCGTAACTTATCCAATCTCACCTTGCATCTCAAGCTCACCATTCCAGATAGCATCCAGGTCTGTACATCAATGTTTCTGTCGATCCCTGCATTTGCTATGTGCGTCCTGTCAATTAGATGACCCATGGTGCATCACATCACACTGGTCTAAATTAAAGTCCATCGGCCCAATTTCCCAGCTCATTGATGTTCTATATCCTTTAGCAACCATCCTCTATATGTTAAAGAAGGAACTGCAGATGCTGGAGAATCGAGGGTTACACAAAAAGCTGGAGAAACTCAGCGGGTGCAGCAGCATGCTGCTGCACCCGCTGAGTTTCTCCAGCTGTTTGTGTAATCCTCTATCTATATGTCCTCCCAACTTCATGTTATCAGCAAATCTGCTGATCAATCCACCTGCATTCTCATCCAAGTCATTAATATATACATACACACATACTTGCAACGAAGGTCCCAGTACCAATGCCTGAAGCTTACTGCTGCTTACAATAGTCCAGTCAAAAAACAACACTGCAGTAATCCAGCCTCAAATCTGATTGAGGCTTTTAAGGAGGGCACTGAGAACATTGACACCAACAAGGCAGTAGATGTGGTTTACGTGGACTTTAGCAAAGTTTTGGACAAGATTCTGCAGGGTAAGCTGGTCCAGAGTGTCAGAGCATATGTCACCAAAACAAGGTGTTTTGACAAACGACATCGAAAATCTGTTCAGTGATAGGAGGCAGAAAGTAAGTGAACATCAAATATAAAACAGTACAGCACAGGAACAGGCCCTTCGGCCCACAATGTCCTTGACGAACATGATGCCAAGATTAACTAATTTCCTTTGCCTGCACAAGATCCATATCCCTCCATTCCAGGCATAGCCACCTGCCTGTCTAAAGACACACTTCTTTCTATTTCCTGGATATTGCCTTAACTTACTTTGTTAAACAAGGTTCCCTAATCTCACCATCGTTGCTTCCTACCCTTACAGGCACATGCTGACCAATTATCTTTCCAACACCACCTACTTCTGGAAGTGTTGTTTTTCCTCCAATAGCGGCTCCACTTTGCCATCCCATCTTCTACTGTCAGTCAGGCGTCCCCCCAATCTTAAGATCCAAACCCTAGGTTCAACCTTCTCCATTTCCAAATGACCTTAAAGACTCAGCGAATTGCGGTCCCCGTTTTCAGAGCGCTCCTCCACAGACACTTCCTCATTCCACATCTGCATTTACTAAAAGTAGGTTGAGTACAAATTGCTCCTCAGTAGAATTGCTTCGTCCTGCTTTTAAATCCCTTCCTGGGCACATGTAACAAATTGCACACCATCTTGGCCCCCGACCAACACTATAACGCTTCAACATTACATTCTGCTCTACCCCTTTTACTTGTGTATGGCTTCATTGTATTCCTATACATTATGATGAGGCTGAAGAAAGGTTCCAACCAGAAATGTCACCCATGTCCTCCAGAGATGATGCCTGACCCAGAGTTACTCCAGCACTTTGTAAGTGGTCTTATTTGTAAGGCAACATCTAGTCCCTTGTGTGCACTGTGTGCTTTGAGTGGATAGCACAGTCTTTCCATGCATGTCAAAACATATGACAATAATAAACCAATATCAAGGCAATATAGTGAGGTTAAAATCCCCACCGTTGCCCACATCCTATTGCTATTTGTCTGCATATTTGTTCTTCTATATCCCACTGACTATTTGAAGACCTGCAGGATAGTCCCATTATAGTCACCACACCATCCGTATTTCCAAGTTGTACCCAGTAGTCTCATTTGTTCTGGCTGTGATTAGACCTTGCCATGGTATTCTTCAAGTGCGAGAGGAAAAATGTAAATGAGATGTGAGGGGCAAGTTTGCACTACCAGGGGTGGTGGTGGAGACAGATACAATAGGCCTTTAGATAGCCACATGGAGAGATATACTTCTCAGTTTATCTTGGCATCATGTTGGCACAGATATTTTGTGGGCTGAAGAGCCTGTTCCCTTGTCACAAAGCACAACTAAAACCTATCGCCTAACGCAAAAGATCAAACTGACTTTCACCACAATGGGACATTGGGGGAAGTGTCTGATTCTGTGTGAAGTTTCTCTTCCTGATATCAGGTCTGTGTAGCCAGCTCTGATCACGTCCCAAACTCCCTTCACCCACGGGCTAAAGCAGTAATGTTCAGTTTAGTTTATTATTGTCACGTGTACTGAGGTACAGTGAAAAACTCTTGTTGCATGCTATCCAATCAAAGACTGTATATGATTACAATCGAGCCATCCTCAATGTACAGATAAAGGTATAACATTTCGTGCAAATAAAGTCCAATTTAAAAATTGTTCAAAGGTCTCCAATGAGGTAGATGGGAGGTCAGGTCCACATTGTAACTGGTGAGAGGAATGTTCAGTTGCTTGATCACAGTAAAGAGCAGCCAGATATTGCACCCCAAACTCGGTGTGCATTCAGGTTGTGAAGCACCATCTCTTATCTGTTGCAATAAAGTTGCAGGTCTCGGCTCCGAGCTGCCCTCTTGCGGTGGAATGGAAAATTACATGCATAGTAGTTGGTCAAGATTACAACAGCTCTTGGAGCCAAGGTATTTCAGATGCTGGATTCGTGAGCAAAAAACAAAGTGCTGGAGGAACTCAGTGGGATGGACAGGCGATGTTTCAGGTCAGGGCCCTTCTTCATCATACCGAACCTGGAGCCCCATTGAAATACAGCACGGATATAGGCCCTTTGGCCCACCTGGTCCACACTAACCATCGATCGCCCGTTCACACTTGTTCTATGTTTTCCCACTTTCTCATCCACTCCCTGCACACTAGGGTCAATTTACAGAGGGCCAATTAACCTACAAACCCACGATGTGGGAGGAAACCAGAGCACTGGAGGAAACCTACGAGGTCACAGGGAAAATCTCTGGCTATATTTAAGAGGGAGTTAGATGTGGCCCTTGTGGCTAAAGGGATCAAGGGGTATGGAGAGAAGGCAGGTAACGGATACTGAGTTGGATGAACAGCCATGATCATATTAATTGGCGGTGCAGGCTCAAAGGGCCGAATGGCCTACTCCTGCACCTATTTTCTATGTTTCTATGAATGTACAAACTCCACACAGACAGCGCCAATCTCACCATTGTGCCGTCCTGTAATCTTTGTAATCCGTAAAAATTCAGGTGATTAAGTGCAAGGAGCACAGATCAGCCACATTCCCACTGGGGTAGAAAAGGATCAAGGGTGAATAGCATCTTCTGCATCACAGCTCCTCCCCTTGAAGTGGGAAAGGTTTTATTTAGTGTTCAGTTTAGTTTAGAGAGGGAGAGTGTATAAACTCCAAAAGACACCCAACGTCAGGATCGAACCCGGGTCTCTGGATCTGTGAGGTAGCGGTCCTACCCGCTGCACCACTAGTGGCAGCACAGTGGTGTAGCGGTAGAGACGCTGCCTTACAGCGCCAGAGACCCGGGTTCAATCCTGACTACGAGTGCTGCATGTGTGGAGTTTGTATGTTCTCCCTGTGACTGTGTGGGTTTCTCAGCTGGTCCGGTTTTCTCCCACAAAGATATGTAGGGTTGTACGTTAATTGGCTTCTGTAAAATAAATTGTAAATTGTCCCTAGTGTGTAAGATAGTGCTAGAGTACTGGGATCGCTGGTCAGCACAGACTCGGTGGGACAAAGGGACTGTTTCTGAGCAGTATTTCTCCAGTTTGAAGTCACTGTGCCTCCCTACCTCAGGACTTTGACACAACGGGGAGGAAAGATCAGCAACACCACAGTGGAGGGTGTTACAGGGAGAACGTGCAAACCCCAGCAGCATACTGCACAGAAACAGGCCCTCCAGCCCAACTCCTCCATGCTGACCAAGAATGTCCACATATGGCCCATATCCCTCTAAACCGTGGATAGACACAAAATGCTAGAGTAACTCAGCAGGTCACGCAGCATCCCTGGAGCAAATGGACAGGTGATGTTTCGGGTCGGGACCCTTCACGCTTCTCCTGAAGGCAAGCTGAAGGAGCTGGAACATGCAAAGGCTCCCCTTGGACTTGGCAGAAAGTGTAAAGTGGCTGCTCCGAATGAAAGGGAACTCCTCTGGATTCCACCCTTTCCCCCCACATCTGCACCACAGACAGTTGCGGCTGAAGGTGGCTCCACAAACTCTCTCCCACCCGGGAGGGGTGCAAGGATGCAGCCTGACTCAAACCTGTAAATGAATCAGTTACAGACACCATATATCAACACCACACACCAAGAGGTTTATTCTGTGTAGATTTATTTTACCTCTCAAGAATAGAAAATCCAGCAACTGTGGTGATGGAAAAGGAGGTTGGGTCTGGGGGGGGGGGGCAGAAAGAGTTGGGATAGTAGAAGGATGAGAACGGGAAGGAGAAGATTGCAGAGTGAAAGAACGGTGGAACAAGAAAGTGGGTAAGGAGGGTGTAGTAGGGATAGGGATGTGGGGGTAAGGGAGTGGGGGGGGTTGAGCTTTAAAAATTATTTTTCTCATTTCCATCTCCCTCGTGACCAATCCTTGCAGCAATATAAATCATTTGCACAGAAATAGCCTTACAGAATAAAATAGGAACACGGTGAACACCTGGCACTTTACATCTGGAGGTTTCACATATTTTACATTTGTTCAACATAACCCAGCCGAGCACTGTCCGTCCCCGGGTATCGTGGTCAACGATTTAGTGCAAATTTAAACCACCAATCCCCAAACTTCACGGGCCCCCCATAACACCCACTGTGCCTTTCTAGAACACTATTTACAGAGGAATTTCAAGGCTATTTACAAACGCACCGTTAAATGGCGTTTAACTGGGCTAAGTTACAAGACCCAGGTGTGACATTATTAAGACTCTCTGGGGCTGTTTACAGGGGCTGGGGTAACCCCCAGCTACAGTGTTGTGGGAACATCAACATCCATCCCGTGACTGCACGCCCCACCACCACCTCCTCCTGGCTGACTTTAGCTCCTATTAAGGTGCCATAGTCATTGGGCTTGCCTCTTCTCCCTTGCATCAACAGATGGCCACTCACCTGCTGACGAGAGAACCGTGACCTTTCTATGGGCTAAACTCACCAGGAGTGTACCGTGGGGTGATATGGACCAGAGAGGGGACTGTAGACCCACTGCAGACCCATTGACTCCATACTGGAGCCATAACCTGATTACGGATCACCAGCTCGTTGGACAGCCTTCTAACAATACCTCTCCTGAAAGCCCAAATTCCTCAAAACAAGAACTCGAAATGAAAGAAACATCCATCATTGTGTTAAATAAAGGAATCACCCATCAATCTGCCCGAGGAACATTAATTCCAGAGGTGACAGAGGTCCTGTCACGCTGGAGTGGAAAGTGCACCAAGAACTAAAATGAGAGAGGTTCAGCTTAAGCAAGTGGACTCCCAACAGTGGACTTGTGCTTTGGAACTCATCCAACTAAACCCATACCCGCCAACAAGACTGCTTCAGCTAAACAAAGCACTTGGGGATAGAAACCGCCTGGATCGTGGTTACAACTCTCCCAGCAAGATCTGTACATAAACTGTCTGCTCACTGACACTTATACCCGCTCCAAGATGCCAGGAACTCAGAGCGAGAGGGTGGTGTCTGGAGAGTTGGATTGGACCCACACCCTCTGGGCTGCACTAGTTACCCCAGCCTCTATTGTTAAATACACCGCCATTAGTCACAAGCAGCCAACTCCCCCCCTGCCTTACATCTACCTGGTTAACTGGAAACAGTGTTGGTCAGTCTGCGTCTTCGGTGGTGGAACATAAAGTGCTGGAGTAAATCAGCGGGTCGGGCAGCATCTCTGGAGAACATGGAAAGGTGATATTTCGGATTGAGGCTCAACATCACCGATTCATGTTCTCCAGATATGCGGCCTAATCTGCTGAGTTACTCCAGCATTGTGTCCTATTAAACAGAATCTGCAGCCCTGTTTCTTCATCCTACAGTGGTGGCGACAGCGAGAAAGGCAGAGAGAGGCGGTCACAGTGCAATTTGGCTGTGTGGCCAAAGATTGGATTAAGGCAGTGCAGAACGAGACACCTTGGCTAGGCAATCGAGCTGTGACTTGGCCAAACACTGTAGCTCCCCCGACCTCTGCCCTTCTCCATCACAACTGGCCGTTTAGCGTTAGACCCCTCGACACTTGCACACATCAGCCACAGGTAAGGCCAGGGACAGGTGTGCAGAGGCTCAGCGAATGTGGAGCACTTCATCAAGGTGATCGTTCCGTTGCTGCTGACCCTTCTCAGGCTGATGATATGACTTGGACTAAAGGCCCAGCCAGTGTCTTGAGTCCATTGTCTGAAAACAGGACGATCACAAACTGCTCATCCCTATCATTCAATGGGTGACAATTCTCAAACTTTAATTGCACTTCTTTTTAGAACAATATACTGGCAGGGGTGCATGGAGGAACCAAGTGGGGCTATTGAACCGTAGCCCAACTTCCAACGTTAACCATGGTAGTAGACACATGCATGGAAGCCTAGATCTTCTCAAACCTGGACCTAGGGCTACTCACGTGATCTTTGATGAACAGTGAACAACATCCCGGACAAAGGAGGGGGCAATATCTTTGAGTTCCCCCTCGACAGGTTTTGTGCACATCACACCGCTCTGAAAAGGATGTTCAGATGCCTCCACTCCCAACCCCCTGCCACCCCCGTACCAGCTCCAGGAGAGTCCCATGCCCCTCACCATAAACCACACCGCAACCCATACCCACCCACCAACTGTTCCATTGACAATGGGCATGGTCCACACTTCCAGTAACAAATAATCTATGGCATCTCTTTACATTGAAGTCCTGCTTCAAAGTCAGCGAAACCGCAGACCCTTAAATAGGACGGCGCGGAACATCTTGCCGCCTTGGGCCCAGTCTCCAAGTCCCAGATTTTAATAAGAGCTCCACCAAAGAAACAAGGTACGACGGATCAGATGGACTGAAGGGTGGGCTTGGATTATGTACACATTCAATGCACGGTGAATCCTGCACCATTGTGCCTCGTCTGAAAGGCATATCTTCCACGTGGGACCAGAACCAAAGGGTTTCACAGTTCCAAGTGTTCCTGATTGTCCATGAGACCAGCCAGAATCGCCCGGCTACTCACTGAATCGTTTCTTGGGCCCGGTCCGAGCCCGGTTTGACCTCCTGATGTCTTGCTTGGAGTCTTTGCACCTCTGGCAGATGAAGACCTCGGGGACGTTCGATTTCCTGATCTTAGCACAGGATAGGTGGATCCAGGTGCCACACTCGTTGCATTCAATCATCGGTCTGCCCGCAAAAGGCTTCATACAGAAACACGTGATCAGATCCCAGGAATCGTCTTCTGAAAGGACACAATCAGTGAATGGAGGATACGTACAATATTCAGTGGGGATAGAGCCAGAGAGCAGGGACACAGGCTCGTTCACCCAACTCATCCATCCCTACCAAGATACTCCATCTAAACTAACCCCATTTGCACCTGATCACCCATATCCCTCCCATTATTTTTGCTGTCATTGAGCAGCTAGTCATTGAGATCATAAAGTTATACGGCACTGAAACAGTGGGCTAGTGATGGGCCCATTGTACCTGTCCAAGTGTCTTCTAAATGCCGTCATTGTACCAGCCTCAACTGCCTTCTCTGACAAAGGTAGACAAAAAATGCTGGAGAAACTCAGCGGGTGAGGCAGTATCTATGGAGAGAAGGAATAGGCGATGTTTCGGGACAAAACCCTTCCTACCTCCTCCAACAGCTTGTTCCATAATACCCCTTGTGGGGATAAAGTTGCCCCTCAGGTTCCTCTTGCTTATATCTATGCCTCTAGTTCACAATTCCCCTCCTGTTTATACATGACTGTACATTCACCCTATCTATTCCCGTCATGATTTAATACATCTTTGTATGATCACCCCTCAGCTTCCTGCGCTCCAAGAAATAAATTCCTTGCCTACCCATCCTCTCCTTACAGCTCGGACCTCTCGTGTCCTGGCAACATACTCGTATATCTGCAACATTCAATTTCTCTTCCAGTTTATCCACGGCATTGCTAAAGACAACTTGCCCATTAATTCTTTGTCGAAACCCACTCCATATTCCACTGGAACCACCCACTGCCTCTTGGATGCCCGTTAAGGAAGGTCCCCCTTCCCCATCTGTCATCCTTCCCCTGCCTGGCTCTGGTATGCCAGTCCAAAGTCGTACCAATTAGTTGGTTGCTAACAACCCTCGGGTGATCTAACAAGTCCAGGAGACTACTCCAGGTGCAGTCCCGGAGACTACTCCAGGTGCAGTCCAGGTGACTATCCAAGGCACAGTCTAGGAGACTACCCCAGGAGTACACCAGGTGACTAGAGTCATAGAGTGATAAAGCGTGGAAACAGGCACTTTGGCTCAACTTGCCCACTCCGGCCAATATGTCCCAGCTACACTGGTCCCACATGCCCGCATTTGGTCCATATCCCTCCAACCTTTCCGATCCATGTACCCGTCTTACTGTTTCTTAAATGTTTGGATAGTCCCTGCCTCAGCTACCACCTCCTCAGGCAGCTTGTTCAATACACCTATCACCCTTTGTGTGAAAATGTTGCCCCTCAAGACTCCTATTAAATCTTTTCCCCTTCACCTTAAACCTATGTCCTCTGGTCCTCAATTCTGCTACTCTGGGCAAGAGACTGTGCATCTACCCAATCTATTCCTCTCATAATTTTATACACTTCTATAAGATCATCCCTCATTCTCCTGCACTCCAAGGAAGAGTCCCAGCCTACTAAACCTCTCTCGATAGCTCAGACCCTCTAGTCCTGGCAACCTCCTCGTATAACTGTACCCTTTCCAGCTTGACATCTTTTCTATAACATGATGCCCAGAACTGAACACTATACTCTAAATGCAAGCCTCACCAATGTTTTACACAACTGCAACATGACCTCCCAACTTCTATAATTGCTTTGACTGATGAAGACCAATGTGCCAAAAGTATTTTTGACCACCCGAACTGCCTGCGACTCCACCTTCAAGGAACCATGCACCTGCACTCCTAGATCCCCCTGCTCTAGAATTGTCACTGTGTATGTCCTGCCCAGGTCAGACTTCCCAAAATGCAACACCTCACATTTCTCTGCATTAAATGCCATCACCATTCCCCAGCTGACTACCCCAGGCGTATACCAGGTGACTACCCTAGGAGTACACCAGCAGACCACCCCAGGAGTAGACCAGCAGACTACCCGAGGAGTAGACCAGGAGACACACTTGGAGTAGACCAGGAATAGTCCGGGAAACTTCCCCAGGGGACTCCCGAGACTACACCATCCGACTACCCTGGAAGAGAACATTCCCAGCCTGCAATTAGAAGGCCCAGGATACACACCCACTCCATGGTCTCAAACACAAAAGTATCAGCTGATGATCAGTTGCCGTGTGGAGGGGCCAGGACAGGAGGTGGGTGTGGGAGGTGTAAGATATCGCCCTGCCGTTGTTGCTGGGCTAAGAAAATAATATCAAGCGCACACAAAACATGCACCAGCTGGGTAGCTCACAAATCTCCAATCAGTGCAAGATAATTCTTAAGATAGACACAAAGTGCTGGAGTAATTCAACAGGTCAGGCAGCATCTCCAAAGATAAAGGATGGGTGACATTTCGGGTCACGGCCCTTCCTCAGAAGGAGGGTCCAGACCCAAAACGTCACTCATCTTTTTTCTCTAAAGATTTTGCTGACCCGCTGAGTTACTCCAGTATTCTGTAGTACACAAAAGGCTGGAGAAACTCAGCGGGTGCAGCAGCATCTAAGGAGCGAAGGAGATAGGCGACGTTTCGGGTCGGGACCCTTCTTCAGACTGTTTATGGATCAGGGAAACGAGAGATATAGACGGTGATGTGGAGAGATAAAGAACAATGAATGAAAGATATGCAAAAAAATATAGATGATAAAGGAAACAGGCCATTGTCAGCTGTTTGTAGTGTGAAAATGAGAAGCTAGTGCGACTTGGGTGGGGGAGAGATAGAGAGAGAAGGAATGCCAGGGCCCGAGGGCTGAGGGAGAGGTGGGAAGGGGAGGAGACAGCAAGGGTTAACAGAATTGAGAAAATTCAATGTTTAAGCCCAGAGGATGCAGACTCCCCAAGCGGAATATGAGGTGCTGTTCCTCCAACTTGCGGTGTTGCTCCCTCTGGCCGTGGAGGAGGCCCAGGACCGAGAGGTCGGATACAGAATGGGAGGGGGAGTTGAAGTGCTGAGCCACCGGGAGGTTGGGTTGGTTATTGCGGACTGAGCGGAGGTGTTCGGCGAAACGATCGCCAAGCCTCCGCTTGGTCTCACCGATATAGATCAGCCTCCTCCAGTATTCTGTATCTAGCTTTGGTATAAACCAGCATCTGCAGTTCTTTGTTTCTAAGCTAGTCAGAGGAAGAGTCCCAACCTGAAACATCACCTATTCCATGTTCTCCAGAGATGCTACCTGACCCACTGAGTTACTACAGCACTTTGTGTCTTTTTCTGTTAACCAGCATCTGCCGTTCTTTGTTTCTCTCTAATATAACGCATTTGGAAAGCAGTGACAGGATCGGTCAAAACCAGCATTGATTTATGAAGGGAAAATCATGCTTGACTAATCTTCTGGAATTTTGGGGGGATGTAACAAGTAGAATGGATAAGGGAGAGCCAGTGGATGTGGTATATCTGGACTTTCAAAAAGCCTTTGACAAGGTCCACACAAGACATTAGTATGCAAAATTACAGCACATGGTATTGGGGTAGGGTATTGACTTGTACAGAGACCTGGTTGGCAGACAGGAAGCAAAGAGTAGCAATTAACGGGTCCTTTTCAGAATGGCAAGCTGTGACTAGTAGGGCGCCACAAGGCTCGGTGCTGGGACCAGTTATTTACAAAATATATTAACGATTTAGACAACGGAATTAAATGTAACATCTCTAAATTTGCGGATGACACAAAGCTGGGTGGCAGTGTGTGCTGCGAGGAGGATGCTATGAAGCTGCAGGATGATTTGGATAGGTTGGGTGAGTAGGCAGAAGCAAGGCAAATGCAGTATAATGTGGATACATGTGAGGCTATCCACTTTGGTGGCAAGAACAATAAGGCAGATTATTAGCTGAATGGTGTCAGATTAGGAAATGGGGAGGTGTAACAAGACTTGAGTGTCCTTGTACATCAGTCACTGAAAGTAAGCATGCAGGTACAGCAGGCAGTGTTGGCCTTCATGGCGAGAGGATTTGAGTGTAGGACCAAGGAGGTCCTACTGCAGTTGTACAGAGACCACAGCTGGAGTATTGTGTGCAGTTTTGGTCTTCTAATTTGAGGAAGGACATTCTTGCTATTGAGTGAGTGCAGCGTAGGTTCACAGGTTAATTCCCGGGATGGTGGGACTGACATGTAAGAATGGATCGACTGGGCTTATATTCACTGTAATTTACAAGGATGAGAGGAAGTCTTATAGAAACATATAAAATTCTTCAGGAATTGGACAGACTAGATGAAGGCAAAATGTTCCTGATGGTGGGGGAGTCCAGAACCAGAGGTCACAGAGTAAGAATAAGTGGTAGGCAATTTAGGGCTGAGATGAGGAAGACCTTTTTCACCCAGAAAGTTGTGAATCTATGGAATTCACTGCCACAGAAGGCAGTGGAGGCCAATTCGCTGGATGTTTTCATGAGGGAGTTAGATATAGCTCTTAGGGCTAACAGATTCAAGGGATATGGGGAGAAAGCAGGAATGGGGTACTGATTTTGGATGATCAACCATGATCATATTGAATGGCGGTGCTGGCTCGAAGGGCCGAATGGCCTACTCGTGCATCTATTTTCTATTTTTCTTTAATTCTTTCTCTCTCTCTCCAAAGACCACGTGGTCTTTTAAAATGATTCTGCCACTATTCTTTTCCTGCCCTGATTAATCTAGTCCAATTTTCATCTCAAGTACACACACCAAGTTGGATCACCTTCAGACTTACCTTCAATTTTGAGGTTTTCTGTTGGTGTTGGGTCCGGAGGTTCTGTGGGATAAAACCTTAGTTTAGTATATTGTCGCGTGCACTGAGATACAGTGAAAAACTGTTTTTTATTGTGTGTTATCCAGTCAGCGAAACTACTATACATGATTCCAATCAAGCCATGAACTGAAGGGGCCTACACCCTCTTGTACATGTACCCATTCAACAGGATCATAGTCGACTTGTACCTTAACCTGGCCTGGTCAGCAGTCCTGAACACTCTCGCCCAACATAAACCCATCAGTTAGTCTTTTTTTAATTTAATTTTTTTTAAATTTTATTAGAAGCTGTTGTACAAGGATAAGACGATCGACATAACAGTTATACAATTATTGTACAGCTTCATTTTTAACCTTATAGCCTAAATCAAAATAAAAAGAAAAAAGAAAACAAAGAAAGAAGAAAGAAAAGAATGAAGGAAAAAAAGTAAAATACAAAAGAGCAGGAAAAAGACCCCTAAGCTACCAAAGAAGTGCAGGAGAAAAGAAAAGAAATAAGAAAAGAAAAGAAAAGATGGAGATATACCTCCTTCCCCACCCATCCCTGGCATCGGATTTAAATTTAAATTTGTGTTTAACCATTCTTTTGTGGCAGAAATTCAGTAAAAGGTAACTATGTCTTAAGAAATTGATCTGTTTTTTCCGCCAAGACAAGCCTAATGTTTTCCAAATGTAGGGTCTCGGACATATCCGTAATCCACATCTTCACTGTAGGGACCATTGTTTGTTTCCAAAATTTGAGTATTAATTTTTTTGCCGTAATTGTGAAACGTCTTTGAAATATCATTAGCTCTAAATATCATTAGCAGGCCTCTGACATGCCTAATGCGATCAGTTTTATATCTGGTTCCAATTTTAAGTATTTTGGAGAAGATATCAAATATTCCCCTCCAGAAGTTTTGTAACTTTATACAGGAAGCGAAAGAATGGATTATAGTCGCTTCTTGGAGGAGACATTTATCACAAATAGGAGAGACGTTTGGGAAGATCTTATTCAATTTGGGATTTGAATAGTAGTCTGTTCAGTATTTTAAATTGTATCAGGGAGTGCCTAACATTAAGAGAGCAGTAATGTATGTATAGAAGCCTTTCCTCCCAGTTATCCTTTGAGATTAATAAACCCAATTCATCTTCCCATGCTCACCTAAGTATTTCAGAAGATGGGATGTGTTCAATTACAAGGGTATTGTAAATGTAGGATATTAACTTACTTGTATCCGCCTGTCTATTCATGCATTCGTCCAATATATCTGGGCCCATTGAATGACAGTCTTGCGTTTGTGTATTCACATAGTCTCGGATTTGAATCAGTTAGTCTTTACACTGAGTTAACACTCCAGGTCCAAATGGGCAGTACACCAGATGATGGTGGGGAATGGAAGGACATGGAAAATGTACAGGCAGATAAGACGGCGCTGGCATCATGTTTGGCACATATATTGGATGCCATAGAGCCTGTTCTTGTGCTGTACTGTTCTACGTTCGATAACAGAAATAGGGAACTGCAGATGCTGGTTAATACACAAAAGGACATAATGTTCTGGAGTAACTCAGCAGGTCAGGCAGCATCTCTGAAGAACGTAAATAGGTGACATTTCGGGTTAAGACCCTTCTTTAGACTGCCAGTCTGAAAGTCATTTTCGCACAGAGGGTGGTGGTGAGTATATCGAACGAGCTGCCAAAGGAGAGGTGAGGCAGGTGCGATAACCATATTTAAATGTTATTTGGACAGGTACATGGATGGGAAAGCTTTGAGGCTTATGGGCCATATGCAGGCAAATGGAACTATTTAGATGGAGCATCTGGGTATGGCACGGCCAACTTGGACCAAAGGGCCTGTTTCTATGCTGCGTGACTCTGGTGATGCCAGGTCCCATGATTGTACACTGTAGCCTGCCATATGCTTTGTATTCAGCAAATGCTTACGTTACAAGGTCACTGTCCTTACCTGAATTGGCCGTGGTCCCATCCAACACTCCAGACTCTGGCTCGTTCCTGTCCTCTTCCTCCTCCTTCTGATCTTCCATTGGCTGATCTTCCACCGGCTGATCTTCCACCGGCTGATCTTCCACCGGCCGATCTTCCACCGGCCGATCTTCCACCGGCCGATCTTCCACTGGCTGATCTTCCACTGGCCGATCTTCCACTGGCTGATCTTCCACGTTCTGACCTTCCACCTGCTCCTTTCCATCAGGCTGCATCACCTTCTCCTGGTATGTCATCACCTCTTTCTGTGGCTCACTCACTGGGGTTGTCCCAGGATCTACTGCCTGCACCTTAACCTCCTCCAGCACTGGGACAGGCTTGCAGATCTCTTCAGCCTGCAGGTCGATCTTCAGCGTTTCCTCGTCGGACTCCGTGTCGCTCTGCGGCATCTTCTCGACAGTTGGCCGGGTCTCCACTGCTTTGGGAAGCTGGGTGGGAGATTGGGACACTTCCAGCGCCTTGTTGATGCTTTCCAAGCCCATCCTCTTCCCACCTTCAGGACTCTTCCTCCTCCGTGCACCATCCAGACTCGCTTTCTTCGAGGAGATCTTCTTCTTCGGCTTCTCGGACTTGAACTTCTCAGGGGTGTTGAAGAGCGAGCTGGAGAACCCAGGGTGTTCGAGCCACACGCCGTCCACCTTCCCCCGCTTCGCCCCGTCTTTGGCACCCACGCACTTTAGCTTCCTGCCGCAGTGCAGAACGTGGGAGTCTGATGAACGCGAGGACTCCCAGCTGTCGCTGTCCAGAGTGCTGCCCGTGCTGTTGCGAGGACTCAGGTTGGCGTGTGCCCAGGGGTCATGCTGGGGACAGAGAAGGACAGAACGTTAATTAAAGTGCTGGAGGAACTCAGACAATGTAAACAGTTAAACACAGTTAAGTACGGCACATGTTTGTGCCAAACAAGATGCCAAGTTAAACTGATCTCACCTGCCTGAATGTGATCAATTTGCCTCCATTCCCTGCGCCTACCTAAAAGCCTCTTAAATGCCATTATCGTATCTGCCTCCACCACCACACCTGGCATTGTGTCCCAGATGCCAAACTTTATATGTAATTAAATTTCTCCTCACATCTATATACTTAAAACTCTGATCTTCGATATGTGTGTGTGTGTGCGTGTGTGTGTGTGTGTGTGTGTGTGTGTGTGCGCATGTGTGTGTGTGTGTTTGTGTGTGTGTGTGTGTGAGTGATCACATCTTCTCGAATAAACGACGCACTAACAGTAACATTTTTACATATTCCGGTAGAGATTTTTCCAGTGGAGTCCGAAATCGCCTTATCTGAAAATTTCATGCTTTATTTCTCGTTATTTGCTGAAAATGTTCAAAAATCAGACAATACTTTGAAAGAAAAATAACTCTTTCACTGATTACATCACAATGGGTCTGCTTGCTGTCGTCTTCCTCGGGCCGCGAGTGATGTCACCCCCCACCTCTCCCTCCTCACCGCTGCTCCCCTCCTCCTCTTCCCCCCCCCCCCATCTCCTCTCCCCATCTGTGGCCTCTCTCCTCTCCCCCCCCTCTCGCTCTCTGCCCCTGCCCTTCTCTCTCTCTCTCTCTCTCTCTCTGTCCCCGCTCTTTCTACCCCCCCTCCCTCTCCCTCTCTAGACGCGCCTGCGAGTTGGGGGCTATTCGTGAGTGGATAAGGCGGGGATGGGGTAAAGGGAGCGAATTAATAATATTAATATAATATCAAGTGGGACGGATAGTGTGTGTGTGCGTGTGGGGGGTGCTTTCTCCATTAAACCTTCCCCCTCTCACCATATAGCTATGCCCTCTAGTGTTGGACATTTCCACACTGGGAAAAAGGTTCTGACGATCTCTTCATTTCATAATTTTATCAAGTCTCCCAGCAATCTACAACATTCCAGAAAAAACAATCCAGGTCTACCCAACCTCTCCCTGAAACTAATACCCTCTAATCCAGGCTGAGGGAGTAGGCGAGTTAAAACTGTGGGGGGAAAAAAGAGGTGGGGGTGGGCGATAGCCTGGCAAGTGATAGGTGAATACAGGTGAGGGGGGCAGAGTAAGTGACAATGGGGATAAAAGGGTGTCAGATACGGAGAGAAGAGGAGGAGTAAAATCTAAAACTGGAGGGAGAGATATAGGTTGAAGGGGCGGGGGTACGGGGACGGTGGGTGAAATGTGTGCGCTCTGTGGGGGAAAACAGGAAAGAGGGGGAGAGAAAATGATAGGTGTTAAAGATGAGATTTGTACGGGGAGAAAGCTGCTGTCACGAAAAGCAGGGAGATTATCATTTAAATGTACTTCTAGCTATTTGCCAGTGTGTGGTCAGAGTACATAGTAATGCAGAAACAAGAAACTGCAGATGCTATTTTACAAAGTAATACAGTAAGGTAAAGACTAATAAATTCAGTGAAGAATAGCAAAAAGAAACACGACAACACATCATGCGGTCTTAGAATAGTATTGATGTATTTAAGACAAAGTTAGATAAATTCATGATGGAGAAGGAAGTAGAAAGATGGTGGACACAAGAGTAACTCAGCGGGACAGGCAGCATCTCTGGAGAGAAGCAATGGGTGACGTTTCGGGTCGAGACCCATCTTCAGACTGAAGTAGAAAGATGTGCTGATAGGACAAGATGGAGGGGTGGGGAGATGGAAGAAACTCCCAAAATGCATAAAGTATCGACTAGAACATATAGACTATAGAGCAGGAGTAACTCAGCGGTTCAGGCAGCATCCCTGGAGGACAAGGATAGTTATGTGGTGTTTCGTGATTCATACAGCGTGGAAACCAGGTTGGAACCTTCGGCCCAACTTAACCCGCTGACCAACATGTACCATCATTCAGACATCAGCTAAATAAACCATTGACCACTCTTGGAAACAACCAATCCCTTGAGATGGTTCCAACTGTGATTTGCCTTGGCAAGAATCCAAACCATATGTTCCTCACTTTTATTTAAAACAAAGGAATCACGGAATTTCGAAGCGGGAGGCTATGGCAATCCATCAATATGTCAACCCTTGGAAAGAGTCCATCCACCAGTCCCATTTCCATACAGAGGATCCTGCTCCATTTATCTGGTTCCCGTTGAACCTACTTTCACCACCTTTTCAGTCACCACGTCTCAAGTCACAACAATTTATTGTGTAAAAAAGATTCTCACTATCCTGGCCCCTCCTTTGCTGCTCCCTGCAATCCTTATTGTCCAACTACAAATCTCTTGCCACTGGAAATGCTTTCTCTTGATTTATCTGCAGAAGTCGCTCACAGGTTCATACCGCGTGGAATACCCTTTCAGCCCAACTTACCCTGCTGACCAACATGACCAAAGCTGAACACTATACTTTAAATGTGGCCACACTAACGTCTTATATAACTGCAAGATGACTCCTCAATTCCTACTTAATACTGACTGAGGATTATGAACCAACCTCCTCTGCTCTAGAGAGCAGCCCTTCTCCCCCAGTCAGCCCAACCAGGAGAAATCTTCCATTCACCGGACTACACTGCTAAATCTCATCTGCATTCTTTCCAACACTTTAATAACCTTCCTAACGTGTGGAGCCAAGAATGGGACACGATCCTTCTGCTGAAGTCAAACCACTGATCTACAAAAGTTTAATAAGGGATAGTTCCTCTGACAGATTTATCAAGAGTTTAAGGTCAAGACATTCCTTTGTCTAGAATGTTCTATTTAGTTAAGACTTGTTTGCACTTTCATTGAGGTTAAACCAACACTCTACCCAAGAGAAACCCAAAAACAGGAGAACGTACAGCTTTTAATGTCTGTGTATAACCCTGTTGTGGCTAGAACAATGAATACACATCCAACATCTTGCAAGAAGAGCTTATTTCCAACAACTAACAGAAACCTCTAGAAGGTCACTTGACCTCAGTCACGAGGCACTGGTCAACTCGCCAGCTTGTACTCCTGGCCTCAAGGAGTGCTGTCATTTACATTACATTGCTGATCTAAGCAGAACAGGCAGGGTAGCCTTACCTCTTTGGGATATGGAATATAGCCAGCATACGCCAAGACAAAGGTACAGAATTGGTTGAAGTCCTCCACTGTCCTTTGCCTCTTCTTCGGTGGCTAAAAATAAAACAACATAATAAAATAACATAATGTTTCAAAGACTTGACAAATCCATTTAGACAACCGACCCAACTGCTCCGGTAGATCGATGAACCCGCGATCACCTGGACCCACTAATGACCCGTTATGATTCCTATCAGATGTCTGACACTAGCCCACATTTCCACCCCATCCATCAGCTCCGTCATTTTACCTCCACACCTTTGCCCGCTGTATAAACCTGCAGAGTCCTGTTGTTGGGGATGGGCTGGAATAGGTGTCTTGGTTGCGGTGTTATTCTACGCATGGAAGATACAAGATCATGGAGAGCACTTGACAAGGAAGATGCCAAGAGCATATTTCACTGATAAGCTGAATCTAAAGCCAGCATAAGAGAGAACGTATAACAGTACCACATTCGGCCAACGATATCCGTGCTTTGCATGGTGCCAAGTTAAACTAGTCACCTCTACCCCTCCTTTCCTGCATATCCATGTGTCTATCTAAATACTATTATGTCTGCTTGCACTAACACCAATGACATCGTGTTCTACGCACCCATCACTCCTTTAGTTAAAAAACCCGCAACGGGTGACTACTCAATATTAAGGAAATTAAAATCTCCCACTAATACTATGCTATTATTCTTATAGCTATCTGCAATCGCTCCAAACATCTGTTCTTCTAATTCCCGCTGGCATTTTTTAATTTTTTAATATATTTATTTATTAGAGGTACAGTAAATTACATCAGTGTACGTCCCGTATATATTATTACAATCATTGTACCCCTTAATTTTTAAGGCTATTAAGGAAAAATAATAGAATCAGAGAAAGTAGAGAAAGTGAGAGAGAGAGTTGTGAAAGTGAAGAAGCGTGACAAAGGGAAAGAAAAAAGATCCCTTGGTCGAAGAGTTAGAGACAGGAGATTAAGAGATAGACCCTAGGAAAAAAAAAGAAAGAAAAAAGGAAAAGCCAGTTACTTCATTATAAACATCACGCAAAAGGAATTTACCAACTCGGCAGTTTTTCATCCCCCTTTACCAAGACCCGACTCCGGTACCTTTTTGAGGTACTCTTGCACCCTATCCTTGTAGTAGATCTATAAATGCAGACCACGTCTTATAGAAGCGATCTGATTTTCCTGCCAGGCGGAGTCTCATATCTTCCAGATGTAGTGTTTCAAACATAGTTGAAATCCACATATTTATTGTTGGTATGGGAGCAGTTTTCCAGAATTTTAAGATTAGCTTTTTTTCCGGTTATTAAGCCGTATTCAAATAGATTCTTTTGAAACACATTTAATTCAGGGCTACCATCCGTTGTTCCAAAAATAATCCATTCTGCCTTTGGTGTTAGTTTTATTTTAAATAGTTTTGTGAAGATTACAAAAATTTCAGTCCAAATTTTTTTTACAAAAGACAAATGAGTGCGCTATAGTAGCTTCTTGAGACTGGCATTTATCACAAATAGGTGAGACGTTGGGAAAAAGTTTACTTATTTTAGTTTTTGAATAGTATAATCTATGTAAGATTTTAAATTGTATTAAAGTGTGTCTTACATTAATTGAACATTTATGCACATTTAATAAGTGTTCTTCCACCTTTCTTTGGAAATGTTGATAATTAATTATTGTTCCCAGTCTCTTCTAATGCATTCAGTTGTTGGTATTTCTGCATTTAGAATAATATAATATATATATATTAAGTTTGTTGATTCAGCCTTTGTATTCATTACTTCATCCAAATTTGTGGTAGAAAAATCATTTTTATTGCATTTATTCGGCCTATTAAAGACATCGGAAGCGTTTTTCAGAATTTAATTAAATTATATAATTTCTTAAGTAAAGGATTATAATTTGCATTAAACATGTTTTGATATCTTCTAGTAATTTCAATACCCCAAATATTTAAAATTTTCTATAGCTATTTTAAAAGGAAACTGTAAGAGATGTGTAGAATCTTTTGGTTTTATTGACATAATTTCCCTTTTATTCCAATTTATTCTGTATCCTGAAAATAATCCGAAATCCTTGAATAAATTTAATATATTTGGTATAGTGATATGAGGTTTTGTGATGTTTTGTACAATAGTACCATCAGCGTATAATGATATTTTATTATTTGAATATTTTGTATTATAACCATGGATATTCGGATGAGTTCTAATTATTTCCGCTAGGGGTTCAATTTTAAGAGCAAATAACAGCGGTGATAGTGAACATCCTTGTCTATTACCCCATGACAATTGAAATTTTCGTAGATAAAATGTTATCAGTTAATATTCTGGCCATTGGCTTATTATATAGTAATTTAATCCATAGAATGAAATTCTCTCCCAGTTGGAATTTTTGCAATACTTTAACCATATAATCCCATTCCACCTGATCGAATGCTTTCTCCAATTCCTGCTGGCTTTTTGGGACCTATAATACAGTTCCATCAGAGATCATCCTTTATGGTTGACCTATAGAGCTCACTGGTTTATTCCCCACGAATATCCTCTCCTAGCACTGTGTTCATTTCCTCCTTGATCAAAAAGACAGCATACCTCCTCTTTTACTTGTACCTCTATCACACCTGCAGCACCTGCACACTGGAACATTTAGCTGCCTGTTCTGCCCTTCTCTCAGCCTGTTGAGGCTATAATATCCCAGTTTTGTCAGGACAAGTTGCTTATAAAAAGTCAAATGCAAGAAGTCAAATGCAAGAAGACCCAGAGAATCATTGACATACTGAAGGATATTGAGGTGCAAGTCCGTAGTGCACTGAAACTGGAGTGGATGGTTAAGAACACATACAACATGTGTGTCTCCATCATTCGTGGCATTAGGTATAAACTTCGGGAGATCATGCTGCAGCAGTATAAAACGTCTATTGGCCACATTTTATAGCACTTTGTGCACTTCTGGTCATCACACCATGGGAAGGATGCGAAGGCTTGGGGTAGGTTCAGAAGTAGTTCACCGGAAATAGGTATAAGGAATAGAGGGATGGAGACCACATGCAGGCAAAAGGGATTAGTTAGATTGGCACAGAGAAGGTGTGCCGAAGGGCCTGGCCCATGTGCACAAAGTGAAAGCAAGGAAGTCATGATTCAATGGCTGCAGATAAACTTGAAGCTATTGCTAAGTGTCTGCAACAAGTTGCTAGCCATTAAAATACAAAACACCATTAAAACCTATACGTCGAGAAAGGTCAGATCATCAACTATATGTGATTTATTGGTGTTCTAAAGGCAATGTATATCCTTAATTAACTATTATAAAATTGAAATGTCTGTCAACCAGGTCCAACTCCAACCAGGTGTACTGGGTCAAGTACAAACTACTCTGGCATTATGCAGGGATGAACAGATGAGATTCCAGTTTGTTATCCACACACCCACTGATGAAACCACTTTAACCGCGTCTAATCACCAACCGAGAGGGGACACACAATGTCTGGAAATGTGTAGGCAAGCAAGAATCAGCACAGTGTTAGAGTTGCTGCCTCACAGCGCCAGACACCCAGGTTCGATCCAAACTACGGGTGCTGCCGGTACGGAGTTGGAACATTCTCTCTGCGAGCGCACGGGTTTTCTCCGAGAGCTCTGGTTTCCTCTCGTACTCCAAAGACATACAGTTTGTAACTTTTTAAGTCAATTGGCATCTGTAAATTCTCCCCAAAGTGCAATATGTGCAAATGGGGTATCATAGACCTAGTATACGCAGTGATCGATTGTCGGCGTGGATTTGGTGGGCCGAAGGTTCTGTTTCCGCACTGTATTTTTAATCTTTGAACATATAACAGCAGGACAAGGAGAGAGATGGTTCAAGCTGATGAACTCCATGTACCCCTTTGGTTGATCAGAAGCCAGCTGAGCCACATCTAGATAACAGCAAACAGTTCTGGTCAGCACATTACAGAAAAGGTGCTGGAGGGAAGAGATTTAGCAGGATGATGCCACAGCTGGGGATTTGTGTTACGTATAGTGGCTGCCCATCATCTACAAAGCCATGGTCATACGGAGCACTCATCCCTGGAGTGAGTGGCCTTGCTTTGCCACAATTCAGCAATTTACTCCACTGTTCTCAGACACAGCAATGGAACACTGTTAATCCACCATCTCATTTACTTCCCCACAACCAAGTCTGACTTCTCGCCACATTATTATGCAATGACAGCCTATCCCCACCGGCACTGCACTCCAATGTTATACAGACCCGTCCCGATTAGTACTGTCTAAGAGCGTCATACAGTAATAGACATGTTCCCACCAGTACTGTACCCTAATATTATAGTGATAGACCAGTCCACACTGGAACTGTACCCCAGTTTTATATAGCGACAGACCCATCACCACTGCTACTGTACCAGTGTTCTACAGTAACTGACTCGTCCACACCAGTTCTGCACCCAAGTGTTAAACAGCGACAGACCCGTTCTCACCAGTGTTATACAGCGACATGTTTCACCTCTAGCCTTCGTCGCTTACTTCATCCATCTGCCAATCAGCCCCCATCCCCTTCAATCACCTATCTCCACCTTTCATTTGCCAGGCTTAGTCCCCCTCCCATCACCCCCCACACCTCCACCAATCTGAGGAAGGGTCCAGATCCAGACCCAAAACATCATCAGTCTATTCCCTCAACAGATTCTGACTGACCCAAACGAGTTCCTCTGGCACTTTGTGTTTTTGCAACATTATCTGTACTGGCGAAGAAGGCGGGGTGGAGTGACCAAAATAAGGTGGGGCCACGGAGGGATTTGAGCACAAGGACAAAGTCAACAAAATGCTGAACCCAAGAACCAACGCAATGCGTTAAAATGTCCAACAGAAACATCTTTAAAACGCATACCATTCCATATGATTTGCTGAAGCCGTAGCGATCGGATGTTCCGTACTCGCCTTAGTCACTAGAAATACCCCCAGTGCCCACATCAACCTTCCCCACACCACAACTCGGCGTTTGTAGTGGAGGGGCGGTCGTGCAGTTTGTAAGCACTCAATTTCCACATGCTTTCTGAAACCTGCCTGTTCCAACTTTAAATCGGGCACCTCTTGTGTTTTTTTAACCATCTTGTCAACGCGCGATCCCCTATGGCGAGCACTTCGCAACAAAACAAGCGACAGAGGGAGTGGGAGGCAGGCAAAGGAGGGAGATACGGAGACGGAGGTGGGAGGGGTACGTGTGGGGGAGAACGAGAGGAAGGAGCCCGGGAAAGACAGCAAAAAGGAGGCGGGGAAACAAAAGAGGGAGAGAGGCACGGGAGGGGAGGGGGCAATAACATGAGCAACGCGAGCAATGGCGAAGCGCCGAGGGTTCTCGCTCCAGAGAGGGAAGGGGCGTTGGAGCGAGGGAGGGGGATGTAGAGGGAGGGGGGGGCGGTAGAGGGAGGGAGGGATAGCAGGGCGGTGAAGAGAGGGAGGGAGGGAGAGTGGGAAGAGGCGAGACGGAAGGGGGTGGAGGGAGGACGTATTACCGGGGGGGGGGGGAGGCTTGCCTTGTGTCCCACCGAACGAGCCAGCTCGTAGGCAGCGCCCAATGAACTGCAGAAACAGCAACGAAGAAGGCAGCCGCGGACATGCACACGCACAGACGGGGCTGGGAGTCGCCGGCAAGCAGCGACCGGCTCTCACTGTTACATTATCGGGTCGTTACAACGCCCGCCAAGAGGAACGGAAACATTTTAACGCAGCAATCTGAAGTCTTAGATTTCCCCGACAAGTCAATTGAAAAAGGAGCCGGGGGCGTTCGTTTAGGATTATTAACTTGTTTTGCTTTTTAAACGAATTATGTTCAGAGCACAGGCTGAACACGTTGGGCGCAGGAGGATTTGCAACATGAGAGCAGCCCGGGGTTGCGTACTCGCCGCCCAGTCCCAGACACCGGACGGAGCCTGCTCCAGATCCACGACGACGACAGGGAGAGAGGGGGGGGGGGGGTGGTGGGACCCTGAGATGGCTCCGTCCCCGGTGATCAGCCTGAGTTTCCAGGCGGATAACCCGTCAACCACCCCTACCCACAGAACGCGGGTGGGGGTGGGGTAGCGGGCTCATGCCAACACATGCTGGGGGGGGGGGGGGGGGGGGGAGGGGGAGCGCAGCCCGGTTAAAAAGTACGGAAATCCGGCCGACAGCGAGATTAAAAATAACATAAAACTAAAGGCAGCACAATGGGAGCAGGGCAGAGTTGGGAGGGAAGGGAGGGGAGGGAAGGGAGGGGAGGGGAGGGGAGGGGAGGGGGGGGGGGGAGAGAGGAGGTGTTGGTGCCTCGGGTGGGGGTCGCGATGGAGTAGAGACCCTCACTTTTCCAGTCCCTCCACAGCACGGACTGCTCCCTCCTCGCACATACACTTCAGCCACTCTTTGCAGCCTTTTGTTTGAATCCACACTCACTTTTTTTTTTGACATCCACCGGCAAGATGGCGACGGCAGAGCCGCGCTTGTACCCAAAGTGCTCAGACCGCCCACTTCGGGCTTTATCCCACGCAACAGGACCCGGAGGACAATAATGGAGCCGTGGACAACAACCCCGCCGATCTCTCATACATTTGGCCGACTTCACCTCCCCTACAATGCATCATCGATCCCGACAAACCCCAAAACACAGCCCCCCTCGGCAGCGTTTCCTCCCAGTCTGCCTGGCAGATACCAGGAGCTTCACAAGACTGCTACACACACAATGCTGAGCTTCCCGCAAGGAAGCAAATCATAAAAAATATATAAATCTTGGACTGCAGGAACTCACCTCAGACATCGCCGCCGCTCCGGAGGCCGGCTCTGCAAGAGATAAAAGCCTTAAGATAAATTGTAACAAAATGCACACACACAAACAGCGAGAGACACGGGCAGGCTTATACACAGCCACAGGAGAGAGAGAGAGACACACACACACACACAGGAGAGACACAACCAACCTCACTCACTCACACGTAGCAGAGACGCAGGGAGAGAGACACATACATACGGAGTTGCGAAAGAATACAGCGAGTGCCCAGTTTAACTTGTGGACCTAAAGATCCACTCACAAGGCAACGTGGGGTCTGAGAGGCAACTCGGCGTGCTATCGTGTGCAGATCTGGATTAAATCGTGCCCTTGTTTACCGAGGATAAAAGTAAAGCAGTGGGAGGCAGAGGGAAAGGGAGGGGGACGGGGAGGAGGAGGCGGCAGACGGACGGGGAAGGGGAGGCAGAGGGACAGGGAGGGGGGAGGCAGAGGGACAGGGAGGGGGGAGGCAGAGGGACAGGGAGGGGGGAGGCAGAGGGACAGGGAGGGGGGAGGCAGAGGGACAGGGAGGGGGGAGGCAGAGGGACAAGGAGGGGGAGGCAGAGGGACAGGGAGGGGGGAGGCAGACGGACGGGGAGGGGGAGGCAGAGGGACGGGGAGGGGGGAGGCAGAGGGACGGGGAGGGGGGAGGCAGAGGGACAGGGAGAGGGAGGCAGAGGGACAGGGAGGGGGGAGGCAGAGGGAGGGGGGAGGCAGAGGGACAGGGAGGGGGGAGGCAGACGGACGGGGAGGGGGAGGCAGAGGGACGGGGAGGGGGGAGGCAGAGGGACGGGGAGGGGGGAGGGGGGAGGCATAGGGAGGGGGGAGGGAGGTGCCCAGCCGCTGCCCCACACTCACTCTCCATTGCCCCAAGCCACAAATGTGCGAGCCCCACGATCACAAACTCGCCGCCAGCCCCCTCACCTGCACACTCTTGGCTGCTGATCGGAGATGTCATGCCGGTGTCCAGCCCGCGACTCGATGACAAAGGGGCGGGTGTGAGGGAGGGAGGAGACCCGGGTCGGTCGGTCGGTCGGGGCGGGGAGGGGGCGGCGGGAGCGCGGCGCCGGCGACAGACCCGGATCCCACCCTCGGCCACGCTCCGCCCGCCCCTCAATGACGTCAGCCGCGCCCCGGCCGCGCCATCGCCCGCCGATCAGGGGGCGTCGCGGCACCTTGAGAGGCAAACTCCAGCAAAACAGCCTCCACTCACCACGCAGACCAATAACAAACGTTTGAAATCTTGTTTGACTTATGCCGTGGGTGAATCGCCTTGTAACGGAGGGAATTAACGTTAAATCTGCTTCCTCGGTGTTCATTGCTCCCCCCATGCAGTGGCGTGGGGGCTGATTGTCAGTTGGTATCGCTCGCTCTGGTCGCCGTCTATAAATAGCAGGGCGGAGCGCAGGCGCCTCAGTCCGAGCCGGGCGCTCGGCGGTGGCTGTGGTGGGAGCTGTTGCCGGTGGCGGGAGCACCTCACGGATATCGCGCCCTGACGAGGACCAGGAGCCGCACGCCTCAGATTTTTCCCGCCGCATCTTTGTTAGTTCGTTACCCAGTTACATCGCGACTTTCACCCTAGAGGCGACGGAGCGGCCGGGTATCTCGGCGGGGACGCGAGCAGAGGGTCGTGGTCAAAACGTTGAGGGATTCTGCTGTGCTCCTGGGCCCGGCGCCGCCAAGCGCTCACGTTACGCTCCTCTCGGTGCCCTGCCCTCCGGAAACGCTGAGGGCAGCCGGCCGTTCAGCCCTCAGCCGGTGCTGGTTCTGAACAGGTGTCTCAAATTCACTGTGTGCGTGTGCATCCTTTAAACGCTTCCCCAACCCGTTCCAACGAGGAGCTCGTCAACTAGAGCACATCTGTAGGTGACAGACAAGGACTTCCTGTGACATGCACAACTGTCCTTGTTCTCTATTCACCTCTTCCCATATTCTGTATTCACCTCTTCCCATATTCTTTTAGTATTACTACAGATGCTGAGCGTTTTCACTGCTGTTACCCAGCTTTGTTTTGTTTGATTGCAGCGTCCGGAGTCTTGTGTGATCAGCGTTATTGCTCTTGCCTATTTTTCCTCTACACTTTCCTGACATGTTGGACTTTCAAGATTGCTACAAATGTCCTCATTGATTTTCGGAAGGCTTGCCACGTTGTAAACCTGATGATTTTTTAAAAAAAGATTTAACTGTTTCACTCTGTCTGCTTTTAGGTGATTTGGTTTTGTGGCATTGTTTAATTCTCAAGTTAATCTGGTAGTTTGTGAAGCTGCATGAGATTTCAGAAGCTGGTTTACAAAAACGAAAGGGTCCTGACCCAAAATATTAATGATCCATATTCTGCAGAGGTGCTGCCTTACCTGAGTTACTTCAACTCTGTCTTTTTCTGTTAGATTTTTTTAAGAACTCTTTTAAAATCACACCTCTGAATGGACATGAGTTGTAACTACACAGTTGTGCTGTTTAACTTTCCAGGATTAGAATAGAGCCAGTACAATCCCTGCTGCTATGTTCATTGTGATTACATGCTTGAGCTCAATGAATTTTGGAAGTGCAACAAGTGTAATGTGCAACACATTGTCGTACAAGGCATATTTCTACACACACCCTAACCCCACCCTGCTTTACTAAATTGATTGTTGTCCCGTGGCACCATAATTGAGTGAACAGTGTGTCAGTAAGGGTCACAATGGCCCAACTAGTACACTTGGGGCTACAGTCTTGCCTATTTGAGATTGTGAATTGCCAGGAAACGTGGAGTGAACAGAGTATGTTTTATCACTGGATTTATAGTTTAGACGATTCTAAGAGGTTGTGGTGTTCAGCTCAGAATATATTAATATATTCTTGTATTTCAGACAAGGCATCCAGCTGCACTGTGAGATGAGGGCTTGGACATTATATTGAATGACAGAGATTTCAAGGGTCAAATGGTCTTTCATTATTATAATCTGACCCTTAAATCATTTTTTTGATTCCTCTGCTATCCAAAAATCTCTCAATCTATTTTGAATTCATTTTACTGAACCTCTTGGCTTTCTTGTGGTAAATTTCTCACCCATGACAGTATAATTACATCCTAAGATTTCAAATTTCAGCCTTTTATTTTGACTTTCTTCCCCAGCCCCCCTCCAAGTTTCAGATGACCCTCAAATATTTCCCATGTCTATCCTACTGAGCCCTCAAACTTAGTCACCTCTCCTCCTAAACTTGAGATTCTGCCTACTATTTATAAAGAAAACTGTTAGATATTTCCCGCTCTCTTTTTCAAGATCAAATTTGTCCCCTTTTAGTAAGAACCAGAGTTGTACCCAAAGATGGTTGTACCCAAATCAGATGTGTTCTTGCCCGTCCTGCATGATTGCATTTTTCATTTGTACTCATTCTCTTGCAATGAAAGCCAACACATTCCTTCCTAATTATCTGCAGCCTTGCATTTTAGCATTGTTACTTATTACAGAGGATTGAAGGCAGTGAAGGCTAATTCACTGGACGTTTTCATGAGTCAAATATAGCTCTTAGGGCTTACAAAATCACAGGACATTTTTCCTTTCATCAGCCAACTGTCTTTTTTTAGTGATTTAAGGCTTTTGTGACTCGGGTTTTCAATGCTGATTGAAATTTTCATAGTGATGCTTGATTCTGAATGGGCAGACCACATAAATCCCCTGTTCATTTACATTCAGGCCAGGGTGACCTTGAGTCACTTCCAAACATATGACGTAACTTTTAAAAAATTGTGACGAATGTCAGTGTGCTGGGTGGCTCATCTCCTAATTTGAGTTCCAATAGCTTGAAGGACATTCTTGCAGATAGGTAAATGTCATGATCAGACTAACTGAATCGGAAACTGTTTCAGCCTTGACTTCTGTGCAGAACTGTGGGTGGAGAGTCTAAACGCCATGGGTCTTTGGTTACAACTTTTGCTAAAAAAGACCATGGATGCAGATATCATATAATGATAAATCGGTCTATTGCTTGGGTGCCTCGTGCTTTGAGCAGCTTGCCAGCATTCCCACAGCATATGCAGACAGGAGACTTGAAGTACACAGGTTTTGAAGATTGAGGGAAGAGTGGGAAATATTACCTACATTGGTTTTACCATGGCCTTTGACTATGTACTGCATGGATTATGTACACTGGTTTGGAAGGTTAGATCACATGGGATCCAGGTGAGCTAGTGAATTGAATACAAAATTGGCTTGAAGGGAGGAAAGGGTCATGATAGATGTTCAGACACAACCAAGTGGTGTACCTTTGGAATCAGTGCTGGGTCTGCTGTTCATGATTTGGATGTGAATGTAGGATGGCATTAATATTGGTGATAAAGTAAATGATGAATGATATGTACAATCATAACAAGATCTTGATGAACTGGGCCAATGGGCTGAGGATTTACAGACTGAGTTTAAATCTGATAAATGTAAGGTATTGCATTTTGGTAGGATAAACCAGGGCAGAAATGTAGTGCCCTCTCGTAAAACAGACCTAGGGATTTGGGTACATAGTTCCATGAAGGTGTCACCACAGGTGGACAGTGTGGTAATGTTATAATTTCACATGCTTGCCTTCATTGTTCAGTATTGTGTGCAGGAGATGGTAAGTTATAGCTGTAAATACTGTTGGTGCACAGTTCTGGTCACCCTGCTAAAAGGATGCTTCTGTAAAGAATGCAAAAATAGTATGAGAATGTTACTAGTTCTGAAGGGTTAGAGAGGCTGGGTCTTTCCCTAGAGTGCAATGGGCAAAATAATGAGGGGCATAGATAAGGTGGACAGTCATGGGCTTTTCCCAGGGTAGGAAAAGTTATTTTCAACTTTCAATACAAAAGTATTTGACTATCTGTCTCATTCAAGATTTTGGCTTTGGATGAAGTTTGCCACCTGTTGGGCTGCATTCACAAGAAACCTAACTCCATGAAGACTCCATATAACCATTCCCCAGTTGAGTGTTGTTCAACCCCTCAATTTCAAGATGCATGCACTGGTCAGTTCCTTCCTTACTAAGGTTTTAGAAGAGACCATATGCATTATAGTGCTGAGGCAAAGATCATTCTTCTGGTTGGGTTTCTTCATTGTAGTGAGGAGATGGTTGTACAGAACAGAAGGGTTTTAATGGTGTGGAGGACAGGACAATGACTATTTAAAAAAATAAAAAAAGCATTAAAGTACATTTTTGAAAACATTTATGGTTGTCAAATGATTTATTCATGTTACTCATTTTGAGAGTTTGTGAAATGTAGCTTGTTGTATTGAGCGGTCCACACCAATCCCAAGGCAGCAGGACCTGGAGACCCAATGACATCCTTGTCCAATGCCTGGCTCAACACAGCCTCAGCTGCTGGTTCCTGCAGGGACAATCAGCCTGCACCGTGTAGAGGAAATGGCAGCAATTGAGGGTGGACCGGAAAGCAGGTTCTGTCATCTCCTCACTCGCTGAGAAACAACTGCAGCTGCCATTAACACTTATTCACACCGTCTACTTAGGCCTTTTTCAAAATCAGCACAGATGTATTAGTTAACAACTCTCACTGACGGTGACTGCATGTTGAGAAACAGGCAAGGGGACTATTAGTAATTAATTACATTAAATAATAATGGGTTATTGCATTGAACTCCAACCATTGCCGAAAATTATCCATTGATTGATTTGTATTTACGTGGAACAAGTGGTGACAGTGCTTGATTTAATTTTGGTGTAAATTAAATCAAGAGTTCATTGTCCCTGGATCAAACATTGGGGGATGTGGGCAAGGCCAGGTTGTAAAAATGAAAACAAAATGAGAGGTGACTATAGTGTGCCATTGTCACTCTTGCCCACTGAAAGCAGCAAGTCCTGGATGTCTGGATTACAGAGGGGGGTGGGGGGGGTCACATCAAAGAGCAGGGCCTCATAGAAATCCCTCCCTACGGAACTGTTCCTGGAGGATGTCCTTGTACTCGTCGAATCCTCCATCCACTCGCTTCACGGTGCCGCAGCCACACACCCACAGCTCCCTGCACACCATGCGAATCAGCCGCTCGTCATGGGACACCAGTATTACTCCACCCTGCCAGAGCACAGTGTTAGTGCAGCAACTACAACTGTACACGTCCAAAGAACACACACACTGTTGTAGTGGATAAATACAAACATTTACCGGTTAAACATCATAACCAGAACAGTGCCTGAGGTGTAGGAGCCAAAGCCAATTTGTGCATGCTCAGTATCACACTAGGGCTTGCAGGATCTTGCTCAGCAATGTTTAATACTAAAGCAGTGATTTACTTTAAATTTGCTTCATTATCTGATCTGTGTGAAAGTGGCTGTAGGAATTTTGCCACTTCCTTTTTGCACATTAATCTATAATGAGTCAGAATTTGTTAACTGCATTTCCAAAATAAGCAACAAATCGATGACCTCCATGTTTCACACCGAGTGATGAGTCTCTGGAAGGTAGACTACCTGCCACAGAAGGTAGTTGAGGCCAGTTCATTAGCTATATTTAAGAGTTAGATGTGGCCCTTGTGGCTAGAGCGATCAGGGGGTATGGAGAGAAGGCTGGTACGGGATACTGAGTTGGATGTTCAGCCATGATCATTGAATGGCGGTGCAGGCTCGAAGGGCCTACTCCTGCTTTCTATGTTTCTATGCAGTTGAACTTTTACCCTTCGTGGCAATTGTCAGTCAAGTGGTGAGAGAAGAGGGAATGTGTACAAATCTCAGTTACTGACTGGTACTACTTGTCAAAAGGGCAAGGACAACAAGTATATGTGAACACCTCCAGGTTCCCCTCCAATATGCACAACATCCTAACTTAAATTCACAGTTGTTCCTTCGCTGGGTCAAAATTCTGGCACTTAACAGCACAGTGGGAACACCTTCAGCGATTAAAAGAAATTTTAGATGGCAAACAATCCAAGACAAAATTGAAAGCGTGCAAGATAGTTGAATTGTGTTTCAGGTGTTTTTTGCTAAGGCAGATATCTGGCTTGGAAAAGTACAAAATAACATCCCCCATTGTTGGTCAGTAATGTATGCTCGACAAACAAGAAAATCAGCACACAAGGGGACTCTTCTGGTCCTGATTAGAGCACTCGCTTCATACTTCAATCACATTTATGAAATTCCCCACTCTCCCCCCAAATATTTTACCTTAAACTTCTGTAATGATATTCCCAATGCCTCAATAGTCTCCATGTCCAGATGGTTGGTCGGTTCATCCAAAATATAGAAATTGGGTCTGCAGATTAAAGCACAACACATTACTTAAGTGAATGAAAAATAAACATTGTGATAAGACAAGAATCAGACATCACATACTGTACAGAAATATAGAGAGAGATGGAGTAAGCCAGTCATTGTTTAAAAAAAACACAGACCTTGGTCAGCATGGATGAGTTGGCCCAAAAAAACTGGTTCTGTGTTCTTTAACTGATTAAATCTACCACATCTGGTCCAATTTTGCCCAGATGTCAGCAGCTGATGTAGACACCAAACCATTAAAGCGAATACAGGGTGAGAGAGAGGACCACTTGAGCTGGCAAAATTTGAATATGTACAGCGCGGAAAGAGGCCCTTTGACCCAATTTGCCCATGCCAACCAATATGCACCATCCACTCTAGTCCCACCTGTCCATGATGGGCAATAACCCTCTAAACCTGTCCTATCCATGTACCTGTCCAATTGTCTTAAATGTTATTATAGTACCGGCCTCAACTACGTCCTCCGGCAGCTCATTCCATATACCCACCACCCTTTGTGTGAAAACTCCTCAGCTTTCCCCCCCCCCCCCCAAACCTATGGAATTTACTTATTTATACTCGCTGGAATTTAGAAGATTGAGGGGGGATCTTATAGAAACTTACAAAATTGTTAAGGGGTTGGACAAGCTAGATGCTGGAAGATTGTTCCCAATGTTGGGGGAGTCCAGAACAAGGGGTCACAGTCTAAGGATAAGGGGGAATTCCTTTAGGACCGAAATGAGGAAAACATTCTTTACACAGAGAGTCGTGAGTCTCTGGAATTCTCTGCCACAGAAGGTAGTTGAGGCCAGTTCATTGGCTATATTTAAGAGGGCGTTAGATGTGGCACTTGTGGCTAAAGGGATTAGGGGGTATGGAGAGAAGGCAGGTACGGGATACTGAGTTGGATGATCAGCCATGATCACATTGAATGGCGGTGCAGGCTCGAAGGGCCGAATGGCCTACTCCTGCACCTATTTTCTATGTTTCTATGTCCTCTGGATCTCAATTCCACAGTTCTCTCATAATTCCTCTCATAATTTTGTATACCTCTACAGGTTCAACCCTCATTCGTTGTGCACCGCGGAATAAAGTCCTAACCTGCTCAGGCCCTTGAGCCCTGGTAACATCCTTGTAAATGTGGCCTCACCAATATAATACTAAAAGTCTGCCTATTGTTTGTGTTTGTGCCCATGATGTGTCACTCTGGTTTTCCTATCTTCTTCCAAACGCTAGGCCACAGCCTTCCCTTTTTCACACATCCTACTCGCATTTTTCCCGTGTAGATAAACATCTTCCCGTTGCATTCCCACCTATATTTCCGAAGTTATTAATCCTTGAAATTTTAAATACAGCCCGATTTCTTCAAACTCATCCACTTTGGGGGAAAAAATCCGAGTGATGTCACAATGTACTCGCAAGGCAGG
The DNA here is from genome assembly GCA_963514005.1 of Raja brachyura. The sequence goes on from OY740794.1 coordinate 29,127,086, forward strand.
ACGAGAAATTCCAGGATGGAGGGGCACTCCAACGCTCATGGTGAATGAGGAGGTGGGGAGGGTGGTGCCGCGGGCCGAGCCCATGGACTGGGCTTAGGGTGGAGCAAAGTCGATGTTGGAGGGAGGACTGGGGCATGGGATGGGGCCGTGACTGGGGCCGAGAAAGAAGCTGCTGCTGGAACCAAGGACAAGCCTGGGTTCGGGACGAGCACGGAGATGAAGTCGGGGCCTGGACTGGATCCCAGGCGGTGGCCGTGCTGACGGCTGGAGTCTACAGCCAGGGCCGGGCTGAGTACAAGAACTAAGCCGAGTTCCAGGCCCTGGCACTGCTCTACGACCTGCGTAGGTGCTGGGGCAAGGAATGGGAGTGAGGGGAGGAGGAGGGAGGTGGGGCGGTAGTGGGAGATGGGTGGAGGGAGATGGGTTTGGGAGTGGAGTGGAGGACGGAGATGGGGTGGAGAGGAGCGTGAGGGGATTGAAGAAGAGGGGGTAGGGAGGGTAGTTGCGCCATCTACACTCCCTCTCTCGCCCCCTATCTCCCACTCTCTACACCCTCCCTATCTATCCTCGCTCACACCCTCTCTATCCTCACTCACACCCTCTGTACCCTCTCCCCCCCACTCTACCCCTCTCCATCTACACTCCTCTCTTTCTCTCTCTAGCCCCTTGCCCTCCTCCCCTCACTCTCTACCCCCCCACCCTCTCTGCCTCCTCTCCATCCCTCTCTACCCCCCTTCCTCTCCAAGGATTGCAGAGGAGAAGGGAGTGCTGGGGGATGAGGAGAAATGAGCCACGTCTGCACAGTTGGGGGCTATGCTTGAGTGGTACAATATTGCGTTGGGGGAATGGGTTGAGTTGGGGGAACAGGTGAATGGTGGAATCTTGCGTTGGAGGAGCAGATCCAACGGGTCTGCACTTGGTCTAGTGTTTTATAAAACTGTACCATGACCTCCCTGCTAGAGTTGAATAGTTGTGGTCTCTTTTGTAGCGTCTGGGCTTGAATCATTCCGGCATGACCAGAGTCAATGCCAGCCAATAATTTAAGATAGCAGTTAGAACAGCCTGCTGCACACTTAGAACCCAGAATAAAACCCCCTCCTTTTGATCTTTATGTAGTGGAGGTGTGGGAAGTGCTGACATTAAGACCAGGATGGGATATTACTCAATGATGATGCAGGGAAGTAGAGTGGCTCAGCGAGTGATGCTGCTTCACAGACCCCCCATCCGGGTCTATCCTGACCATTGGTGCTGTGTAGAGTTACTATATTATCTTTCTGATTGTTGATTTCTTCTGGATTCTCTGGTTTCCACACAAATCCTAAAAATTTGCAAATATAAGAGTTAATTGGCTATTGTACATTACTCCCTGGTGTATGTGATGGGAGGAGAATACCAGGAGTTTGATGATCAGATGTGAGAGTACAGGTGTTACAGGGAAATAAGGGGGATGGGATTGATCAGATTGCCATGAGAGCTGGCATAAACCGAATGGACCAAATGGCATACATTGGAAGAATATTATATATGGATGACATTCGTGAAGACACAGGAACATCACAGCAAATTGAGTGAAAAAGAAAGGACGTCAGAAGCTATTTTGTTTGCAAACTCCTCTTGGGTGTCACTAGTAGTATAGGAGCTGGACCAAGGAAGGCAGCAGTGGAGAAGAGAGCAAGGAAAAGCATATGGTAGTTTTATGAGCACACTTTGAGGTACCTCCGAGATGCCCATTTAACTTGAACAAAGACTTGATGCTTATACGAGCAGAGGCAAAGGCAGATAAAATTCAGAGCAGCACGGCCAAGTTCTCCGGTTTAAGGCAAAGGCACTGGGAGTTTAGTCTGAAGCGAACTAGACAAGACGTGCAAATCAACAGGAAAGTCAGGATGATTACCGGGGCATTGTCATCTGTGCAAACGCCACCCTGCTCTTCTGTCCTCCCGACAGACTGGCGACAGGTCTCACAGCCAGGTCTCCTGATATACCATAACCACCCAGCTGATGTCGGTATTCCTCTTCCGGCCTCCCTGAAAAATCCAGAATGAAAACAAATCTTTTAAAAGCAGCACAGGATTATTAATCCATTCAATGGCCACACTAGTGCGGTCTACACTTGCTGTTTATTTCCAGGGTGCGTGTTACCCTAAGCAATCCCTGGACAATGATCCCCAACTCGGTGTACCCAAACCCAGGTAAACAACTCATCTGGGATCACAAGGATTAAAATTATTGGAACAAACTAAAATCAGCCAAAAGACTTTCCTCATTATTTTCACTTTGTTCATTTTAGAACATAAAGATTAAGAGGAAAACAACCAGAATCTGCTCTACCATTTTCAAAGAGGCACTAGGAAATGCAGATGCTGAAATCTGATCAAGTTCAAGTGAGTTTATTGTCATGTGTCCCTGATAGGACAATGACATTCTTGCTTTGCTTCAGCACACAGAACATAGTAGGCATTTACTAAACAGATCAGTGTGTCCATATATAATTATATAAATACATACACACATGAATAAATAAACTGATAAAGTGCAAATGACAGACAATGGGTTATCAATGATCAGAGTTTTGTCCGAGCCAGGTTTAATAGCCTGATGGCTGTGGGGAAGTAGCTATTCCTGAACCTGGTCGTTGCAGTCTTCAGGCTCCTGTACCTTCTACCTGAAGGTAGCAGGGAGATGAGTGTGTGGCCACATTGCAAAGTGCTGGAGGAACTCAGTGGGTCAGATAGCATTGGTGAAGCAAATGGTCAGACGATGTTGAGTCTCAAGAAAGGTACTGACCCAAAATCTATCCATTCCCACCACAGATGTTGCCGGACTGCCGAGTTCCTCAGTTTCATGGGTTAACAACTTTACTATTTGTTTTCTATTTTTGTGATATTATTATTGAATATCAGCTACAGCTAACTCTACGGAATTGAGCTTCCAAGTTCCATAGCACTGAGTAAAAGGCTCATCTTGATCCAAAACATCCAACTTCTTATCTTGACAGTGTCCCTACTTTACTCTGGGGGAAAAAGCCTTTGCCATAAACCTGTGAATTCCCTACAAAAAAAGAAAAAAGTATTGGATTAAATCAGTTGGCCAAGCAACATCTCAAAATAGATACCCAATGTGCTGGACCCACTGAGTTATTCCAGCCCTTTTCAGTATACCAGCAGCTGCAGTTTCTTGTGTCTACAATTCCCTTCTGAATTTCAGTTAGGTCGCTCGATCCAACCTCCACTGGGTACAAGCCAAGCCGTATTCTCCCGCTCCTCATAGAGCAACCTGTTTATTCCAGGGAATAATCCAGTAAATCTAAACCACATAGTTTCCAAGCCAAGTATATCCTTCAAAACACACCCATGGGTACAAAGATCAAAACGACAGAGATTCCCTGCATTAGGGAAACTGGATTAAGCGGCTTCTGTGCAAACACCAATGGTGTACACAAATGATCGCGAGCGCTGATCTTAACTCTCCAGCCATCTTCCACATTAACTTTGTGTCCTTACTCAACACAAGGTCAGAATAGCATCTCATCTTCCAAATATGCACAGAATAGTCCTCAGGATTGGCATTGAGTTCCACAATTTCAGAGAGCCAACCATTCAAGTTTGTGTCAAAAGATCATTAATATGTAACAATTGATATGGGGCTTACGGTGGCGCATCTGGTAGAGCCGATGCCTCACCGTGCCAGCTTCCCAGGTTTGATCCTGACCTCTGGTACTGTCTGAGGTGTTTGCACGTTTTACCTCGTGGGTTTCCCACAGGTGCTCCAGTTTCATTCCACAACTCCAAAGATGCAATGGTTTGTAAGTTAAGTGGCCCTATGTAAATTGTGCCTTGTGTATAGGGAGTGGATGAGAAAGTGGGATACCATAGAACTAGTGTGAACGGGTGATCGATGGTCCGCATAGACTTGGTAGGCCAAAGGGCTGTTTTCCTGCTGTATCTATAAACTAAAATAATAAGCAAATTTTCCCCTCTCCGTTGATGCTGCCTGACCAACAATCTCTTCTGATATCCAGCAACTGCTGTGTTTTGTCTAGCACTTTTTTTTTTCTCTCCACCCAGCCCAGCCATCACATTCCTTCAGCCAGGTTCACCAGCCTTCACCATCCTCTCACAGCCAGCTCCACCATATTCTGTGTCAGTCTGTCACCTGGTTTCCACACTAGCACAGGCATTACTTTTCTCTCTACCTCTCCCCCTCTACAAATTAATATGTTCCATTTGCAGCTTACCTTGGGCTGAAAGACGTCAACCTGAAATGTTAATCGTGTTTCTCACTCCACAGATGCTGCCTGATTTACTGAGTATATACAACAGTTTTTGTTTACACTTGAATTGTACCCTTACTGAAATCTCATGTAACTGCTGCAAGGCTTTCTTTTCTACTCCAATCGGATAATACGGAACCAAATTGCCTCAGTGCCCTGATCCATTGCTCTCACTATTATTTGTCGTGTTTTTGTAAGCCGCGTTGTAAATAACCAATTCACTATTTTAGTTCAAAGTTCCTAAGTATAACCTAACAGTGTGCACTGTGACAATCATCCTTGGACTTAATCATTTGTGATGTGATTTTGTTAATTTATATTTAGATAGTATCAGATGCAATTTAATTTCAAGATGGGTGACCGATTGGACTCGGCGGGCCGAAGAGCTTGTTTCCACGCTGTATTTCTAATCTAAACTAAAAACACCAACCAAGGACCATGGTGCGAATTACCTGGGAATTTTGTAGCCAAAAGTTCCACCGAGTTGATGTTCATTTCCAGCTGGTCCACATGATGCTGACTGAAGTAGCCAATCTTTAAACTCCTGTTCAGTGAAGAGCAGTGGGGAGAATATAATGGGAAGACAAGGCCATCATTTCACTTTCTCACACTTAAGTGTTACTCACATTTGGTCAGGATTCCATCACTCCACCCAGTGCCTATCCCTTTGTTCTCCAATCTGCACAACAACTTGGAGGCAGCACCACAGGGGACCCGCAACCACACAAACCGAAACATACCTTCTTCAGTAAACCGCCAGAAATTATAAACAGTGATCCAGCCACCACAGAAATAAAGATCTACATTACAATCAGAAACACAATCATCTTGTGGACCATTGCATTGTTGTAGCATCCGCTGGCACGTTACATAACATAAACCTTTAATCCAGGACTGTGCTGCCAAACTTTGGGAATGCGAGCAGGTTCCAATCTCCAGAAGAAACGGGTCTGGAGTATGGATAGGAAATCAGCCAGAAGAGGAATTGTCAAGGGGAAAGGGGTCAAGAGAGATGGTGAGGTGAATGAATTAGTGTTGGCCGAGAGTGAGGGGAGGCAGGAGAGTCGCAGTGGGTAAAAGAGAGGCTGAACATACATGAGCCAGGGAAACAGATGTAACTTTGGACAGAGGGTGTAAAATTAACAGGACAGGTTTGATGAAAGACATGTGGGCAGGTCACTCAATAATGTCCCATTCTTCCATGTTATGTGGTGTACAGCCCATTCCAGCCAAATGGAAGTGTACTTGCCACTCAGATTGATTCTGGTAAATCTCCCTCTATGGGACTGTTGCGCAGCAGATTGAGCCAGAGCCTCACAGTGTCAGAGACCTGACCGTGGGAGCTGTCTGTGTGGAATTTGCATGTTCTTCCTATGACTGCGTGGATTTCCTCCGGGTGCTCTGGTTTCTTTCCACATCCCAAAGGTGTGCGGTTTTGTAGCTTAACTGGACTCTGTAAATTGCCCCTAATGTGTAGGACATAGCGCTAGTATACGGGTGCTCGATTGTCGACATAGACTCGGTGGGCGGAAGGGCCTGTTTGCATGTTACATCTCTAAACACTACAGACTGTTACGGCAATTTGTAATACGTTGTCCAAATAGGCAGTCAGAGTTATGGAGTTATATAGCACTGGAACAGGCCCTTTCGGCCAACTTGTCCATGCTGACCAATATGCCCCATCCAAGGTAGTCCCATGTTTACCCCATATGCCTCTAAGTCTTAGATAGACACACACAAAACTGGAGTAACTCCGCAGGTCAGGCAGCAGCTCTGGAGAAAATAGGCAATGTTTCAGGTCGAGGTCCTTCTTCAGACTGAGAGTCAGGGGAAAGGGATGAAGTCAATCAGTTGTGTGGGGGTGCAGGAGGTGACACCAAAGCAGTTGTCGATGTAGCGGAGGTAGAGGTCAGGGATGGGGCCCTGGTACACCTCGAACAAGAATTGTTCGACGTACCCGACAAAGAGGCAGGCGTAGCTGGGGCCCATGCGCGTGCTCATAGCTACGCCTTGTATTTGGAGGAAATGGGAGGAGTCAAATGAGAAGTTATTGAGGGTAATGACCAACTCCGCTAGGCGGAGGAGAGTGTCAGTGAACGGCTATAGGTTGCTTCCGTCGAGGAAGAACCGGAGGGCTTTGGGACCATCCTGGTGGGGGATAGAGGTGTAGAGTGACTGGACGTCCATGATGAAGATGAGGGACAAAGGACAAAGGACATTTATTATCACATGCACCAATTGGTGTAGTGAAATTTGACTTGCCAATGCAGCACATGAATAAAGATAATATACAACACTAGAGTATTTAACAAAAAAACATAAAAAACATCCCCCCACAATGGTTCCCACTGTGGGGGAAGGCATCGCCCACTCCACGATGGCGCCCCAGCACTATGTACTGCCGCCGAAGCTGAAGTCCCGGCCGGACCAGGCAGGAAACGGCGCTCCAGACTGCCGGTAGGCCGCGAGGAAGGGGAAAAGATACGGCCCGGAGAATAGCCGCATCTCCGACCAGGTAGGGACTGAGAAAATAGTTTCCCCCTCCCCCCCCCCCCCCCACCCTCTACATAAAAAGACTACAATACCTCCAAAAACAAACACTTTAACTAACTAAAAATTTTAAAAAAAATGAAAAGACTGACCGCTGCTGGCAGGGCGGCCATACTCGCGGCGCCCCCTATCTTGACATGGTGTCATTGGGAATGGAATGCGCGGAGACGACGGAGAGTGTCTAAGGTGTCTTGTACATATATATCTGTTCAAGTATCTTTTAAATGTTGTTATAGTCACAACTACTTCCTCTGGCAGCTCGATCCATATACCCACTACCCATTGCGTGAAAAGTTGCCGCTCAGGTTCTATTAAATCTCCCCCCTCACATTAAACCTGTGCCCTCTTGTTCTTGATCTTGATTCCTCTTCCCCTGACTGTGCATTTACCCACTCTATTCCCCTCATGTTTTTATGCACCTTTATAAGATCACACCTCAATCTCCTACGCTCCAAGAAATAAAATCTTAGCCTGCACAACCTCCGCCTGTAGCTCAGGCCCTCCAGTCCTGGCAACAGAGGAATTAGTCTCAACAGAAACTGGCATAGGAATTTGGCAGTTAGAGATTGATAAGTACGGAATAGAGATTGATAAGTACGGAAAGCCATCGAAGAATAAGAGTGGTTGGAAAAGAAAGGGACAATTAGATATCTGATTAAATGTCCTCTTCCTATGGTATACAAACTATCAGCAAATTTAACCACTGTTCCTTTCCAAGAGCACTCTCCCTCAACTGGGCAAAGTTATTTACAAGGTATTACAAGATTGTACCTGTGTGCGTGTCTAATGCCTTGAACTGGTGCTAGGTCCCCAAGCAGTATCTTTAACAGTGTTGTTTTACCAGCGCCATTCTCCCCCACCTGTAGACAGAACAGAAATTATAGATCAACCACAGCAAGTGGCTTCTGCACTAAAATGTGTATGACATTTTTAGACACTGTACTTTGGAAGGACCTAGATCCTTCAGTAGAGTGTAAAAAAAATGTAGGCGAAGAGGTATATTAATTGATAAAAGAATTATGAGGGGGAGGAGCAACCAGCACGTGTTCTCGAAGAGCCGTGACTGCAGGGAAGGTGGGATTAGACTTGATTTCAAACGGCACGAACATATCCTCTGTAATTTTCTGTTGCCATATTGCAGTGCTCACAACTGAAGCGCACACAGCATGCCCCGAGGGACCTTTCATTTGAGTGCTGCACAGAGGCCGTTGTGACAGCAGCTGTGTATGTGGTGTCCACACAAAGCACAGCAACACCCTCAGGCATTCACTGTTCCCATACATCCCATATCTGCCCTTCCCTACTGATCACCATTGTGCTCTCCTCCTGAAATCATCCCTATTGATGGGAACACTCAGACCAAGGCCTCTGTATTTTGCCAAAACAGCAATCATCAGACAGCAGTTCTGTTCGAACATGGGAAGGCTGATCCAAAGCCACCGCAACTTCCATGGTATGTTTTACAACGAGAGACACGGGGGATTGTTACCTTATTCAAAATCCAAACTGTGGTCAGGCAGCCTCTATGGAGGCAAACAGATGGTCACTGTTTCAGGTAAAGACCCAACACTAGGATTAGTAATGTAGGATCTCAAACCAAAACGTCAACATCCCCTGCCTCTAATGATGCTGCCTAACCCAGAGTTCCTCCAGCAATTTCATTTTACAGCTTTACATACAAGCCATAAATCCCCAACAATCTCACAGGACAACGCTCAAGAATAGGGACCCGAGTCAATTGCTCCCTTTCTGAACACAAGGGAGCTAAGACCAGTTGTGGCCATATCACTGCTGCAGCTGAACATCAGCTTATGCTGGGGATCAAATCCTGATGTAACCATGCAAATGCCATCCTCTGCCTAACTGGGTGAGCAGACAGGAGAATCACATCGGCCAGCTGTCAACAAAAAGTGCACTTTCAACCACTCTGATCTGGTGCAGAAACAGACATTAGGAAGTTTAAGGCATCCAGTAACAGAATAAATGTACGTACGATGCAAATTCGTGAGTCCTGATCAGCAGACACTGAGAGATCTTTAAAGATGGGACACTCGGGATTATAATTGAAGTCTACCTCGGTCATCTGTAAGATTGGAGGGGACAGCTTCTCAAAATTGTCAGGGAACCTGAGGAAGAAGACAAGAGTGTCACGGTATGAATTCTCACAGCGGAACATAGAAAGTGTCAGATCACAGGGACAAACTGATATCGATTACAAACACGAGCAAAACCTTGCAATCAATGGGAAGGACAGTCAAACAAAGTAGCATGTCTCCAAATCCTTTGGTCACCGGTTTTGCAAGGTTTGGCAATAACATGCCTGCATTTACGCAGGATAGTACCTGGCTTAGACTATAGTTCCCAGGCTTTTCCTTGCAGCCCTTCTTAAATAAAGACACATTAGCCACACTCGAGCTATCTGGCACCTCTCCCATGTCTAATGGTAATTCATTTATCTCAATCAGGGCTCCTGCACTTCCTTCTTTAGCTTCACAATATCCTCGGATGTATCTGATCAGGCCTGGAAAATGTATCTACCTTCGTACACCTTATAACATCCAGCAGCCCCTTGACCATAACAAGGACTGTCCTCAAGATATTTCCATTATCTGTCCCAAATTCCCAATGGTAAAAATCAGAGGAGAAATGCTCATTGAAGACCCTCCTCAAGAGACTCTTTCAATTCCAGTTGCCTACATCTGAAAAATGCTTACTTTAAGCTTGTTATCTTTGCCTTCTGGACTTCCAGAAGGCTTTCGACAAGGTCCCACATAAGCGATTAGTATATAAACTTAAAGCATATGGCATTGGGGGGTTCAGTATTGATGTGGATAGAGAACTGGCTGGCAAACAGGAAGCAAAGAGTAGGAGTTAACGGGTCGTTTTCACAATGGCAGGCAGTGACTAGTGGGGTACCGCAAGGCTCAGTGCTGGGACCCCAGCTATTTACAATATACATAAATTATCTGGATGAGGGAATTGAAGGCAATATCTCCAAGTTTGCGGATGACACTAAGCTGGGGGGCAGTGTTAGCTGTGAGGAGGATGCTAGGAGAATGCAAGGTGACTTGGATAGGCTGGGTGAGTGGGCAAATGTTTGGCAGATGCAGTATAATGTGGATAAATGTGAGGTTATCCACTTTGGTGGCAAAAATAGGAAAAACCGACTACTATCTAAATGGTGGCCGATTAGGAAAAGGGGAGATGCAGCGTGACCTGGGTGTCATGGTACACCAGTCATTGAAAGTAGGCATGCAGGTACAACAGGCAGTGAAGAAAGCCAATGGTATGTTAGCTTTCATAGCAAAAGGATTTGAGTATAGGAGCAGGGAGGTTCTACTTCAGTTGTATAGGGTCTTGGTGAGGCCACACCTGGAGTATTGCGTACAGTTCTGGTCTCCAAATCTGAGGAAGGACATTATTGCCATAGAGGGAGTGCAGCGAAGGTTCACCAGACTGATTCCTGGGATGTCAGGACTGTCTTATGAACAAAGACTGCATAGACTCGGTTTATACTCTCTAGAATTTAGGAGATTGAGAGGGGATCTTATAGAAACTTACAAGATTCTTAAGGGGTTGGACAGGCTAGATGCAGGAAGATTGTTCCCGATGTTGGGGACGTCCAGGACAAGGGGTCACAGCTTAAGGATAAGGGGGAAATCCTTTAGGACCGAGATGAGAAGAAATTTTTTCTCACAGAGAGTGGTGGGTCTCTGGAATTCTCTGCCACAGAGGGTAGTTGAGGCCAGTTCATTGGATATATTTAAGAGGGAGTTAGATGTGGCCCTTGTGGCTAAGGGGATCAGAGGGTATGGAGAGAAGGCAGGTACGGGATACTGAGTTGGATGATCAGCCATGATCATATTGAATGGCGGTGCAGGCTCGAAGGGCCGAATGGCCTATTCCTGCACCTAATTTCTATGTTTCTATGTTACACCCTCGGCAGAATATGCTGGCCCTGAGCTCTTTTAGAAGAATCCTAATCGTCAGATATCGATTATTGATCATCTGCTCCCTATCTACGTTTGTCAAGTCCACTTTTGCACTGTTGAAATCAGCTTCCTGCCACCTTAATTTGAGGATCAGCCTTACCCCTTTCCAGATCTACCTCGAAACATGAGAATTGCAATCACCTTTCTCAGAGTTCACCCATGGAAACTTCCACCACTTGTCCAGTTTCATTTCCTAATATGGAGTACCTACCTGTCTCTCCTACGACCAGAAATTGTCTGCAAAAATACACTGGGAGCATTTAACAAAAAACACTCCAGGATGATTTAACAAATTCTAGGAGCATTTAACAAATTCTGCCCCATCTAAGCCCCTTGCACCAAGTAAATCCCAGTCAATATTGGGGAACTTTACATCCCCCATTATTGTAATCCTATGCTCTAGCACCTTTCTGTGGTTTACTTACAGACCTGCTCCTCTAATTCCCTCTGACTAATTGCAGGCCTGTAATTATAAACCCAAACCAATATTATAAACCCAAGCTCACCCCTCTCTTGTTGCTAGGTTTAACATGTAAAGCCTCATTAGATACCTTAATTAGGATATTTTAAGTACGACCACGATGTTCTGCCTATTTGGCAGTGTGACTCTCCTTCATTTCAGATTTCCAACTGCTGTGGTATTTAATACCTCACAGTTCCACCAATCACACCTCCTCCAGTTGGAGGATTTGACTAAAAACCCTGCACCATCCTCTCTCAGTGGTCTCCAGATCTTAACCCTCCCCCTCCCCTTTCCATCCCCACCCATCACAACCATTCTCCTTAACTGTCTATCTACAAATTAAACACAGTTGATTTCCAGCATTTCCTAGTCCTGATGAGATGCCATTGGCCTGAAGCGTTAACAGTTTCCATCCCTACAACCAGCTGAGAACTCCAAGCATCTGTCATTACCGTGGATGGTCTGAGATTCTCAGGTTTTATTGGACAGGCATTCATCTGCACAGGAATGTTCCATTATATTCCTTGTAAGTGGTGGAAGGCCCTGGGGAACTATTCACCATGGACCTCTTAACTTCTCCAGTTCTCCTGAACGCACTTGTCATTGGGTCTCAATCCTCAAAAAACCCTACCCAGCAGGAGATCTTCACCAGGACTGCAGCAGTTCAATGCAGCTCAGCCCAATCTTCTCAAGGGCAGTTAGGAATGGGAACTAAATACTTGCCCAATCGGTGATGCCCAGACTACAAATTAACTCACTCTCACCATCTCTTGTAGCCACAATTTAGATATTAGTGCCCTCAAGATTACAAAGGTCCCTGCCTATTTATCTTCCCAATCGTCGCTCACTAATCCTTCGGGGCATGTAGAAATGAGATTGCATTTGGAAACTACAACAGATTTGAAGCAGTTTCCTCATTTTTGACATTTCAGGGAATGTTCTAATCTGCTGGGATATGTTGGGGACAACATTCTCAGTGCAATTTCACTAGTCTTCTCAATATTGAGCACTCCACTCAGTAGTCTGCTTGCACAGGAACAAACCAGTAACTCATCATACAGACTGCTGAACCGCTTGGAATTGGCTCTCTCTTTGCCTCTGCCTTTCTCACTGACAGCAGCATTGTTAGGTTTGCACAGATAGTTGCAGTTCCTCAGCTCATACACCAATGGCTTCACTCGGAGCCACACCATTCCTTGGTCCCCACGCATGCTTCTCACCTGATCGTCACTTCTGGCTCCTTCTCAAGAGGCTTCAGCTCGGGCCTGGGGAATAGAAACGGCTCAAATTCAAAATGTAATGGAAACTAAACAACCAAAGTACAACGTTTTAAAATTCACAAAAATACCTCAGATTTCGGAGAACAGATCACTTAGTTAGAGTTATCAGAACTTCAATCTAAAATTATAAAATTTTCTCTCTGCTCTAACTCCAGAATTTGCAGGATGCAAATTAGATTATGTCGACATATGGCAGTTCAACATTCAATTAAAAAATCTCCACTGCATTATCTGGGTATTTCATTGATTTGTCACTGAATAGATCAGCACCTTATTCCACTGAAGTATTCAAGCATTACAACCATAATATACTCATGAGTTAGTCCTGATGGTAATGAAGCTGGTCCATAAATGGAGAGGCTAGATCCAGTAAACACTTCACAAGTAAGCTTCCAGCACACTCTTAACTCAAGTCTGAAGAAGGGTTTCGGCCCAAAACGTTGCCTATCTCCTTCACTCCTTAGATGCTGCTGCACCCGCTGAGTTTCTCCAGCCTTTTGTGTACCCTCGATTTTCCAGCATCTGCAGTTCCTTCTTTAACACTCTTAACTCATTCTGGTTTACCAAATTCTGGTTTACCAGAATGATGTCAGGATTATTTTATTCAGTATATTAGCTATAAAGCAAGGTTGGGCAAACTTGGATTGTTTTGTCTGGAGTGTTCGAGGTTGAGGAGAGGTCTGATAGAAATATGTACAATTATGCGAGGCATAGATATTGTAGACAGTCAGAACCTTTATCCCAGGATGGAAATGTCAATGATTAGAGAGCATAGCTTTAAGGTCAGAGGTGCAAAATTCAAATGGGGGGGGCAAGTATTTAAAAAAAAAAAGGTGAGTGCCTGGAATGCGCTGCCAGGAGCGGTGGTAGAGGTAGATATGATAGAGGTGCTTACAAGGCTTTTAGTTAGACACATGGCTATGCAGGGAATAGAGGGATATAGATCATGAGCAGCCAATGGCGATTAGTCTAACTTGGCATAATGTTTGACATATGGGCCGAAGAGACTGCATCTCTTCTGTACTGTTCTATGTTCAATCACTGAACTTGTGTGCTAACTCAAAATGATAATTTACAGACCATCTTTTACATCACTTTCAGGACATCCCAAAATCTTTTTGTATTGTAGCCAAAATCCATATAGCTGAAGAAAAGGAGCTCGAAATAAGACACAAGGAACTACCGATGCTGGTTTACAAAAAAAGTACAAAGTGCTGAAGTAACTCAGCGGGTCAGGCAGCATCTCTGGAAAACATGGATAGGTGATATTTCCGGTCGGGAACCTTCTTCGGACTGATCAGTTTGAAGAAGGGTCTTAACCATATCTATGTCCTCCAGAAATGCTGTCTGGCCCACTGAGTTATTCCAGCACTTTGTATCTCTAGAAATAATCAGACTCACACAAATACCCTGTCAGAATGCATCAACAACACACTGGCCATATCTCAAGTGAAATATTTAACATTTCAGGTAAAACTCTCCATCCACTTTTCACCCGAGCCCTGTGTTCACCATGTGGCAACTAGCAGCCAAGTGTATGCTGCACTTACCTAATAATAACACACTGCATTACAGCGAGCAAGACTGTAGCATTCAGAAAATAGCAGCCTCTATTCTTCTTACATAATAGTCAAGATTCATGATTTATTTTAATGTTGGATAACAACTTGTAACCAGTATTACATCTAAATTACCACATAGTGATTAAAGGGTGCAAAACTGCCTTTAAATAGGTGGCACAGTTGTTAGAGCCAGGTGTTGTCTACGTGGAGTTTGCACGTTCTCCCAGTGACCACATGGGTTTCCTCCAGGTGCTCCGGGTTGCTACCACATCCCAAAGACGTTTGGGTTGGTAGGTTAATTAGCTTCTGTAATTGCCCCTGGTATTAAGGGGGTGGATTAGGAAGTGGGATAACATAGAACTAGTGTGAATGGGTGATCGATGGTCGGAGTGGACTCGGACCAAAGGGCCTGTCTCCATGCTGTATCTCTGAACTAAACTTAACTGCTGATCCATGGAACAGCAATGCCAGCTGTGTTTTGAAAAATCGTCCTTGGGAACAAACTGACAACTCCTCCAGATTTTTCATTTTAACAACAATTTAAAGAGAGCATAGAACAGCAGGTCCAATTAATTATCCAATTGTTTTGACTTATTATTAAAGTCCCTGTTGTGTACCTCCAATACTTACAGTTTTTCCAGAAGTTTCAGCTTGCTCTGTACTTGTGAAGCTCTGTTGGCATTGTATCGGAACCTGTCAATGAACACCTAAAGGGTTTAAATATATTGTTTGTTTAATAGAAAGGATCATCACCAAGGTTCACACGTTTTCATTCTCAGGATCTCGCTGTCTTAAGTGCAGTGGATAAGCACTGGTCCCACGCTGCTCCCGCTTTCCAGCAGATCACAGTTGGTGTATACCTGAACGACAGTTCCTTACAATCTAGCAGTCTGAACATTGAGTTCTCCAATTTTAGATAACTAACTTACAAACAACCCCGCCCCCTTCTCACTCCTCCCCCCCTTCCCTGTGCCTCACCTGTATTGCACACACCCCTTCCCCCTCCTCCTGTCCCCTTCCACCTATATTCCTGCCTGTAATTTCACAATTTGTACCTCTATCCTTATCACTCAATGGGCACTGTTCTATGGTCTGTGTCTCATAAAGTAAAGCTGCCTGCACGTGATCCATCTCTCTCCATTCCCTGCATGTTCTTGTGCTGTCTCAAAGCCTCAAACACCACTGTTATATATGCTTCAACAACCACCCCTGACAGCTCGTTCCAGGCACCCTCCGTTCTGTGTAAAAAAATTGCACCATACTTTTCCCTTAAAATTTCCCCACTGTCCTTGAACCTATGCCCTCTATTATTTGACATTTCCACCTGGGGAAAAGAGTTCTGACTGTACCCCATCTAATTTTTATGTATTGCTATCTGGTCTCCCCACAACGTTTGATGTGCCAGAGAAAAAATCCAAGAGTGTCCAATCTCTTCTTACTGTCCAATCCAGATAGCATCCTGGTAAACCTCTTCTGCACCCTCTCAAAAGCTGCACATCCTTCGTTTAATGGAGTGCCCAGAGCTGCACAAAATACTAAAAATGTGGCCCAACCAAAGTTTTAGAAAGCTGCAACATTAGTTCCTGACTCTTTTTTTTTTAGAGATACAGTATGGAAAGAGCCCCTTCGTCCCACTAATCTCACCAAGCCAACCATTAATCTCACGCTAGTTCCATGTTCGTGCACTCTTTGCACACCATGGGCAATTTACACAGGCCAATTAACCTCCAAACCTGCATATCTTTGGAATTTGGGAGGAAACCCCACAGGTCACAGGAAGAACGTGCAAGCTCTGCACAGACAGCACCCGAGATTTGGATCTAAACCGGGTCAACAGCTTCCATACCAATGACAAGTTAACTTCCTGGATTATTCCTGTTTTCCTACCGAAACAAAAGACAGCATTGCCTGTGGCTGGAGAGGATACAAAGATCACCAAGCCCTCAACAATCTTCTCTCATTGCAAGCTGCCAGGGTTCACCTGCACTGCTGGACATTTACCTGTATGTGCTCTCTGTACTGATGCTGAGCCTCATATTCCCGCTGCTGGTTTTTCAGCCTTTCCTCTTTCGTCTTTATGAAGTTTTCATAATCGCCCCGATACGTCTCCAAACGCTGCGAATGCAGGTAAACAATGTCGGTGGCCACGGCGTTCAGGAAATTGCGATCGTGCGACACAACCAGGATAGTGGACTGCCAGGTCTGAGAGTAGAGAGAATGTTTCAGCACACGATAGAACCACAACAGCAGCAAGGGTCATTCCAATTGTTTGTTTGCTCCAATTAGCAGTATATTTTGTATTAAAATGTATTTAAAATAAACAAAACTTTTGACGTTTGAAAGCAGGGCCAGGAACAAATTAGCAATAGGATAGGTGTTGGGAGATGCACACAAATCATCAAAGTAAATCCAAAGGGAATGCTGTCGGGCAGCATCTGGAGAGAGTGCATTTTCAGGCTAAGGTCTTTAGTCAGAACAATAAGCAAGGTGAAAGTTTGGTGAGATGACCATAATTGCTGTTTCTACCCTTTCCACTACAAATGCCCCAGGAATAAGCAGGACTATAATTTTAAAGTAGCAAACAGCAGAAAGGCCAGTGGAAACCTGGAACTCTCGCCTTCAAAAAGCTGATGGAAATTCACGCAAGAAGGAAAAAAAATTAATAGGAACTTGAAGGGCAACCTTTCCACATAGAGGATGGTATAGGTCCACCACCGATTTTTTTGGCACACTTGGTTCCAGAGCACTTTCTAGATTATCTGTTTTGCCGAACCAACAGAGGTCACGTCTTCGGAGAGGAGTCCAAAGGTTCGGAGATATCAGCCTGAAAGTCGGTTATGGGAATGGAACTGCCGGTTCTGGCCGGGCTGGAGTTCCAGTGCCCCGGTCACATGGGGCAAATTCAACCCGCCAATCAGCGCGGAAGTCCTGATGAGGTAGAGATCAACTGTCTCACACATCCTAGGCACCACATTTTCAGAGGGACTTCAGGGGCTGGATTTCAAGTGTGCTCTCGTAATTTTGACCAGATTAAAGATGTCGTCTCCAAGCGCTGCGAAAATCAGTGGTGGACCTGTACTTACAATCTACCATTGGAAGTGGTTGAGACAGGTACAATTAGAACATTTAAAAGACACTTGGACAGGATAGGAAAGGTTTAGATGAATATTGGTTAACGCAGGCAAATGGCTCACTTGCACGGGGGCCGAACGGCCTGTTTCCATGCTGCACGACTCTATGAACGAAGAGCAATGGGAATATGGAGCTGAATTAATAAAAGTGAGTTCCTACTGATTTTATGAAAATATGGTAAGTGAATAAAATGTCTCACTCAGCACCGATCAAGGCACGACAGAGGCAGTGGAGAGGGGGGAGCTGTGAGAGCAGGTATGTAGAGATTGATCTGGGTATGTTCAGTGAATATGATTAAGGCAATTCCACTCTTCTGAAGTTGACCGGATGAGGAGATGAGAATGAATGAACCTCTCGACGATCTTCAAATTTACACTTTGTTTCTATGACTGAGGTTTCTGAGCGAGGCTGTGAACAGCACAAACCTTCCCCCGTGGGTATTCTGCTGTATTAAATGCCCTATTTTACTTTGGAGTCATGTGAGTGTCTACGTGAAGACCCCGCCAGCACGCATGCGCGACATATCGTCGACCGCATGTCGAAGCGACAGACAGGGAGGAGGGTCGCTCCTCCACCGGAACGGACCTGCAGGTAAGGTGAACTAACCCGAGGTCGGTTTTATTTCTTTTAGGGACTCTGTGGGACAGAGTACCCCACCAAGGGGCCGCCTCGAAAGACTGACTGCGGTCCACGGGCGGGTAGCGACGGCAGAGCAGTAGCCCCGACTGAACGCCGCAGCCACACCGCGGACTAGCGGCAATGCAACCGGGAAGTCGGGCAGCCCGTTGACCCGGCAGGGTCCGGGCTCAGAGACTCGCCGTTCGCGGGTAGCGACGGCAGAGCAGTAGCCCCGACTGAACGCCGCAGCCACACCGCGGACTAGTGGCAATGCAACCGGGAAGTCGGGCAGCCCGTTGACCCGGCAGGGTCTGGGCTCGGAGATTCGCCGTTCGCGAGTAGCGACGGCAGAGCAGCAGCCCCGACAACGCCGCAGCCCGCAGGAATACCGCAGACTGGCGGCAATGCTACTGGGAAGTCGGGCAGCCCGTCGACCCGGCAGGGTCTGGGCTCGGAGACTTGCCGATCGTGGGTAGCAACGGCAGAGCGGCAGCCCGACTTAATGCCACTACAAGGCTGACGGCACAACAACCCGAAAGTCGGGCAAGCCCGTTGACTCGGCAGGGTCCGGGATCGATAATCGCGCATGGAGCGGATGGGGAAAATTAGTTCCAACGTGATACACTCCAGCAGGAGTCTGGTCACCGTGGGTCTCCTAGCAGACCCACGGCAGTACCCTTTACAGGGCTGCCAAATGCTCGCCCTCTTCGCAGGGGAGCATCAGGAGTCAGGTCTGGGCTGACTCTGAAGAGGGGTGTTGGCAGAAGAATACAACATGCTAGGGGTGCAAGAAGAGGAGCTACGCTGGCTGTTTCTGGGACAACCTGCCCAAACAGGTAAAAGACCTCGACAAAGAGCAGCACCCCTACGCATCCACCAGCAGGCTGCGTTATCACACCGAAAGAAAAGCTGGTGAAAGCTTTGGCCGTACAACCTACATAAAGGTCTTTGTCAGGCCATGTCCCAGAACGGCCTTCCTGGAAGATGCGCCAACCCCACACCACAACGCCTCCACCTCCCAGGAACCAAGGAAGGAGGAAACCAACACAGCACCACCGGTAACCATGGAGGTAGGTGGGTCTGGTTGCCCTCGGAACATAGCATGTGTACCTTCTTCACAGGTTTGGGGAAGGTTACACTTGTACAGGGAATAACTTCTGCAATACAAAATTGAATTTGTTGACAAACTCCTCCTTTCCGGTTCAACATGCACCCAGCCAAAAGAGAAAGTGGAAGGTCATGCGGAACTGTTAAAAATGATATACTAAAGGAGCTATAGAGGAAACCAAACATTAGTCTCTTGAGTTTGTATCAAACATCTTCACCCAAAACAAAAAAGATGACGGATGCCGCATCATTTTGATTTGACACAACTGAATACTTTTGTGCAGTACACCCACTTAAAAATGGAAAATTTGTGTTACTGCTAAAACAACTAGTTTCCAAGGGGTGCGTCATTACTCAGAACAAAAGACAAAGATCACCGCAGATACCTGAAATTTATCTGGATGGGAGTTTCTAGCAGTATAGAAACATAGAAAATAGGTGCAGGAGTAGGCCATTCGGCCCTTCGAGCCTGCACCGCCATTCAATATGATCATGGCTGATCATCCAACTCAGTATCCCGTACCTGCCTTCTCTCCATACCCCCTGATCCCTTTAGCCACAAGTGCCACATCTAACGCCCTCTTAAATATAGTATAAAGCACTGCCTAATGGATTAACATCAGCCCCAGACTGT
Source organism: Raja brachyura (assembly GCA_963514005.1). The sequence goes on from OY740794.1 coordinate 29,146,697, forward strand.
TTCCAAAAATATTGAAACCAGCTTTGGCGTTTCTTCGATAGTCGATATCTTGTGATGAATTGATCAATACAATCTGGCACTGGTGCATAGAAAGAAACATTTGGGCACTGGCGGACACCAGGTCACGCAAATTCAATGACAACACCGAATGGATGTTGGACCACCAGTTATTTACTGACATTATAGCTCGGTATGTAACGCCAGATATTGACCTTTTTGCATCAAGACTTAATCGCCAGATACCAACGTATGTTGCATGGGAACCAGACCCTTCTGCCTCATCATTCGGGTCTTGCAGAAAATTCAACAAGACTCCGCATAAGGTATTTTGGGAGTACCCGATTGGCCTACTCAGCCATGGTTCCCTGTGGTACTCGACATGGTCTCAGAGCCATGTGTTCCGATCTACAAACGCCCGAGTTGCTAGTACATCCTGTGACGGGAGATTAATCCGTGCCATGACCGAATTAACCTATTGGGTTGCAAGATTGGTAAGACCTCTCCTGGAATTTGGGCTGTTGGACCGAACCATGAATATCATCGCAGCATTATGCAGAGTCCACCAGGTAACAGTACCTCACCTATATCAAATAATGGGAGGTATTTTGTACCAGGACAAACAACACAGCCACCATCACAGATGTGCTGGAGTCCTGGCAAGTCTACATTTCGATGAAGGCTTGAGTTATAGTGCCATCAACTGTGCTAGAAGTGCCCTATCCTCATACCTGGGACAGGGGTTGGAACACCATGGAGGAGGATCTCACCCTCTGGTGTCAAAACGATGAGGGGATTTTTAACTTAAATCCCCCCAAGGCTCAATATTCCCAGACCTGGGATATTGACATTGTCCTGACCCTATTCAGAGATTGGGCACCACGTCCCTCTCACTACCAAACTCACGTATTAAACAGTGATGCTGATGGCATCTGGCCTCAAATTGGAGTTCCTGGCTTATCCCGTAGATACACGCCTATGCATAGTGACCCACCTTCTACATTACCTGGAGGTCATTAAAAGTCTCAGGGGAACGGAAATGGCTCTATTGATACATTTTAAACATCATCACAGAGTAACCGTGCAGACCATATCAAGATGGCTCGGGGTGGTGTTAGGTGCAGCAGGGGTGGATAAATCTCATTCTACAAGAGCTGCAGCTACATCATGCAGCGAGGATGATGGAAGTTCCTCTGGGCCACACCCTTGCAACGGCGGGTTGGTCTAATGAAACAACTTCCAGTGGTTTATAACAAACCTGAGGCCATGCCTGAGATATTGCAGACCCTATTCTAAGTTCTGTATTATAATTTCCCCGAAGTTAGGGGTTAATATTATTATTTGTTAAATAATACATTATTGTTTTTCAGCACTGTCAAGTCTGAAATACGTTAACATACTTCCACCATTGGTTATTATGGCAGTGTGTAAGCATGGACTCGTTCCTGAGCATGAAAACACAGAGCTTTGAAATCTTCACGTAGTCCCTCACGTGACTCCGAAGTAAAATTGTAAGATTAAATGAGAGCTTACCAGTTTGAAGTTTAATCTTTATTTTATGAGGAGTTACGATGAGGAATTACGTGCCCTCCCCTCCCAAACCCTCTATTATAAAGGTCAATTGGTATGTTAGTTCTCTTATCTTACTATGTTAGTCAACTCTGGTATCTGTGATTTCACACCGCTGCTTTGAAGAATGTCGCGCATGCGTGCTGGCGGGGTCTTCACGTAATCCCTCATCGTAACTCCTCATAAAATAAAGATCAAACTTCAAACTGGTAAGTTCTCATTTAATCTTACTATTAACAGCCATAGAGTTGATTCCTCTGCCTGCACACAACCAAGTATTCAAGGCAAATCACCCAGCAAATGAAAATCCCATTCAGCTCCGCAAACCCATCGACAAAGCAATCTGCCAAAGTCCGTTTCTCTCTACTGAAGGACATGCAATGATATAGCAGAGATGGTGTCAGTGCTAACGCGGGGTAAGGGCTCACCTGCAAGTAGTTTTCCAGCCACAGGATGGCCCGCACATCCAACATGTTTGTCGGTTCTGAGAAAAACAGAAGTTAGTTTTAGTTTAGAGATACAGCATGGAAAAAGGCCGTTTGGTCCACCGAGTCCATGCCAACCAACAATCACCCCGTACATTAGCACTATCCTACCCACCAGGGACAATTTACAGAAGCTAATTAACCTACAAACCCGCACGTCTTTGGAATGTGGGAAGAAACTGGAGCACCCAGAGAAAACCCACATGGCCACAGAGAGAACGTACAAACTCCGTACTGAGATCCCCCGTAGTCAGGATCAAACCTAGGTCTCTGGTGCTGTGAGGCAGCAACTCTATCACTGCTCCACTGTGCCACCCGTAAAGTTTATTCATGTCACATGACCGAGAACATGAGAATTATCAGGGTTGAAGACAATGCTCTATCTATACTTTTCTATAGATAGGGAGTCAGCCATTTCATTGTGTTCAACCTCAAATATTTCCATAGGAGATTGTATGGATATACACAAGGTTTATGAAAAATGGCACTTCAGCGCGGTTGTAAGACTATGCCGATACCCATGGCTGAATACCATCATAGGGATAGGAGCCCACCATTTACAGCGGCACTACAGTTTAGACAGAGTCCCATTCCCACAGCAGATTCCTGAACAATATTTGGAGAAGAAAGCCTGTCGATCTAGACAGGCTGACTAACGTTTGCATTCAGTTCCACACCGACGTGGCTAACTTTTAATTGTTCTCCGACATAGCCTAGGAAACACTTTACATCATACTATTATGAGAAATACCAGGATAACCAGGGAGGGGCAATAAATACCAATGCAGCCACGTACACCCACAGGTAGAGAAGAAAGGAACAGATTCTCTTTGTGCTGTGGAAGTTTAAAAGGACAGAGTTTGAGAAGTGGATGATTTGCATCTCTCCAGCTCAATGACTATGGTCCACACAGCAGGCATGAGCTGCAGTGCTTGTTACTTAGCCTGGCCCCGTTGCCTGCCTCATTTACTGAGGTGACCCTGTCCTGTTACTCAGATGCGCATGCTCAGATGAAGCATACGCATGTGGTCATTGTGGACAAATTGTGACCAACAATCAGAGCTGATGCTTCTTTCGTCCAGGAGTAGTAACTGGCAGGGATCAGAATTCACCCTTCGATAGCATAAACCAGGAGGGTCGGAATGTGAGAGGTATCGACAGGGGCGTACAACTTCCTACTGGCATGGTGTCACTTTAACGCACATGACACTCAAGTGAAGGGGAGAGAGAATTCTCGTTAAGCACAATCATTGATATTGTAACACAACACTGATTAACCAAGAGCTCTGGCACCAACTGGTTGCTTTAGAGATTGCTGAGAACTGCAACAAGGTGAAGCACAAATCACTTTTCAAAAAGTGTCAACTTACCATCTAATAACAGGAGATCAGGCCTGCGATAGAAGGAGAGAAAGATTAATGCAGCCAACTTCCAAATACCACACTGCTTGCTCCAGGTTTGAACCCTAACTACCAGTAAGGGAACAAGTCAACCTCGAATTTCTGGCTGACTAAACCCCAAGGTTGAGCACTGAGAATCAGCGAAGGGCAATTTGTGAGCAAACATTAAAAAAGGGTGGTAGAGTGAAACTACTATGGTATGGAGTTTATCAAATTACAACAATGGCTTATAATCTGCTAGGTTAGTATTTCGCACATATTGCAGCGGAGATCGCGTTATATTTTCTGTTGTTGTGGGCTGTGTTCTACCATGCTGAACAACGTATTCGCCACCCTCAGCGTATCTGCTATTGAAATGAAGACATAAACATGCTTTTTGCTCAGTAAACTGGCAGTGCAGGACCTTTACACCTGAAGGTCACTGTTTTCAGACTCCTGTACCTTCTTCCCCATGGTAGGAGAGAAATGAGAGTGTGGCCAATGAGCTGTGCGTCTTCGATGATGCTGTATGCCTTTTTGAGGCAGTGCCCCCTGTAGATCCCTTCAGTGTTCACACAGAGGGTTGCGGGTATATGCAACGAGCTGCCAGAGGAGGTAGTTGAGGCAGCTACAATGACAGCACTTAAAGACATTTGAACAAGTACATGGATATGAAAGGTTTACAGGGATATGGGCCACACATTGGCAAGCAAAACTAGCTTAGATGGGGCATCTTGGTCAACATGAACATGTTGGACCAAAGGGCCTGTGGCCAGGCTGTATGACTCTGCGCAAACAAGAATCCTCTGGAGTTCAACTGGAATTTTGCACAGTACACGGATGGAATTTTTGCAACCAGTTTAATGATGCAAGAAGATTTGTAAGGGCAGTGCCAATGTGTCAGACTGTCCTTTCCGAACCTTCATGTGCTGAGATGCTCACTTGTGGTAAACAGAGAAAGAACATGGGCTCCATTTCAATACAGTTATCCAAGAATTATTTTAATTAACAGATGGGAGGGACGGAAACAATCTGGTCTCTACACAAGGATAAGGATAGGGTCCATGCACTCAAGTGTACCGTAAACAAAGCTTACAACAGAGGCGAGACTGGAAGGTTTATCAACTGTTGTCCCAGCAAAACATTCAAAGCCAAGTACAAAAATTATAGCACAAAAATAGCATTGCCCACTAACATCAGAGATTTCAGGAGTCTGCGGTAATGCGCTATGTGGAAGGATGGTACGTGGGAGCTGGTCACCAGCACATGTTCTACTCTGGCATAGACTATTCTGCAAGGTGGTCCAGCATGGAAACTAATTTTTTTTTAAACATATTTTTGTGATGGAGCATCTCTGACATATGCAGAAATAATTTTCAATCCTTATTTACTATTGAGAAGGTGTTGGCGAAGTGTATTGCTGAAATGCTGCAGACCTGGTGAAGGTGCTCTCACATTGAGTTTCCAGTTGAGATTACACCCAGCAATAATGAAGGATTGCTGACATATTTTCAAGCCAAGATGGTGGGAACTGGAGAGGGGTAGTGGGGAATGGGGTGATTCCAGATATTGCAGATTTGGGTGATTCTGGAGGACCTTGGTAAGTAACTGCAATGCATTTGTTTTTACATGATACAGACAACAGCCACTGGGCACTAGTGTAGAGGAAGTTAGTGTTTACGGGAGGGAGGATAGGGTGCCAATCATGAGGGCTGCTTCATCTCATATATTGATAAGCTTCTTACATTTTTAAGCTGCACTCACCCAGACAAATGGAGAGTGTTCCTGACTTGTCCCTTATAAACTTTGGGTGTCAGGAGGCAAGGCACTCTCTGCTGGATATTCAGCCAACTTGTTCTTGCACCATGGTATTTATCGTAAGGTCATATGTGATAGGATCAGAATTAGTTCAATCGGCCCATCAAGTCTACTCCGCCATTCAATCATGACTGATCTATCTCTTCCTCCTAACCCAATTCTCCTGCCTTCTCCCAGTGGAATTCTCTGCCATAGAAAGTAGAGGCCAGTTCACTGGCTATATTTAAGAGGGACTTAGATGTGGCCCTTGTGGGATCAGGGGGTATGGAGAGAAGGCAGGTACAGGATACAAGGTTAGATGATCATCCATGATCATATTGGATGGCGGTGCATGCTCGTAGGGCCGAATGGCCTACTCCTGCACCTATTTTCTATGTTTCCCCATACCCTTGACACCTGTACTAATTAATAATCTATCTATGTCTGCCTTAAAATATCCATTGACCTGGCCTCCACAACCTTATTTATGTTGCAAATAATTCCACAGATTCACCACCCTCTGACTAAACAAATGTCTCCACATCTCCTTCCTAAAGGAACATCCTTTAAATCTGAGGCAATGACCTCTGGTCGTACTCTCCCACTAGTGGAAACATCCTCTCCACATCCACTCTATCCAAGCATTTCACTATTCGATGTGCCTGGTCCATCTGACTTTCTGCTCCATGGTGACTCCAGGATGTTGGTGGTGGCGATGTGGTGACAGTAATGCCACTGAACCTCATGGGTGGTTAGACTCTATCTTGTTGGAGATGATTATTGCCTGACTCATCATGTTCGGCGGCGCGACTCGCGTTGAAGCGGCCCCTACTGTCGTTTTTTTTTGGTCTAGTTAAATGTAGTTGTTTGTGTTTTTTTGGTACTGTTTCTAACTGTGTATATGTGGGGGGTGGGTGGGGGGAGAGGGAAACTTTTAAAATCTCTTCTCTGCACGGGAGGCCCGACTTTTTCCCTGTCGCGTCTCCGTTGTCGTTGGGGCCTAGTACCGTGGGGCGGCCTCCGACCGGGACGACCTGGGGGCTCCAGTCAAGGAGCCTGCGGAGCAGCGGACTTATCATCGTGGGACTGGCCGGCCTCGGAGTGTGTGGAGCGGTGGTGGCTCCAGCTCCAGCTGCGGCCCGACTCCGGAGCTCCAGCTCCAGCTGCAGATTACTGCCGGTGGACTGATATCGGGAGCTCACGGGTCCGGGTGAGAGACCGCTTCCCGGAGCTCCGCAACACAACTTCTCCCGCCCGTGTCGAGGGATTGGAACGACCCGAAGCGGGACCGTACATTGCCCGGCGCGGCTTTAAATGGCCGCGGGACATTCTAGCGCCCGCCGGGGGCTCCAACTTTGTGACTTTTGGGCCTAGAGCGGGGCCGTACATCGCCAGGCGTGGCCTCAATTGCCGTGGGACTTAACATTGCCCGCCTGGGGCTTCGACATCGGGTGGTGCGGGGGAGAGAGAAGAACTTTGCCTTCCATCACAGTGAGGAGGAGATTCACTGTGATGGATGTTTGTGTGATTTGAATTGTTTGTGTGTTTTTTATAATGAATTGTTCTGTTTGTATGCCTTGTAGAAATGGAGTTCGCGTTTGAGCCTCTCTGAGGTTCTAATGACAAGTAATAAAATCTAATCTAATCTAATCCTCAGCCTACATCTTAATGTTAGCTGGGGCTTGCTTCACCTTCTTGCCAGGAAAGTGCAAATGGAATGGATATTACTTTTTGCTGATTAATTCACAGAAATGCAAAACAGAAGTTTGCAATTTGAAATTATACAGAAAAGTCTGGTAAAACTATTGAAGGAGAAAGTTAATGTTTGTTTATTGAGCCTCAACAATGAAAGGACATTGACTGGGTATGTTACAAAACTTACCTTTAGCGGTGCTGCAGTTCTGTCAGTGGCTGTGTGCGTGACTTTGGTGCCTTAAGGGGGGGGGGGGGGGGGGTTATAATGCAGTTTTCGCCTTGCCATCCGGAGCTTTCTTTTGTCGGAGTGTGATCTATTTCTGGAGATTCGTACCGACTGCCGGTAAGTTAATTTTTTTTAAATAAATAGCCCGACTATTTCATCGCTGCAGTAAAATTAAAATTAGCTCCTAATGCCGTGAATGCCAACAATGGGGACCGATTTTACATAGGGGACATAAGTGAAAGCTGTTTATTTTTACATATAAACCTGCTTTTTTAGATGACTTTAATCAATATTTCATGTTGCGAAACGGTGATTTAGTCCCCATACGAACCGGCAGAATTTCTCCTGCTGATATGGGGTTTAAATTCACCGCAACCGCAACGTTCCAATACATTGCGTTCCAGAAAATCCCACTTGCAAGCTGTTTAAAATGCCCATTAATTTATGGCCATTAAACACTGAATTCCAACAATTTGGCCTATAAATTAATGACAATTAGATTTAAAAATCATGTTATATTGGGAATTATTGTGTGAATGTTAATTGGACACTTAGGCTTTAAATTTTTTTTTAATTTTTTCTTAAGAAATGGATAGATGTCTAGATCTAGTAATTGAATTTTGTAATTAGCTACAATTGGGTAACTAACTAATTATATGCTTTAATTTCAGGTCATCCAAGTAAGATTGTTTCATATTTGTTTCAGAATACTTCAAACTATAATAACTGAAAATGTCTTTCAGTTCTCTTCATTTTTAAGAAAGTAATGGGCTTTTGACTGTCCTCGATCACAACTTTTGTGTTAAGTCAATAGAAAAGCAATAGGAAGCAAGTTGCTCATTTCCGAGTATGAAAATGGCCATAACTTTTTTAATACTGAAGATATGAAAGTGAATTAGGTGTCAAATTAAACTTATTTTTATGCTTTATCTGCTGGGATAAATTGCAGACTTGATTTTTTAAATCTCAAAATTTTGTAACATTGCTACATTGACCTAAAAGATTACCCATACATGTTTCCACAGATATTGTCTGCATTGAGCATTTTCAGCATGTTGTGCTATAATTGGTTGTCAACTAAAATAAATGGGGAGACCAAGATGTAGTAATAAATATTATTAACATAAACATAGGTAAATCTTTTTGCCACCAAATAAACATTGTGTCAAATGCAACTGCTATGAATTCAACTCCCCAAGGCTTGACATCAATTGGTACTGTTGTACTCAACAGTGTACTGAATGCTCTTTCAATTATTCCAAGAATACTTTATCAATCTTCTACAGAGCACCCTGACTTGTTGCATCATGGCCTGGTTTGTTGATTCACACACCAACAATTTAGGAGGCTATGACAGTGGTAGACTTTGCCTGGCTCATCACAAGTACTGACTTCCCCACAATCAAAGGGATCGACAGGAGGTGTTGCCTCTAAAAGGCAGCCAATACCATCAAAGACCCACGGAACCTTGGCTACATTCTCATCTTGCTACAATCATTGGGGAGCTGGTACAGGAGCTTGAGAACCATGTTCAAGAACAGCTTGAGACCATCAAGCTCTTGAACCAAAATGCACAACCCCAACTACAACCCTACCTCAGCAACTAACTACAATGGACTATGTACGTACAATACTTCAATTTGCAGTATTATGGTCTGTTTGACTACTATTACTGATAATTCATTGTATAATCATTTGTTGTGGTATTGAGATAACGTGCCTGTAAAGTTGCAGAAAGCAAAAATGTTACCATTTTGTTACCAGTGGATGTGAAATTAAACATTCTTCACTCTTGACATGGTAAACCACTTACTTGGCAAACAGTGCCCTGGCTAGAGCCAGCCTCATTCTCCAGCCTCCAGAGAACTCCCTGAAACAAGCACAAAATCACCATCAGGCTCTCGAACAGAAACATCTCATCAACCTCAAATCAATGAAGGAGTATCACAGGATGAAAGGAGGAAGAGAATATAAAGCAAGGAATAGTGGATGGAAAGGATGTACACAGCTTTTCCAGTATGCTCCCTCACTCAATAAAATCAGGGAATTAAACACATGGCCCCCAAAACTTTCAGTCTGAACCCTATAAACTTCCCCAGCAGTTCAAAATCAATCAATGTCAACATCGAGTGCACAATATCTCGCCATCCACAATTCTCTGTGCCACAGAATTTTAAAAAATGTATGACCTTTTAAGAAACATTATCTATCTTAAATCGTAATCCCCTTATCCCAAGTCTATCTGTGCCCCAGGTCCATGATGCCTCCGTAGCAGAAACATCCATAAATCACCCACACCATCCAAATATCATGTTTGAATTAAGATCACCTCATACTTCTAAACTTAATTGTAGAATTGCAGAAGAAGTAAAGCGGAAAAGAGGAAACCAAGGAAATGAGGCATTTGAGGTTACCAAAGGAAATGGGTAACATGGATCACCATTTCATGATGTCATCCAATGTTCTATAATTGACCAATTACCATCAGGGGTCATTTACTATCTGATATTCCCATGATTAATTTAACAATTATTTTTTGCAACTTCTTACCTAGTCATTTGTTTCTGCATTTTGGAGCTGAATCCCAAACCTGCTAGAACAACTGAAGCCCTAAAAATAGAAAAATGAATTATCAGACCAGACATAGCTGCAGGTTTCTGTGCAGCGTTATTCATACAAACTAGGGGAAGAGAGCAAATGTGCATCAGATACACAACACTGCGTGCTCTCTCTCTCTCATACAAAACATTAGCAGACAGACATTCCCCTGATGATGGTACCAACATCACGGCCTGAAGGGCAGAGACAGTCAGACAGCACAGCCGTGGCTCCAGTTCCTTTTAATGGGTGGACTTTGAAAGACCTACTGACACAACAGGTCTTCTGGTGCTTTAGCCCAACATTTATGCTTAAGTCAACATTACCATATTGATTAACATGTTTGTAGAATCTTACTCTCCACAAACTGCAATTGTTCCTTCATTATAACAGATGTCACATCAAAAGGTTACATCACAGGTTAAGTGCACTGGGGTATTGCCAGGTTGCAAAGGGCAGTGGGCAGGTACATGGAGAGGAAAGGTTTAGAGGGTTGCACAGGCAGGACTATCGTAGACGGCGCATCTTGATTGGCATGGGACATTGGGTTGAAGGGCCTGTTACCATGCTGTATAACTCTATGACTGCTTCTTTGTATGAGAAGTTACAAATAATGCTGAACATTGTCAAGATTGAGAACAATAACAAGAACATCCCTACTTCTGACTTAGAATTGAAGGAAGGTCATTACTGAAGCAACTGAAGATGGTCAGGCCTCAGAAAGTGAAAAATATTCTCGCTGAGAACAATGGGATCTTGATTAACCTGGGCCAATGGTTTAAGGAATGGCAGATGAAGGAGCTCGATTCAGATCAATGCAAGATGTTACATTTCGGTAGGACAAACCAGAGCAGGACTTACATAGTAAATAGTTTGATCTTGGGAGTGTTGTAGAACAAAAAGACCCAAGCATGTAGGTGCACAGTTCCAGAAAGTGGCAGACAGGTGGACAGAGTGGTGAAAGCATTGGCAGGTTTACTTTAATCAGTCTAGTATGAGTACAGGAGCTGGGATGACGAGACATTGGTAAGGCCACACTTGGAGTTCTGGAGTTCAGGTTACAGAATGGTGTTAAATGGGAAAAAGTGTAGAAAATATAACAATGTTACCAGGTCTGGAGGGCTTCAGTTCGAAGGAGGCTGGGTTATTTTTGCCTGGAATGTGGGAGGCTGAGAGGTGACCTTGTAAAGGTTTACAAAATAATAAGGAGCCGAGATTAGGTAAATGGTCGCAGTATTTTTCCCAGCGTCTGGGAGTCTAAAATTAGGGAGCATAGATGCGAGTGAGAGGAGAAAGATATTAAAAGTACGTGGTTGGTATTGATGGCACTGCCCTGAGCTGGTTCATCTCCTACCTCAAAGGTAGGAGTTTCTCTACTAACATAGGCAACTCCTTCTCCTCCCCAGCTAGCCTCTGCTGTGAGGTTCCACAAGGTTCCATCCTTGGCCCCATTCTCTTCTCCCTGCATATGCTCCCCTTAGGCCAAGTCATTGAAAGTCACGGCATTTCCTTCCATTGCTACGCAGACGATACACAACTGTACCTCCCCCTGACACCCAAAAAACAATCAAATCAAATCAAACCTTACCCGCTGCCTCGAGGATATAAAGTGTTGGATGTCCCAGAACTTCCTCCAACTAAACGAGATTAAGTCTGAGGTCATCCTTCTCGGCCCCTCGGACTCAATCAAAATGAAGGCAGGCAGCCTTGGAAGCCTTACCCCACTACTCAAACCTCACGTCAAAAACCTTGGCGTGATATTTGACTCAGCACTGAAGTTTGACAAACATGTCAATGCCGTGGTAAAAGCTAGCTTCTTTCAGCTTCGGATGATAGCTAAAATAAAACAATTCCTCCAGTTTGATGACCTCGAAAAGATCATCCATACATTTATCTCCTCCCGCCTAGATTACTGCAACTCCCTTTACACTGGCATCAGCCAATCTTCCCTGTCCCACCTGCAACTGGTCCAAACTTGGTAGGTGCACAGTTCCAAATCCAACTTGGGGTTGCTGAATGTCCCGCAGTCTAGGCATAAGCTCAGGGGCGACCGCGCCTTTGCGGTCGCAGCTCCTAGACTGTGGAACAGCATCCCCCTCCCCATTAGAACTGACCCCTCCATCGACTCCTTTAAGTCTAGTCTAAAAACGTATCTGTTCTCCCAAGCCTTTCCTGACGTCCTCCGAGCGAGAGCTATTTGTATATATGTATGTAGCCTGCTTGTGTATACTACTCTTATAACAAATGTAAAGCACTTTGATCAACGAGAGTTGTTTTTTAAATGTGCTATATAAATAAATGTGACTTGACTTGACTTAAAGGGGACCCAAAGGGAAAGGTTTTCACGCCGAGGGTGGTGCGTACTTGGAACAAGCAGACAGAAGAAGTGTTGCAGGTGGATCAATTACTACATTTAAACGACACAGATAGATACATGGATAGGAAAGGTTTGATGGGACATTGGCCAAGATAGGCCAGTCGGACTGGTTCAGTTAGGCGACTGTGCTTCCTTGAGCAGTTGGTTTCCTCGTAGGTGCTGCTTGATACCAAGATGGCTTATCCCGTCTAACACTTTGCTGTTGATTGTGAGTAAACCAAATGGGATAGCAATTGGCCAGGTTATATTGGTTTGTCAGATAAAAGGTTGGTTATATCGGAAGGTCGCTGAGGTGTGCCCACCTTTGAAAACATACCTGGCTGGAGCCTTGTCTGCCTCGATCTCCTCCAACTTGGCATAGATTTCCGTCAGCCGACCACTCTCTGTACCATTGCCTCTGGAAGAGAAATTCATAAAACAGGTTTGTTTTGCACGATCGCTGAACTCCATTGTTAACTTACATCTTGTACTTCATCCATCTTCTCTTCTCATTGCTTGACTTCCACAGGATGCACAAAACTGCTGAACAGACATTTCCAGCTCAGCCCAATCCATCCTCATTCACCAACACAGTCACACTTCCCCAGCAGGGAGCCACCTTGAGTAAGCTGGCCAATTTGTCCTCTCCTCAAGCGGACACCAAGGACAATATCAGGACCAACGTCACACACAGAGATCAAATGTGGGTATTTCCACTGTGTCTCACTCAGCAGAATTACCTAATAGTATTACCCAACTCATAATTGGTCCCTTCAGTTAATAAGCTGGAAAGAAATTGACATAGGTCGGTTGTGGAAGATCCATGGAATTAATTCAGGTCAGTTTCCTGAAGCGATATGTTGTGAATCAAACCAATGGAACATAGGTACAAGCACAGGTTCTTCGGCCCACAATGTCCGTGCTGAACATGATGCCAAACACGATGGTTGGCATCGACTAGGTGAGCCAAAGGAACTTGTTCCCATGTTGTATATCTGAACCAAACGAAGCGATTAGTGAGCTTTTGCAAACACGGAGCCTCCGATGCTGCACTTTACTTACAGGCCGATGTTCATTTTTGCAGTCAGCTCCTTCTCCTCGCACACCAGGCTTTCACGCACCGTGTCGCACTCCAGCACACTCTGCAGAGCCTGCGTGTCATCGCCAACCACCTCTTGCTCCACGTGCAAGATGCTGATGTGCGATGGAATGCGGAGACCCCGTGCTGACATCATCTTCAGCAGCGTCGTTTTCCCCAAGCCGTTCCGACCAACTAAACCATAACGCCTACCGTAAGCAAGATGCAAATCTGCACCATTAAGTAAGGCCCTGCAAGGCAGAATGGTCAGGTAGTGAAATAGATAAACTTCGCCGAATAATTTAATACTGCACCATATTCTTTTAGGACCTCACCTATACCTTCAGACTCCCATGTACAGATCACTATTGTCCCTAACGGCCCCCATCTCTGGTTACTCTTTTGCCCATAATGAACTTATAGAATGCCTTTGGATTTGCCCAAATCCTACCTGCCAGCGATATCTCATGAACGATTTCGATTTCTCAGCCTTCCAAATTTCCTTTTTAAGGACCTCTCTGCACTTAGTCTCTACATCACAGGCCTCTGCCCCTCTTAGATCTCCACACTTGTCATAAGCTTTCTTTTATCACTTTACCCACCCCCCCCCAATATCCCACAACATTCAGGAGATATTAATTGTAATATATCAAAATCCCCTGTATTTTGGATGGATCCCTGAGATTTGAAGACAAATATAATGTCACTATAAATATTAAATCAAGAACAGGGAAACAAAGAAAGCACAAAACTAGTAATTAACTTAGCCCAAAATCTCCACTTGGGGAAAATGCTCAACACATTGAGGTAAGAGCAGAACATTAAGAAAATCATTTGACAAATTCATTAGAGTTCTTTAAGGATGTAACAAACAGGGTGCATAGCAGTGTATTCAGATTTCCAGAAGGCATTTGACAAGGTGTCACATAGAGGTTAAAAATGCAGATTGGAGGCTTTTCCTGTTTAAGTTCTTGTATTTTCTCCTGAACCGATGATTCCTACAGAATCACTCCTGGCATCCTGAGGAGTATCCATTTGCTGTAGTCTGTTACGTTCAGATTCAGAAGTTCTTAAAAATAAAGGACCCCCTCCACAACTAATTTATGAGACAATAGCAATAAAAGTATTTGCTTGTTAATTTATACTTTTCTATGCGAGATAAGTGGATACCTGTGGTATGCTTTACAAATGCACGATATTAAGAACACTGCAGGACATTTGAAGTAGATCAAGCTTGTTTTTCAAAAATTAAAAACATGGTGAAATCTCAAAATAAAAAAGTTCCCTCTACATCTCAATAAAGGCTGCCTGTGTGAGTGGACTAATTGGGACATGTAGGTTTGATTATGTGGTTTGACCCTCACTATCACAAACCATTTTTCAGCAGGGAGACCACTTTCCTGACATTAAGCTTGCTTACATTTAAATGACCCGGCAATTACAGAGGCATCAGGAGAGCTACTTCTACATTAACCATAATACTGATCTGCATTGTAATGCATGCAGTTATTTCTTAGATCTGCTCTTTGTATTATATGGAGACCATCAGAAGCTGCCACTTTCCCCGTCGAACATACAAGGAAAAGATGCCAGGAATTCTGAACATGCATAAACACAGAGCAACACGGGAGGAGGAGAGTAAAAGAAAACAAGATTCATGCAGTTAACATTCTGGCAGAATGGAGATTACATGGCAAAAACATGGTGTTGCCTGGTCATGGCAATTGATGTCTATCAGTTTGCAAGAGGTCCAAACAAGAGTCATTGTCTAAAGAGGCATTCACCTGTCTCCATAGGAGACATCAAAATTTTCAATTTTAATGTCATACGACTTGTTCTTTCCAGAGGCTTCCAAGCGAGTTTCTTTCTTATTAGAAGCTTGGCTGGCCGATGCTTCCTCCAGGACCCTGGTATAAATAACACAGACAATTATAAAGCAAAGACGAAAAATGATTGCAGAGCAAGCAATAGTTGTATTCAGGAGACAATCACAAATAAGCATCAACTGCTCTTCTAATCTGTAACATTTGAACTGTGGAGTATTGGATTAGTGCCAGCACTAGTCTGGACAATACTGAAAGGCTTTTCAATTGTCAGGTACAAATAATAGTTTTGGCATTCTACCTCACTTGCCTTTGCACTGTCAAACTCTTTTACACTGATAGATTTAGTCATAGAATCATACAGCACGGAAACAGGCCCTTTAGCCCAACTCCCCATGCCGATCAAGATGTCCCATCTGAGCTGGTCCTACTGCCCACGTTTGGCCCCTTTTATTCTAAACCTTTCCTGTCCATGTACCTGTCCAAATGCCTTTTAAATGCTGTTAGAATATCCAACTCAACCTCCCTGTAGCTCAGACCCTCAACTCCTGGCAACATCCTCATAAATCTGCTCCACACTCTTTCCAGCTTACCATTCTTCCTGACTACACACGATCACAATCAAGCCGTCCACAGTGTGCAGATACAGGATATAGGATATAACATTAAGTGCAAGATAAAGTCTGATTTAAGATAGTTCAAAGATCTCCAATGAAGTAGATGGGAGAGATAGTTTATACTAACTTAGGATTTGTTCTGTGCAGCGCCCGTGTGCTTACATTTTCTGCACAACCTGTCACACTTTGCTTCTCCTTCACTATCCTGTGTTACCACTCACTAATTTCCTCGATTTATTATCAACCCATCCTTGGAAACCTCTGACCTCCTATTTAGTTTATTGCCCTATGACAAACCTTCAGAGTCATATATAAATAAGTAATGCACATAGTTCCTCCAAAAGACATGTGGGACTGATGATAATGTAGCAGTTTCAGGGGTACCGTCTTGACTGTTTTCGTCCAGAATTAGTGAAGTGACTTTGCAAGTCCATACAGCCATGGTGAGTCTCCAGTTCAGGATGTGCAAGGTATTGGAGGATCAAACTATGTTTCACTCATGATCGCACTGAGTATGGAATAGATTCAAATGTATGAATTATAAAATCACGTTCATTCTAAAGCACGAGTTAGTAGAAAAATTTGGAATTTTAGTTACAAGCTCTTCAACAGAGCCAACAGATGATCGACATTTAAGGAAATCAGTGCCTACCAATTTCAGGTTTACAAACAAGAGCATTAAAGATGTCTTCCTAGACTTGAGATTGATATGCAAGATTGGCAACACTCAAATAGCTGTAGTGCTTGTGAATGGCCATTTATTTGCTACAGATGAATATGCTTAATTGCTATACACTTTTAACTCCCCGTCCCATTCCCATACTGACCTTTCTGTCCTGGGCCCCCTTCACTGTTAGAGTGAGGCCCAATGTAAATTTGAGGAACAGCACCTCATATTTCGCTTGGGCAGCCTACAACCCAGTGGTATGAATATTGACTCTCTAACTTCAATAACACTTATTTCCCCTCTCTCTCCATCCCCTGCCCCATCCTAGTTCTCCAACCAGTCTGACTATCCTCCTGATTAGATTTTATCCTTGTATCTATTTTATCCTAGCTAACAATGATCGATTCTACCTTTTCCTTGATCTCGTTTTCACACCTTACCCTTCCATATCTGTGTCTCCCTCTCCCCTGACTGAAGAATGGTTTCGACCCGAAACGTCACCCATCCTTCTATCCAGAGACGCTGCTTGTCCCGCTGAGTTACCCCAACATTTTGTGTCTCTCTTCGGTGTAAGCCAGCATCAGCAGTTCCTTCCTACTCAATACTTACAAGGGACTTGCTGGCTTCAGTGTGGTCTTCTCCGTCCTCTTTTCTTGCTTTGCTTTTAGCCTGGCTTCAGCTTTCTCCAGTTTCTTTGCATCTACCGTCTTAAATCACAATTAGTGAAAGCAGGAGAAAATGTTAACCAATTTATCTATAGTATATATTGTAGTGAACCTATATACATACATACATATATACACACACATACACTCACACACACATATCATACTGTTTTTTGTTGTTGTTTATTATGGTGTTTACAGCGTACCATGTTTGCATATCTATTGTGCTGCTGCAAGTAAGAATTTTATTGTTCCGTTTTGGGACATGGCAATAAAACACTCTTACACACTATGACTCAATAGATTGGTTACATTAAGATTTTTCTATTTCAGAACTTAGACTTTCACTTGATCAGATCTCTAATCTGAGTCAATCATGTCAGTAACACAATAGTTAGAGGAAGTTGCCTTTAGCAAAATAATTACTTACAGTCCCCAAATCCCTTCTCATCATCCAGATTCCTTTGACATCTTCAGTCTTGTAGTCTGTATCCAATAAATAATAAAAATGTCAAACCATCACCTATAACTGATATTCTTTAATCAATGTAGTTCTCATATTGGCTAATTTAGCTTCAATACTCATAGCACACTTAGAGGTGAAATAAACTTCCCGGTGTAGTTGATCTCTGTATTGGTCAAATTGTCAAACATCGTTCCATTTAGTTTTCTGCTTAACAACAAAACTGTTTAACAATAAAAAGCCAGAAACCTTTACAAGGGCAAAATTAAGATGAAGTACTTCACTGCTTGTAGGTCACTCAAACAAGTGCAGGGAAAAGCAGGAAGAAAATTAGACTACTCAACCTTAAATTTGCTCTACCATTCACTGAAGGCATCGCTGATCAATGTCCATATTCCCTCTCCAAACACTTGTTCAGCAAATGTTTATCAACTTGAGGTTATTCAGCATCAGTCTGTATGGTGACAACCAACCAGGTAATTTAAAGTAAAACATAAGTAGAAAATTGTGGAAATGCTCAGGAAGTCAGACAGCATCCACAAAGAGAGAAATGGTTAATATTTCAGATGTCAAGCAGGAAAAGTTAAGCTGCTGCCTAACTCAGGTCTTTCCTGGTTTAATGATTTTATATTTCAGATTTCTAGCATCTGCAGTATTTTGCTTCTGTAGTAGATCACCAATCATTGACCACATTAAGACCTCTAGTTTTATAGTCCAGCTCCTTTGGCATAAAACCAGACTTACTTTGTTTTTTCATGAACCCCAATTGTACCTGTACACTTGCTTATTGTTGCATTTTTTAATTTGCTGGTCCTACAGCCAGTTATTTAAATAATCTATTTCACGAGTATTCCAAACTGAACAACTTTATGATTTATCACAGAATACTCCATTTACTAACTTTATCACACTTAATTATCAATTTCTCTTCAAACTGTTTGTATCATCTTCGCAAGATGATAGGGCGAGAAAGTGGCGCAGCAGTAGAGTTGCTGCCTTACAGCGCCAGAGACCCGGGTTCAATCCTGATGATGGGTGCTGTCTGTATGGAGTTTGTACGTTCTCCCTGTGACTTTCTCCAGTTTCCTCCCACACTCTAAAGATGTGCAGGTTTGCAGGTTAATTGGCTTCGATAAAAATTGTAAATTGTTCCTAGTGTGTAGGATATTGCTACGGGGGCGATCGCTGGTCGGCTCAGTGGACAGAAGGTAAACAAAAATGCTGGAGTAACTCAGCGGGTGAGGCAGCATCTATGGAGCGAAGTAATGGGTGACGTTTCGGGTCAAGACCCTTCTTCAGACTGATGAGGGGATGGGGGGGCGGTAAGAAGAAATGAAGAGGCGAAGACAGTGGGCTGTCGGAGAGCTGGGGAGGGAAATGAGGGAGAAAGCAAGGACTACCTGAAATTGGAGAAGTCAATGTCCATACTGCTGGGGTGTAAACTGCCCAAGCGAAATTTGAGGTGCTGCTCCTCCAATTTACGGTGGGACTCACTCTGGCCGTGGAGGAGGTCCGGGACAGAAAGGTCGGATTCGGAATGGGAAGGGGAGTTGAAGTGCTGAGCCACTGGGAGATCAGATTGGTTATTGTCAACTGAGCGGAGGTGTTGGGCAAAGCGATCGCCAAGCCTACGCTTGGTCTCACCGATGTAGAGCGGCTGACACCTAGAGCAGCGGATGCAATAGATGAGGTTTGAGGTGGTGCAGGTGAACCTCTGCTGCACCTGGAAAGACTGCTTAGGTCCTTGGATGGAGTCAAGGGGGGAGATAAAGTGACAAGTGTAGCATTTCCTGCGGATGCGAGGGGAGGGGTGGTTTGGGTAGAAAGGGAAGAATTGCCCAGGGAGTTACGGAGGGAGCGGTCTATGGAAAATCCGACAGGGGAGGAGATGGGAAGATGTGGCCAGTGGTTGAAGGTGGCGAAAATGTCGGAGGATTATCTGTTGTATGTGATGGTTGGTAGGGTGGAAGGTGAGGACACAGGGGTCTCTGTCCTTCTTACGAGTGGGGGGGATGGGGAGTGAGAGCAGAGTTATGGGGTATAGAAGAGACCTTGGTGAGAGCCACATCTATAGTCAAAGAGGGGAACCCTCGTTCCCTGAAAAATGAGGACATCTCTGATGCCCTGGTTTGGAACACCTCATCCTGGGTGCAGATGCGGTGTAAACAAAGGAATTTGGAGTAGGAGATAGAGTCCTTACAGGAGGCAGGGTGGGAAGAAGTGTAGTCCAGATAGCCATGGGAGTCGGTGGGATTATAGAAGACGTCGGTCAGAGGTCTGTCACCTGCGATGGAGATAGTGAGGTTTAGAAACGGTAGGGAGATTCGGAAATGGTCCAGGTGAATTTGAGTGCCGGATGGAAGTTCGTGGTGAAATGGATGAAGTCAGTGAGTTCGGTGCATGGGTGCGGGAGGTAGCACCAATGCAGTCGTCGATGTAGCAGAGGTAGAGTTCGGGGATAGGGCCATGGTACGCCTTGAACAAGGACTGTTCGACGTACCCTACAAAGAGGCAGGCATAGCTGGGGCCTATGCGCATGCCCATAGCTATGCCTTGGATTTGTAGGAAATGGGAGGAGTCAAACAAAAAGTTGTTGAGGCAGAAGGCCTGTTTCTACATTATATCTATAAGTTCTACAGTCTAAGTCGTCTTCCAACCAACGTTTGTGTCATGCTTAGAGTTGGCTATCGTACATTTGCTTTCCTTCTCTGGATGATGATTATACTTCATAAACAGCCTAGCACCAGAACCGATTGTGGATGCGCTCCACTGCTCACAGGTTCACTTGAAAATAACCTCCTTACTCTCACTGCTTCCTGGACGTCAGCCAATCCTCTATCCATGCAAATATAATACCTTCTGCACTGCAAGCTCTTATTTTGCCAAATATCCTACAACAGCTTGTTAAATGCCTTATGAAAATCAAACCATATCACATTTATTGCTTTTCCTTAATCCTTTCCATCCAAAACTGTCAAAGAAATCTACACAAATTTGACAGAAAATGTATGCTATTCAAATATTCTGCTATTACCGCAATTATAAATTATTAGCAATTCTTGGCTAACCAGGCAATAGCTATGGACACACAAGGAACTGCAGATGCTGGAATCTTGAGTAAAACGCAAACTACTGGGGCAGCACACAGTGGTGCAACTAGTAGAGCTGCTGCCTCTTAATGTCAGAGTACTGAGTACGATCTTGACCGCCAATGCTGCCAATGCGGAATTTGCACGTTCTCCCTGTAACCTCATGGGTTTCCTCCTGGTGCTCTAGTTTTCTCCCACATCCTGAAGACGCGTGGGTTTGTAGGTTAATTGGCAATATAAATTGCCCCTAGTGTGTAGCGAGTGGATGAGAAAATAGGATAACATAGAACTAGTGTGAACTAGTGTAAACTGGTGATCAATGGTCAATCTAGGTGGCGGGCTGAAGGGCCTGTTTCCTCTCTCTGTGCCTCTAGCTTAAACGTAACAGATCACACAGCTTCTCTGGAAGACATAGATAGGCAATTCTTCCGTTTAGGACCCTTCTTCAGACTCAACATGGATAGGCTGAATACTGGTCCTGATCTGAAACGTCACCTATCCACGTCCTCCAAAGATGCGGCTTGCCCTGTAAAGTTACTTCAGCACTTTGTGTTTTTACAACCTCTTTTTGCCTTCCATCCTTTTGGGAGGTCATCACTAACAGTTTTCCAATATTTCGATACCCTTGAGAATCTAAAGGTTTTTGCAAGATTATAAATATATCTATTATCTATAAGCAATCACAAAATAAGGCAAAATAGAGAGTTCCAGTCAGCAGCATAAAGGAGCTTGGCTAATGCTTGTAAAACCAACACGGGCCATCTAATTGTTAATTGGGCTTTTATGAAATTCATCAGAATGCTGGAATTATTAAGACATTTGTGGTCAGAGAGTATCTTCTATTTCAAGCAACCAGTATTAAAAAAACCTTATACCTGAAACGATACAGGTAATTTACCGAATGAAACTCTTCTCGCCAGTATCCTGTCTTTGGACATGCCATTTTAAATGTTCATTTCAATTTCCTGGTACATTAATCAACTAATTTATTAAAATAATGAGTTATGTTCAACCCATAGTGAACATACTCCTCTCTCTCCTTTGGCAGTATTTTCCAGGATGCTAATACTGCAACAAATGACATGCTGGACAGAGGCGTTTGTATCCGAGCAGTGGAGGTTTCAAGTTTAGCCATTACTGCCACTGAAATCTGATTACTAGCTACAGAATTTAAACCTTGTAGCCATGGTGCATCAATGGTTGATATCATTTTGGTACCCTCCAGAAAATTGACACTTGGACAGGTACATGGATAGGAAGGTTTTAGAGGGATATGGGCCAAGTGAGGCTAGCAGGATTAGCTTAGACGGGGCATTTTAGTCAGCATGGACGATTTGGCCGAAGGGCTTGTTTCCGTGCTGTACGACTCTTGACTCTGTAAGTAGATATTTGAGCAGGTGGATGGGGTGCTGATTAAGGAGTTTAGTTCAACTTGTGCAACACAGACATGTCAAAGTGTCTGTTCCTGTGCTATATATGTTCTAAGCTCTAAAGCTATGAAATGTGTGGTTAGAGAGTGAGAACACAAATCAAGAAAGTTTGGGATGGGGGTGGAATGAAGTATTGAATTGGCACTTTAAATCTGTTCAGAAAGGCCCCAGGTTTGAGGTGCACTGTTAATAATTTCCAAAGCAGCAGCAAATGGATCCAAAAATTGTTCCGAGCCTCAGATAGAAATGGCGAACATCTGCAGTGGACTGTGCTCTCATCCTTGTCCATCAACCTTCACAAGATTAATGCAATGTGAAGTCAAGATCATTGAAGCTGCCATATCAGAATGGCCTGTGAATCCTCAGTTGGTTTCGTTGCCACAGAAAGAACATCAACTGTGCGAGATATCACCCAAGACATGCAAGCATTTTAGCAAACTTTCAAAAAAGGGAAGAAAATGGATATAAGGATTAACAAATAGCAAGTAAGAAAATTAAAACTATGCAGCATTGCAGAAATAAAAGTGTTACTCACCAGAGCTACCAGTTACTTGCGAGAGCTGTATTGGTGCTTTCAGCAGTACGTTTGATTTTGAGGAGTTGGATGTATTGCTAGCAAGAGAAACAAAAGGGTTAGGCTAGCTTTTAGCCCCTCACCGTTAGAGGCAATATGGCATTGACTTAACACACACAATGATCATTTTGAAAGTTATGAAGAATTTCATGTGGATTAAAAGTCCAGATCTGGAGCCAGAAAGTTGTAATAAATGTAATTCATCTTCTGTAATATGTGGTGGCATCAAAAGTAAACGGCCAGCTAAAATATGTGTCAATGTTTAAAGAAGCCAAATATATGGACCAACGAATGAATTAGTCAAAGGTTCTACAGTATAACAAAATTAGCGAGGACCTTTAGTCGGGAACGATTCATACACCCGTCAAAGGATCCATGAGCCATTATGATCTTCAATGATGATTTCCCTGTTGATCAAGCTGGGATTCACTCAACAGTTTTTATCTTGCTCTTGAGATCACCACACTGTAGGTTATTTTGTCACCACACTTCAGGTCAGTTGTGGAGCCTTTGGAGTGGGTGCAGAAGAGGTTTACCAGGATGCCATCTAGATTGGAATATATTAGCTACAAGGAGAGGTTGGATGTTAGGATTGGAACATCAGAGGTCAAGGGCAGTCTGATGGAAGTTTATAAAAATATGACAGGCATAGATAGGGAAGATAGGCAGTCTTTATTCCAGGACATAAATGTCAACTACTAGGAAGGCATACATTTTAGGTAAGAGAGGCTAATTTCCTGGAATGCGCTGCCAGGGAAGGTGGTAGAATCAAATATGATAACAACTTTTAAGAAGCAATTAGCAGACACTTGAACAAGCAGGGAATACACGGATTTGGACCATGTGCAGACAGATCGTATTAGTTTAGATTGGCATCACGGTGAGAGCAGACATGGTGGGCCAAAGGGCCTGTTGCTGTACTGTTCTATTTTGTTACGATAAACATTGGCCCCAGCTCATGTTACACAAAGTCACTGAAGTTGGTCATCAAGCTTACTGTTGGACAAGTGTTTATGCTCTGAACGTTCACCCAAACTGTCTGTCCCGATCTTGTCACATATTTATCTCCTTTCTCCTCAGTCATGCGTAATTGCTCATTATAGGCATCGATGCTCTTTGCTTCATCGTGACAAAAACTTCCCCAATCTCACCATGAAAAGGAGGCAAAAATACTTTAAATGATGCAATGCTGACTGTTGTCTATGCGTTCTTACTCCAGACTCATCTACATGTGGAAACTGTTTCACCATATCTATTAAGCCCTAGCAAAATTAAGCTTCTGAACTTTGTTTTGGTAGAGATTGGAACTTGCACCCTAAAGTCAAGCTATACATCAACATGCCCGAGATCCCTGCATTTACGGTATATATCCTGTTACAGTTTTACTTTACTGAAGTCCTAAAGTGCATTATTTTACACATGTGTATTACTTTACACTTGTGTATTAAATTCTATCTGCCACTGCTCCATTCAACTGAAAAACACTGCGACAATCTACCTTATCTTAACCACGTGATTTTATACACCTCACAGCATCCTTCCTATAGAAGAGCAAACAGAACTGTCCCCTTATAGACCTCCTAAAGTCTGACTCAAGTTCACTCCTGCATCCCTTATCAACCTCTACGATTCACTCAAAAGTAAATGCCTAGACCTGCCATATGCTTCCTTCTTATTTCTCAAACGTTCAATTTCCGTTGCACGCCTTTAAATTCCTTGTTCATGAATGGTACATGTAGGTTGCTTTCAAATACTCTAAAGCAACCTACACGTACCATTCAGATTCAATAGTAGAGGACATAATTTAGAGGCTTTTGCATAGACACATGGATATGCTAGGAATGGAGGGATATGGATTATGCGCAAGTAGATAAGAGAGAGTCTTGACATCATGTTTGGCATGGACATTATGGGCCGAAGGGCCTGTTCTCGTGCTGTACAGTTCTATGTATGTACACCTATGGTCAGCTTCCCGAACCTCACAAGATTGCTTTTCCTCCTCACTAAAATCGACCCTATTCTATAAGCTTACCATTCAGTGGCTAAACATTCAGTAACTAACAATGGCAACAAATACAGATTTTGCCAACAACCGCAATCTCCATTTGGACAATTAAAAAACAGCTGTTTTTACTCATCCCTCCTCCAACTAATATTTTACATTTCCTTTCATGATGTAGGAAATTGTTTCTCCTTTTATGTGGTGACTAAATGGCCTTACAAGACTTCCTTGGATTTTTTGCAGAGATAGCCAAGAGTTTATTGGTCATTTCTCAATACTGCACAGTTACAAGTTCATTTGGGGGGGGGGGGGGCAGTAATGAACTGTCCTTCATTTTGGTAGAGACTGTCCTTGAGACAGTAATGAACTCTGCCTACATTCAGGCCTCATGTTCCTGATGCAGATATCTAATTATAATATCTTGGTAGAGTTTAATTTGCAATCATTAATAACTCACAACTTAGTAAACAAAACATCCGCCAAAACCAAGTCGGTATAAAAACATTTACTCACAGTTTAAGCGTATTAAACATTTTTTCACAGATCTCGCGGACGTCATCTTCGTTTTTTGAGACCGACACTTCCTGAAGAACGTCGCCAATTGCTTCAAAAATCTCATCAACAGATTCAAAATCAGCGGCACTGCTGTCCAGCACACCTGAGGGAAACAAGACCTAATGGTCACTGCAAGGTTCAATGATATAAGCAAAGTAAATGCCAATAGAAAGACAGCAGATATTACCTTATAAAACAAGCCAGAATATACTGGCACAAAATACATCACAAAACCACTACACTGGTTTAGAACCTTCCCCTTTGATTTTGTTCAGGTTGACATAATTCTGGGCATTAAAAATTGTATTTCAGTAGTGTAATGTTAGATATGAAAAATGTACTCACTTTTAACAAAATGAAAAATATACTCATAGCAATAAAAAGCTTTTCACTGTACCCCGGTACACGTGACAATAAACTAAACTGAGCTCCACACAGATACCACTCTGCTAAACGTTCACTGTGCCCTTTACAGACCATTCTGAGCTAGTGGCTTAAGAATTGCACTGTTGTAATTCAGCTCCGTCACTGTGTAACATCAAAACAAGGCTGGTGGCGACAGTGCTGTCACTTTCTCAGTGGAACACAGAATTGTTGGGTACAGGTCCATCACTATAGAAAACCTGATAACATAAGACAGATATGCAAGGAGCAAAAATGGTTTAAGGCCAATAGAACTCCAAAAATAACTGCGTGACATTTATTTAAGAACAGTCCACTGGGCAATTTTTTAAAGATGTTTGGATACGTACTGCTGCTTAATAAAACTTCAAAGCTGTCCTTGGATGGCAGCAAAAGTTCTTGCCAATAGCTGGAGGCACTGGCATTGTGAAAGCATCATTTGCCACAGCAAGTGACTCAAGTTAACAGGGTACAGTCAGTACTAGCAGAACAGGAACAGATATTTCCAAAATTATGCTGATCAGAACAGAATCAAATGGGAAGGCTCCGAAGGAGTGTAGTGGTTTCATGGTGTATTCCTCATATAATTCCTCAGTGAATTACAGCATGATCTACAGTCCTTTCGTACAATCTCCTTACAATTAATCGCAAATGCTCTGATTTGAACGTGACTGCTGCATCACATTTTTTCATCAATACAATCTGTATATTATACACACTAGTTGCTAAACTAACAATTACCCATCACAGCAAACCGTGGGAACACGTTTCCACTCTTTTCTTGCTCCAGTGCCAGTATAAATATGCTCAATGTACCACAATGTCAAACATAGCCGAGCAGTCAGTGGATCGCTAGCATTCAACTATTCCATTGAGTCATGAAAAATAGTTGGAAATAGTTTAGCCAATACTCCACCGGGTGGCGCCCGTTATGGCCGCCTCGCCAGCAGTCTGTCTTGTCCCTTCTCTGCTTTTATTATTTTAAGTATGTCTTGAATGTTTGTTTTAATGTCTCTCGGTACGTTTTGTGGGGGGTGGGGGGAGATCGGGGGAAACATTTTACGAACAGTTACCTCAACGGAGATGCGATTTTTCTCTGTGTCGCATCTCCGTCCCCCCCATGGCCTACACGTGGAGTGATGCGGCCTTTCCTGAAGACTGGCCCGGAGCTTCAAGCCGTGGGTACGGCACGAACTTACCATCGCGGAGCATGGGATCTTTTGCTGAGGATCGCCAGTGTTGGAACTCCGACCGCGGGGTCTGTGGGCTTTAACACCTTGAAGCAGCGGTCTCCGTTAAGAAGCGGCCGATCCGGGATCTCCATGGTTCAGTGTTCTGATCCGTCCCGATGCTGGAGTTTCGATCATCCCAACGAGAGGGCTTGAACGGCGGACCGTCGGCAACAGCAAGTGCGGAGGGTTCAAGGCCCCGACCATGGGTGAACAAAGGAGGAAGATGACTGAACTTTAGTGACTTCCATCACAGTGAGGAATATTGATTCTGCTGGTGGATGTTAATGTTAAACTTTATTTTATGTGTTGTGCATATTTTTGCTTTTTTACTTAGTATGGCATCTCAAATTTTACTGTACCTTAATTGGTACATGTAACAATTAAATTGAATCTGGAATCTTGAATTAACTTGTATTGATTACAGAAGGGGGATTTCCATTGCAGATGGGTGAGGCCCGGAGCTAGGAGGTAATCAGCACGAGGGCCTGCTGGTGCCGACGTATGGTGGAATGGAAGGAGATTTCCATTGCAGGTCTGGATATATTCGGCACACTCTGAAACTGAGCTTAAACAATCTAGGACATAGGCTCAGCTTTGAAAAAATGTATATCCTAAAATTTCTGCATGAAGTAGTGAAAATTCAAATTTAAAGTCACGGTTGTACAGCACAGAAACAGACCCTTCAGACCAGGCACTTGCCGTGAGTAATTACTCAGGGTAGGCAGTCAGTCGGCTTTTAAAACATTCTTAAACTGCGCATGAGCAGATTGTTCTCCTCTCCGTAAAAATAAAAAATAAAAATAAGTAACAATTCAATATGCCCAAGGCTTCCAAATCTCCTTCATTTTGAATTAGTATAAAAACAGGTTCTGCAAACCATTATGTCCATGCCGACCATTAAGTACATGAATCATTGAAAGGTACAGTATGAAAACAAGCCCTTGAGCCCATCGTCAACGACAACCATCAATCACGCATTCACACTACTTCTATGTTATCCCATTTTTTTTGCATCCTCTCTACTCATGAGGGACAATTTACAGATTCCATTTAAACTATAACCCATGTCTTTGCGATGTTGGAAGAAAATAGAGCACCTAGAAGAAACCCACCAAGGCACAGGAAGAGCGTTCAAACTCCACACAGGATCAGGATCAAACCTAGGTCCCGGGTGCTGTAAGGCAGCAGCCCTATCAGCTCCGTCATTGTGCCATCCCTACTTATAACCCCATTCCCAACACTCAGTCTGTACCTATTATACTTTGGCAATGCATATGCTCGTTCAGATAGTTCTTTAACATTGTTAAAGTGCATGCCTTCATCACCCTCTCGGGCAGTGCATTCTAAATTCTAACCACCTTCTGGGTGAAATTATTCTTCCTCGGATCCCTTCTAAACCTTTATTAAATCTCCCTCCCCTGGTCTTACACACTTCTACACTGGGGAAAAGTTTCCTACTATCTATGCCTCTCAATTTGATATTTCAAAAGGCTTTCCAAAATATGCTTCCCCTATTATTTCTGGCAGGTAATTTTATGTCTTTGTATCTTTCTGCACACAAAAAAAATATTTTCCTCTCCCTTCTTTTGAGGTAGTCACGAGGGAAATTATAAATAAAAAAAGACGTTTTGCATTATAGAGCATTTATCACTGGTATACTAAAGGTCTGATAGGTCAATGAAATCCGACTAAAAGATCATCATCCAAGGTTTACACAGCAAACTTACAGAAAGTTTGTTGTGATGGTGACCAACAAATGAGATGTCAGACAGAGGAAATGGCACAAAGAGATGTTTCTTCCACTTAATGGGATGAGGTGCAATTTCAGCGTTGGAACGGAATACCAGTGAATTATGGGTTCAACAGAAGCAGGGGATTTGTTAAAGTGAAGATAAATGTCAAATAATGTAAATTGAGTAGTCTTCCTTGGCTGTTTCTCAGTTTCCATGTCTCTCTTGCATTTTATTTATGTGATAAGCCTTGAATTCTAGGAAATGGAAATGCCATAGAAGCTGAGATAGGTGGATTAACATGAAATGTTTGAAGTTCCTTTCACCAACACCTAAAGTCACAAATAGTTGGCTGACCTTAAAAACAATCTTAAAAGAAACCTCATAGCGATTATATTGGAAAAAGTCAAGCTCTGACAAACATTTGAAAGGTTCATTTATAAATAGCTGACATGTCATCCTGGCATAAACACTTTCCGTAAATAATGTGTGTAGTAAGATCATGCAACTTGAGAATAAATCGGATTACAAATGAAAAATGCAAACAATAAAGTGCTGGAGGAACTAAGCAGATCAATCAGTATCTGCAAAGGGAAATGGACAGACAATGTTTTGAGTCGGAAGCCTTCTTCTGACTGATGGAGTAGCTTTTCCAGCTTTCTTTCCCCGTCTCCATGAGTCTGAAAAAGAGTGCCTACCTAAAACATCATCTGTCCATTCCCTCCCCAGATGCTCCCTGACTCCAGCACTGCAATGTCCTGTTTCGCTAATAACCAGCACACACCACTGTCACTAACACAGTGCTAACTCCCAAAAATGCAATGCAGCAGCAAAACTAGCCATCTGACTGGCGGTGGAGGGCGCAGCGTCTCGCTACTTTGTAATACCCTGTGGTTAATCGTCTTGCTTTGCACCAAACATAGAACATAAAAGAGTTCAACACTGGAACAGGTCATTCGGCCGCAATGTCTGTGCCGAACGTGACACCCAGCTAGACCAATCTCCTCTATCTGCACATGATCCACACCACTCCGATCCCTGGATATACGATACAGTACGATAGAACTTTATTTATCCCAGCAGGGGAAATTGGTCTACCAGCAGTCATAAAAGACAACAAGATTCGTGAAAAATGAAATTAAAGTGACAAGTGGAAAGTGCAGGATTGAGGATATGCAAAGATTAAGGAGGGGGCAGTGGGGGGTGAAGGGCAGCAAGTCAACCCCATGACAGAAGGGGGGGGGGGTGTTGTACAGTTTGATAGCCACAGGGAAAAAGGATCTTCTGTTGCATTCTGTACTGCATCTTGGTGGAACCAGTCTGTTGCTGAAGGTGCTCCTCAGGTTCACCAGTGTATCATGGAGAGGGTAAACTGCAGCTTGAAGCCCTCCAAGACCATCTCCAGTGAATCCAACTCCACCCCTTGGATGGAGCCAGCCTTCCTGATGAGTTTGTTAATTCTGTTGCCATTCGTGGCCTTCGTCCTGCTACCCCAGCACAAGACAGCAAAGAAGATGGCACTGGCCACCACTGATTAATAGAACATCTACAGCATCTTACTGCAGACGTTCAATGAGCGGACCAATACAGCACGGAAACAGGCCTTCTCGGCTCTTCCAGACCTCCTCAGAAAGTACAGACGGCTCTGTCCCTTCTTATACAGGGCCTCAGCTTTCCTGTACCGGTCCACTTTACTGTCCAGGTAAACCCCAAGGTACTTGTACTCCCTGGTAAACTGCACATCCTCGCTCTTGAGGGAGAAAGGGGGACATATCCACGTGTCTATCTAAAAGCCTCTTAAATGCCACCACCCTTTCTGCCATCACACCCGGCATTGGCAATGATGCATCACTTCCATTTAAGAAACATTTAGACAGGTACATGGATAGGGTAGGTTTAGCGGGATATGGGTCAAAGCCAGACAGCTGGGACTAGTTTAGATGGGGCATTTTGGTCAGCATGGGCACAGCCTTCCTCACTATCCACAACTCCAGACATCTTCTGCAAACTTACTAACCAACCCATCTATATTTACAGCCAGGTCATTTATATAAATTACTAAATATATATATATATATATACACCAACACATCCCTGCGGAAATCCACTTATCACACACCACCAGCCAGATTAATGCCAGTTCTGAGCCCATATGACCAAGTCACCGAGTCATGAGACCCGTGCATCTTCTGGATCAGACTACCACGGGGGATTTTTTTCAATTAAGAATAATGGGTAGGCCATTTAGGACTGAGATGTGGGAAAACTTATTCACCCAGTTGTGAATCCATGGAATTCTCTGCCACAGAAGGCAGTGGAGGCCAATTCACCGGATGTTTTCAAGAGGGAGTTCTTAGCTCTTAGGGCTAAAGGAATCAAGGGATATGGGGAAAAAGCAGGAATAGGATACTGATTTTACATGATCAGCCATGATCATATTGAATGGCAGTGCTGGCTCGAAGGGCCTACTTCTGCACCTATTTTTCTATGTTTCCTTACAGAAATCCATGCAGATAACATTCACAGCCTACCCTCACTGATCACTTTTGTTAACCTCCCCCCTAAACAAGATAAAGTTTGTTAGACTGAATTCTCCAGTGGGAGAGTTCATTTGATATTGCTTGGAGTTTCTTCTCTCATTATTCTTTGAAACATGCTCATATCTCGTTACATCAGGGTGGAAATGTCAAAGACTAGAGGTTGAAGCTTAAAGCTGAAAAGGCCAAAGTTTAAAGATGTGTGGAGCCTGTTACGTTTGTAAATAAGATTTGAATGCCTAGAACATATTGTAAGTGGTGGTGGAGGCAAATGTGAGAGCGGCATTTAAGAGGCTTGGAGGAGTGTGTATTATGTGCCGGGAGATGAGATTAGGTTAACTTGGCATGATGTCGAGCATAGACATTGTGGGCCGAAGGGCCTGTCCCTGTGCTGTACATGTTGTAACACGGCTGGAATCACTGAGAACCGCTGCCAAGCGGCATTATATGGGGTTAGGTCCCAACAACCCACCCAGACGCGTGGCTCGGTGCCGACAGGCCCGGTGTGCCAGGGTCAATCAGACGCCGGCCGGCGTGTCCTTTTGCAGTCACCGGGACAGCGGGGATTCCGCAATTGGGGTCACGGCTACGTGGGGAGGGGAACGCACGGCTGCAGTAGCCCGGCCACCTCACCTGTCACGTATTGGAAGAGTTCTAAGTCAATGTCCGGGAACTCGTGCCTGATGATCTCCACATAAGTCGCCATGTTCCTCCGCCCAGAGCCCCGGCCGGCCGGCCCGTGACCACCGCGACTGCGCGGCCCTGCCAGACCGCACGGCATGCCGGGACCAGTAGTCCAGCGCGTGAAAATAAAACAGGGTTCACAGTGAACCTTCACTACAATTCCCAGAGAGCAGTGCGGCCCGGCTTCTGGATCGCGCGAGGGTTTCCGTGGGGCGGGGTATTCGCGTGTGATTGACAGCAGCGGTTGCCAACTCGGACCAAAGATCTTTGACTCGGACAAGCGGCATGAGCGTCAGGCTGTCTCTATGGTGAGGATGTACGCGGACGGTCGAGAGTTCGAGTCCGGATTGGGGTCCTTCTTAAACTAGCCCGTTCCTTCAGTTTGACCGATGGCTGTTGTCTACTTCCAATTGTAGTGAGAATGACCCAATTATCAGCAGTTACCCTATCATACAGTGTTCCTCACAGTTTCTCCTCCTGGACAAGACAAGGCCATGTTAGCCAATCCCACCCACACCTATTGGTACAGCCTGGTGGTAAGGGAGGTAATGTCTTACATTTATACAGTGGTACAGCACTAAATAGGTCAAAATAGGGCCGTGCAAAGGGAGCTTGAAGGGCCGAATGGCCTCCTCCTGCACCTATTTTCTATGTTTCTATGTTTCAAACCAAGATGCCCACTAAACTGTTCCTGTCATATCTTTTAAATGTTGGTACTGCACCCGCCTCAACTACCTCCTCTGGCAGCTTGTACTGTACACCCACCATCCTCTGTGTGAGAAAGTTACCCCTCAGGTTCTTACTCTCACCTTAAACAATCCTCTAATTCTTGACTTCCCTCCACTGGGTAAAAGACTGTACATTAACCCTATCCATTCCCCTCATGGACTTGTACGTTTCTCAAGGACACTCATCAGTCTCCTGCGCTCCAAGGAATAAAGCCCCAATTGCTCCCAATTCTATCCTTCGATTCCTGGCAACCTCCTCATAAATCTTCTCTGTACTCATGAGATCTGGTATGGTCATAGTCCTTGCATGCCCATTGGTTGTGGCTGGCGATTCAGAACAAATTGTCTGCAATGTTTCATGGAGTCATAGAACTATGGAAATGATATAGTCATAGCCTAGAGTTATAGAGTGTGGAAGCAGGCTCTTCAGCCCAACTTGCCCACACTGGCCAACATGACCCTGCTACAGCAGTCTCACCAGACTGTGCTTGTTCCATTTCCCACCAAATGTCCTATCCATGTACCTGTCTAACTGTTTCTTAAACGTTTGGATTATTCCAGTCTCAACTACCTCCTTTGGCACTCAAAAGGCTGGAGAAACTCAGCGGGTTCAGCAGCATCTAAGGAGCGAAGGAGATAGGCGACGTTTCGGGTCGAGACCCTTCTTCAGACTGAAGGAGTCTGAAGAAGGGTCTCGACCCGAAACGTCGCCTATCTCCTTCGCTCCTTAGATGCTGCTGCACCCGCTGAATTTCTCCAGCCTTTTGTGTACCCTCGATTCTCCAGCATCTGCAGTTCCTTCTTTAATACCTCCTTTGGCAGCTTGTTCCATACAACCTCCATCCTTTGTGTGAAAAAGTTACCCCTCAGATTCTTATTAATTTTTTTCCTCTTCACCTTGACCCTATGTCCCCTGGTCCTCGATTCCCTACTCTGGATGGCACAGGGCAACCAGCAGTTAATGCTCACCTCCATCTCCCCTGAGGAGGTGTTGGTGAGGCCTTGCAGTTTAAATTGTTTTTTGAGCATCCTTCAGTTGTGAGGCTCTGAAGGTTCAGTTCAGAAGGTGAGCAGCAGAGGGCATCATCACCCTCCGTTTACAGAAGGAGCATGACAGGTGTGCTGAAGAAAGATATTACAGTGCCCAAGTAATATCCATTTCTGTTGCTTTTTAAAAATAATTTCTACCTTCATCTATGAGGTCAATTTTTATGTAATAGGGATGCTGCTTTATGCTAAAGATAGACACAGGGTAAACAAAATGCTGGCGTAACTCAGCGGGACAGGCAGCATCTCTGGAGCAAAGAAATAGGCGACGTTTCGGGTTGAGATAATTCTTCAGTCTGAGGAAGGTTTGACCCAAAACGTCACCGATTCCTTCTCTCCAGAGATGCTGCCTGACCCGCTGAGTTACTCCAGTATTTTGTAATATCATCGATGTAAACCAGCATCTGCAGTTTGTTCCTACACATAGACACATGGTGCTGAAGTAACTCAGCAGGTCAGGCAGCAGGTCTGGAGATAAAGGATATGTTTTGTTCAGAGTTGAGACCCTTCTTGAATCAACAGATCATGATTTCAAGACCATTGTGAATACATGACACGGTTACACAAGGAACCGCTGATGCTGAAATCTTGGGTAAAACACAAGGTGCGAGAGTAACTCAGCGGGTCAGGCAGCATTCTTAACGGTGACATTTCAAGTTGGAACCCTTCTTCACACCGATTGTATTAGAGGGCCGTGCCCTCTTTTCACTGCCACCATCGGGCAGGAGGTACTGAAGCCTGAAGTCCCATACCAACATTTTCAGGAACAGCTACCTTCCTACAACCATGAGGTCTTAAACCAACCTGCACAACCTTAATCCAACTTCAACAATGGGACACTTGTTTATTTGATCTGTCTTTTTTTCTCTTTTATGTCTTACAGATTTTAGGTGTTATTTATGGAACTACAATTTCATCTTTGGAATGTTTCCATCTTTGGAATTCTTTTCCTGGACGGCTGAAGGCAAAATTGAGAGTAGGGGATAGTGTCTTTGCAATAGTCAGGGTGGGAGGAAGTGTCGTCCAGATAACTGGTTTGTAGTATACATCAGTCGATAACCTGTCTCCTGTGATGGAGACGGGAAGATTAAGAAATGGAAGAGAGGTGTCCGAGAGTCCAAGTGAATTTGAGAACAGGGTGGAAGTTCTCAATTGTGTGTACTATTCATTCATGTGTGTATTTACGTATATAATGGTATATGGACACACTAATCTGTTTTGTAGTCAATGCCTGCTATGTTCTCGAGCCTACAGTTCAGCCAGGGCTAACCTGAAGAGGGGCATCAAGAAGGCCAAGCACTGCCATAAGCTCAGGATTGAGGAGCACTTCAACAACAACTCCGACCCCCGACGCATGCGGCAAGGCATCCAGGCCATCACGGACTACAGACCCGCCAACACCACCCCCACATCCAGCGACGCCTCCTTCCTTGAGGAGCTCAATCACTTCTATGGCCGCTTCGACAGGGACAATCTAGAGACAGCCATCAAGGCTGTGATACCTGCCGATCACCAACCCCTCACACTCACCCCCTACGACGTATACGTGGCACTGAGTAGGACTAATGCACGTAAAGCTGCTGGCCCTGACGGCATCCCCGGGCGCGTGCTCAGGGTTTGTGCGGCGCAGCTGGCAGACGTCTGGACTGATATCTTCAACCTGTCACTTGCCCAGGCAGTTGTCCCCACGTGCCTTAAAACCACCTCCATCGTGCCAGTGCCAAAACACTCCACTGCGGCAAGCCTCAACGACTTCCGCCCAGTTGCACTTACCCCCATCATCACCAAGTGCTTCGAGAGGCTGGTCCTGGCACACCTCAAAAGCTGCCTACCCCCCACACTGGATCCCTATCAGTTTGCCTACCGCAAGAACAGGAGTACGGAGGATGCCATCTCAACGGCACTTCACTCCGCCCTCTCCCACCTCGACAACAGAGACACTTACGTAAGAATGCTGTTCATCGATTACAGCTCAGCATTCAACACCATTATACCATCAAAATTGATCACCAAACTCGGTAACCTGTGCATCGCTCCTTCCCTCTGCAACTGGATACTGGACTTTCTAACCAACAGACCCCAGTCTGTTAGGTTAGACAAGCACACCTCTTCAACCCTCATCCTGAACACCGGCGTTCCACAGGGCTGTGTGCTGAGCCCCCTCCTCTACTCCCTCTTCACCTATGACTACACACCTGTACATGGTACTAACACCATCAAGTATGCAGATGATACAACGGTGATTGGCCTCATCAGCAACAACGATGAGTCGGCCTACAGGGAGGAGGTCCAGCACTTAGCAGCATGGTGCGCTGACAACAACCTGGCCCTTAACTCCAAGAAGACCAAGGAGCTCATTGTAGACTTCAGGAAGTCCAGGGGCCGCACGCACACCCCCATCCACATTAACGGTATGGAGGTGGAACGTGTTTCTAGCTTCAGGTTCCTGGGAGTCAACCTCTCCGACGACCTCTCTTGGACCCACAAAACCTCAACTCTGATCAAGAAGGCTCACCAGCGTCTCTTCTTCCTGAGGAGACTGAAGAAGGTCCATCTGTCTCCTCAGATCCTGGTGAACTTCTACCGCTGCACCATCGAGAGCATCCTTACCAACTGCATCACAGTTTGGTATGGCAACTGCTCTGTCTCCGACCGGAAGGCATTGCAGAGGGTGGTGAAAATTGCCCAACGCATCACCGGTTCCTCGCTCCCCTCCATTGAGTCGTTCCAAAGCAAGCGGTGTCTGCGGAGGGCACTCAGCATCGCCAAGGACCTCTCTCACCCCAACCATGGACTGTTTACCCTCCTACCATCCGGGAGGCGCTACAGGTCTCTCCGTTGCCGAACCAGCAGGTCCAGGAACAGCTTCTTTCCGGCGGCTGTCACGCTACTCAACAACGTACCTCGGTGACTGCCAATCACCCCCCCCCCCCCCCCCCCCGGACACTTATTATTTATTCAAATCATTTGGTGTGTCGCTCTTCCAGGGAGATGCTAAATGCATTTCGTTGTCTCTGTACTGTACTCTGACAATGGCAAATAAAATTGAATCTGAATCTGAATCTGAATCTTCAGTTGTGCTAAGCAAAGAAAGAATTTAATTGTCCTTCAGGGATTCAGGGACGCATGACAATAAACTCTTTTAACTTTGACTTGAAGTTAGTGGTGAAGTCAATGAAATTAATGATTTCTGCATGGGATCCTTTTATGCAAGCAAAATCTTTATTTTGCATGCTATTCAATCAGATCAAATAATATTATAAATAAATCAAATTAAACTCAATTACAATAAGAAGAGCAAAGGGGAAGAAACAGAGAAATTTATATATTAGGCTATACGGAATATAATTCTCAGCACTGCAGCGTATCAGTTCCATAGACAAAGTAAAATGTTCACAATGAACTAGAGGCGAATTGGACAGTACCCCCTTATGGAATCCTGATAATAGAGGGGAAGATAATGTAACGTCTGTGCATCTTCTCCAGGATTGCGTAACAGCATGGTGCAGAGGGAGTGTAATGCTGTGTCTAACCCCTGCTGACTCAATTTTGGAACTGCGTGACAGTTTATGGTTGTTTAACCTGTACTGTATCACTCCCGAGATTGTGTGATTGGACAGTGTGGAGTATTATGATTGTCTGACATGCACTGTCCCTACCCTAGGATTGTGCGACAGGATGCATAGAGGGGGTATAATTATGCTGTCCCTGGAGATAGAGGGTGATTTTTCCTGTCTCACACTTGCTAAAATTGTCCTGAAATGTTTGTTGAGTTCCAAATACCTATATTGAAAGCCCGCTCAAATATTGTTGCAATAAATAGAACTTGTGTGAACATTCAGCTGAAGCAGTGGTCCGTTGATTTGTGGTTGTCGGCCAGTTAGTGAGGCTGTCCCAGTGAATTAGTAACGTGTTTCAGATGTTAAAGGACCTGCTGTGTTTTTCCATTTGTGGTTTTCCTTTCTGCTCACTAACGTACTTCAGTACAAGCCCCAAAAGAAACAACAGAACTTGCTGAAATTAAAGCAAGAACTAAAGAGGTTGGGCAAGCTAGGACTTTATTCCTAGGGGTGCAGAAGTTTGAAGGGTGATCTTATAGAAGTTTATAAAATAATGAGGCGAATAGATACGGTGAATGCACAGTCGGGAAGAGGAATCAAGAACCAGAAGAGTCAGGCTTAAGGTGAGAGTGTAGAGATTTAATAGGAATCTGAGGGCAGCTTTTTTGCAGAGAGGGTGGTGGGTACATGTAACATGCTGCCAGAGGCAGGTACTATAACAATATTTAAAAGGCACTTGGACAGTTACGTGGATAGGAAAGGTTTAGAGGGATATGGACCAAGTGCAGGCAGGTTGGACCAGTGTAGGTGGGACAAGTTGAGCTAAAGGATCTGTTTCCATGCCGTATTACTCAATGACTCGATAATTACAAACATGGTGATTGTGCAGGTTACAATGAAATGAAACTTTACAAGAACCCTGTATATTAGCATGCAGACCCTGAAGCTGTATTGGATAAATTAAGTACAGTTAACGGATATTAAATGAAAGACATTGTTAGAGTGAAGATAATCACTGGATTTGCATGAGACATTTTCCTATCTATTATGTGGGATTATGCAGACTGAGCATGCATTTAAATGCCCCTCATTAGTTGCTCTTGGAAAGGTGGAGGTGAGCCACCTTTTTCAACCGCCGCAGTCATTGAGGTGTGGGTATCTGCAGTGCAGTTAGAGTGTGAGTTCCGGAATTTGACCTAAAGACGGTGAAGGAACAGCGATCTATTTCCAAGTCACGATGGTATGTGGCCAGGAGGACAATTTCCAGGTGGTGGTGTTCCCTGTGCTTTCGCTGTCATTGACGTTCTAGGTGGCAGAGGAGGTGGGTTGCAAGGTGCTGTGTGAGGACCTCCAGTTGTGGAGTTACTCCAGTGCAACAGGTAAATTAATAAACATTGCTACTGTGCTTCAATTTTGGTTGGTAGTACAACATTTCATGCCCCATACGGATTCTCTGGGTTCCTAATGATGCTTCTGCTTTGTGATGTACCCAAAGTGATTGTGTTGTGAGGATAGACAAAAATGCTGGAGAAGCTCAGAGGGTGAGGCAGCATCTATGGAGCGAAGGAATAGGCGACATTTCGGGTTGAGACCCTTCTTCAGACCCTTCTTCTGAGGGTAATTGCCACGTCAGCAGTGCCTGAAGAGATGGAGGTAGAGACTTGGATGCACTTGGATGCATTTCACCAACTCTGTCCCAACATCATTGTGCGAGCACCTTCATCAAGAAGACTGCTCAAATGATTCAACAAAGCCGCTTACCCCCACATTCTCAAGGGCAAATAGGGATGGGCAGGAAAAACTGACTTTATTAAAAAGATCCATATCCAGCAAGAATACAGCGAAATCAGGAGGCAGCTCAATTGTCAGCGATGCATCACTCCATGACGAGCTTAATGCATTTTACGCATGCTTTGATAGGGAGAACACTGATGTGCCTTCCCGAGCCTCCGTTCGCCATGATGGTATTTCAGTCACAGTCACAAAGGCCGACGTCAGAAGATCTTTCAGGGCGGTGAACCATCGGAAAACACCTGGAACTGATGATATACCTGGCTGTGTTCTAAAAACCTGTGCGGACCAACTGGCTGGAGTTTTTACGGACATTTTCAACCTCACTTCCGAGGTCTGAGGTTCCCACCGCCTTAAAAGGGCATCAATAATACCGGTGCCCAAGAAGAGTAAGGTGACATGCTTCAATGACTATCGACCAGTGGCACTAATGTCTGTGGTGATGAAGTGCTTTGAAAGGTTGATTATGGCGCATATCAACTCCTACCTTGACAAGAACATCGACCCACTGCAGTTCGCTTACCGCCACAACAGATCAACAGTGGATGTGATCTCACTGACTCTCCACTCTGCTCTGGACCACTTGGACAACAGAAACTCATATGTCAGGCTGTTATTCATTGTCTACAGCTCGGTGTTTAACACCAGCATCCCCTCCAGTTGGTTACCAAGCTCTCAGATCTGGGATCCTCAACTTCCTCATCCACAGACTACAGTCTGTCCGTATTGGTGAAAATGTGTCATCCTCGATAACAATCAGCACGGGAGTACCTCAAGGCTGTGTGCTAAGCCCCCTGCTCTATACTCATGACTGTGTAGCTGGACATAGTGCAAACTCCATCATCAAGTTCGCCGACGACACCACTGTTGTGGGACGAATCACTGATGGTGACGAGTCAGAGTACAGAAGTGAGATCAACCGATTGACCAAATGGTGCCAGCACAACACCAGCAAAACGAAGGAACTGATTGTGGATTTTGGAAGGGGTAGGATAGGGACCCACAATCCCATTCATATCAACGGGACGATGGTGGAAACGGTCAAGAACTTCAAATTCTTGGGCGTGCATATTTCTGAAGATCTTTCCTGGTCCCAGCACACTGATGCAATTATAAAGAAAGCACATCAGCACCTCTACTTCGTGAGAAGTTTACAGAGAGTTGTATGTCAAAGAGGACTCTCTCGAACTTCTACAGGTGCACAGCAGAGAGCGTACAGACTGGTTGCCCCGTGGCTTGGTTCGGCAACTTGAGCGTCCAGGAGCGGAAAAGAATGCAGAAAGTTGTGACCACTGCCCGTCCATCATTGGCTCTGACCTCCCCACCATCGAAGGGATCTACCGCAGTCGCTGCCTCAAAAAGGCTGCCAACATCATCAAGGACACACACCATCCTGGCCACACTCTCGTCTCTCCGCTGCCACCAGGTAGAGGTACAGGAGCCTGAAATCTGGTACATCCATGGCTTCTCAATTCATCATTCTGTTGTAAAGGATTGTTGGACCCTTGAAGACTGAAAAAGGAGAATTTATTATGAGGAAGAACGAAATGGCAGATGAGTTGAACAGGTACTTTGGATCCGTCTTCACTAAGGAGGACACAAACAGTTTTCCTGATGTACTAATAACTAGAGGATCTGGGGTGACGGAGGAACTGAAGGAAATCCACATTAGGCAGGAAATGGTGTTGGGTAGACTAATGGGACTGAAGGCCGATAAATCCCCAGGGTCTGATGGTCTGCATCCAAGGCAACTTAAGGAAGTGGCTCTAGAAATCGTGGATGCAATGGTGATCATTTTCCAATATTCTATAGATTCAGGATCAGTTCCTGTGGATTGGAGGGTAGCTAATCTTATCCCACTTTTTAAGAAAGGCAGGAGAAAGAAAACAGGGAATTAGAGACTAGTTAGCCTGATGTCGGTGGTGGGGAAGATGCTGGAGTCGGTCAATCATAAAAGATGAAATAGCGGCACATTTGGATAGCAGTAACAGGATCGGTCCGAGTCAGCGTGGATTTACAAAGGGGAAATCATGTTTGACTAATCTTCTGGAATGTTTTGAGGATGTAACTAGGAAAATGGACAAGGGAGAGCCAGTGGATATAATATACCTGGACCTTCACATTTGATAAGGTCCAACATAGGAGATTAGTGGGCACAATTAGGGCACATGGTATTGGGGTTAGAGTGCTGACATGGATAGAAAATTGCTTGGGAGTCAGGAAACAAAGGGATTAACTGGTCCCTTTCAGATTAGCAGGCAGTGACTAGTGGGGTACCGCAAGGCTCGGTGCTGGGACTGCAGCTATTTACAATATACATAATGATTTTGATGAAGGGATTCAAAGTAACATTAGCAAATTTGCAGATGACAAAAGAGCTGCGTGGCAGTGTGAACTGTGAGGATGCTATGAGAATGCAGGGTGACTTGGACAGGTTGCGTGAATGGGCAGAGGCATGGCAGATGTAGTTTAATGTGGATAAATGCTAGGTTATCCATTTTGGTAGCAAAAACAGGAAGGCAGATTACTATCTAAATGGTGTCAAGTTGGGAAAAGGGGAAGTACAATGGGATCTGGGAGTCCTTGTTCATCAGACAATGAAATGTAAGCATGCAGGTACAACAGGCAGTGTTGAAAGCGAATGGCATGTTGGTCTTCATAACAAGAGGAGTTGAGCGTAGGAGCAAAGAGGTCCTTCTGCAGTTGTACAGGGCCCTAGTGAGACCACACCTGGAGTATTGTGTGCAGTTTTGGTCTCCAAATTTGAGGAAGAACATTCTTGCTATTGAGGGAGTGCAGCAAAGGTTCACAAGGTTAATTCCCGGGATGGCGGGACTGTCATATGCTGAGAGAATGGGGCGGCTGTGCTTGTATACTCTGGAATTTAGAAGGATGAGAGCGGATTTTATTGAAACATATAAGATTATTAAGGGTTTGGACACGCTAGAGGCAGGAAACATGTTCCCGATGTTGGGGGAGTCCAGAACCAGAAGAAGCGATAAGCCAATTAGAACGGAGATGAGGAAACACTTTTTCACACAGAGAGTCTGTGCAATTCTCTGCTTCAGAGGGCGGTGGAGGCCGGTTCTCTGGATACTTTCAGGAGAGAGCTAGATAGCTCTATTAAAGATAGCAGAATCAGGGGATATGGGGAGAAGGCAGGAATGGGGTACTGATTGTGGATGATCAGCCATGATCACATTGAATGACGGTGCTGGCACGAAGGGCCGAATGGCCTACTCCTGCACCTATTGTCTATTGTCTATTATGGGACATACTTCAAGGTTTGTTCCACAGTTTTATTTAAAGAAATGTCTGACAGTCTCCAACATCTTGATACTTTTCCACTATAAGGAGACCTGGAGCAACTTTGTGCTTATATTCTTTCCAGATGTTGATACTTCCTACACTTCTATGGAGCTATTACATTAAAGCTCGCATATTGTATAAATATGGCAAAAAAAATCTGGCTGGATGCTTCATCCAAAAAAATTATTTCACAATTCTCTGCCAGATCCGCAGACTTCAGAACTGCTCCTTCCCCTCAGTTTCTGTTGAGCTGTTCTGAAGGTGTCGACTTGTGATCAGTTCCATTCCACCCACACAGGTGTTGCCCTCAATTGCCGTTTGATGCGTTTGAACCTTATCCATGGTCAATGTCTGCTCACAAATTTGCTCCGGCATAGACTGCAAAAGAATAATCTGGGGAGCATGGATGATTTCATAAATTCATAAGGGAAAGGAGCAGAATTAGGCCATTCAGTCCGTCAAGTCTACTT
Source organism: Raja brachyura (assembly GCA_963514005.1). Next base: position 29,189,252 of record OY740794.1, read on the forward strand.
CGCCATTCAATCATGCCAAATCTATCTTTATCTCCTGCTTTCTTACCATAATCCCTGACAGCCATACTAAGAAATCTATCAATATGCACTTTAAAAATATTCATTAACAAGGCCTCCATTGCTGTCTGTGGCAATGAATTCATCAGATTCACCACCTTCTGTCTAAATAAATTCTTCCTCACCTCCTTTTATTCTGAGGCTATGACCTCTGGTCCTAGACTCTCCAACTAGTGGGAACATCCTTTTCACATCCACTCCATCCAGGCATTTCACTATTCGGTAAGTTCCAATGAGGTCCTTCCCTTTCATCCTTCTAAACTCCAGTGAGAACAGGCCCAGTGCCTTCAAACGCTCATCATATATTAACCCAATCATTCCTGGAATCATTCTCATAAACGTCCTACGGACCTTCTCCAATACCGCCACATTCTTCCAAAGGGACCCATAATTGCACACAATACTCCAAAGATTTATATTCTTCTGTTTTCTCTTGAACCTAATTTGTGATGCTGGTAAGATATCCATGTTAGCAAAGGATCAGAGCAACTCGAGAACAAGCCTGTGATAGTCAGCCACTTAGACCTGTCCACCAGTCAGTGAGACCGTGGCTCATCCACACTCGCCCGCCTTGAACATGAACCCGTAATACCCCCACCAACAGGCAGTTCAAGTTTACCTCCCATATCCATGGTCTTCTTGTGGAAAGAATCCCATATTTATATCAGCCTTAGTGTAGGCATCCTTTCTGATATTACCCTCATCCTTAATTTAATTTAAACCTTATGCTCTATTAGAATCATACAGCATGGAAAGTGGCCCTTTGGTCCAACTTGTCTATGCTGACTAAAATGCCCCATCTAAGCTTGGCCCATTTGCCTGCATTTGGTCCATATTGCTTTAGCCTGAAGAAGGGTCTCGACACAAAACCTCACCTATCCATCTTCTCCTGACCTACTGATATACTCCAACACTTTGTCCTATAACCTTGTGTAGGATAGCATACTACAGGATACCCTTGAAACTAGGATATAATAGTAAGATTAAATGAGAACTTACCTGTTCAAAGTTTGATCTTTATTTTATGAGGAATTACGATGAGGGATTACGTGAAGAAGCCCCGCCTGGCGCTTGATCGGCATCCTTCAAAGCAGCGGCATGAAAAACACAGAACCAATAGCCGGGGTATGATAGTAAGGCTCAACATAGACTAGAACTATCAGATGATCATTTATATTATGAGGGCTGGGAGCGGAGGGCACGTAATCCCTCATCGTAACTCCTCATAAAATAAAGATCAAACTTCGAACAGGTAAGTTCTCGTTTAATCTTACTATTTTACTTCGGAGTCATGTGAGTGACTACGTGAAGATTTTAAAGCTCTGTGTTTTTTATGTCGTAGATTCATTCCATACCACACTCTGTTTAGTCATTACAGTAGTGAGTAAATAATATTTTTAAAAACATTGTTTCAATTTATGTAATAAGTCTTTTAATCATAAAAATATTTTTTTTTTCAATACTAACCCCTCTATCCCAGGGGAAAATAATTACAACAAAAGTGATAATGATATCAAATGATAACATAAATCGATAATATAAATCGATAATATAAAACAAAGCAAGCATTTAAAGCGAACCCAACACTGCGAATGCTGCTACTAACTTACCAATAACATTAGCAACTTCTCGGATGGAGGGATAAGGTTTGCCAATAAGGCACCGACATACATTTGTAATATCAACTATCTTGTCTATTGGTAAAGTTACTAACATGGTAACTGAATTAATCACAAACCCCAAATATTCAATAATTTGGGATGGCTGTAACTTTAGTTTTTGTTGGATGAATCAGGAAACCTGGCCTTACAAACAGGCTTGTAGTCGCCAAGACTGAGTTTTCAGCTGACTCCTGATTAGTATTGACAATTAAAATGTCATCTAGATAAGCCATAATGATGTGTTTTTGTGCCCTGAGCAGTGCAAGTGCTGGTTTCAACAATTAGTGAACAACCTAGGAGCTGAGCTTAACCCATTAGGTAATGCTTTGTATTACCACAGCTGTCCCATCCAATTAAATTTCAATACCTGCGAAAGTGACGATGAATTGGTACTGAATAATATGCATCCTTCAAATCTATTGTATCCATGTCACAATCTGTTGATACCAGCTGCATTGCAGTGTTGAAGGTATCCATTTTAAAATGTTTATACTGGACAAATGTATTAAAAAGTGTGAGGTCTAAAATGATTCTACAACCCCCACCTTCTTTGGTCTGGGGAAAATATTTGATACAAATTGTTGTGGATCCTCACTTGATTTCTCGATAACTCCTTTTTTATACCAAAAACGATTAGGCTTATTCTGTCCTGGTGGATCAATACCTTCTACAAAATCAATGGTAGATCCTAAGACAGTACCTAATATAACATGGTCAGATGTTATACAGTCCCATTTATCATAAAACATTTGTAGACTACCACCAATCTGAGGTTCATCCAAAGATTCGTCTGTAATAGGATAAAGCTTTTGTACCTCTCCAACCGGTCGTGGTGGTCTCCTTCTCCCAACATATGGGTATCATTCGGCTGTGATGGTTGGTAATATTTCCTTACCATACTCCTGCCTCGGCTTGTTCCAGCTCCAAATCAAAAATCCCCTTCTCGTTTGACCGGCCCTTCTTTGGCCAAAACAAAGGGTTTCATGAGGTCAATAGTCTTTGCCTCTTTATCAATCTCTTTCTTTATTTAAACAGATTTTCTCCGAACAAATAACCAGGAGCTTGAACATTGCTTGATCTGCACAAACCTGCAAATCTTGGATGTAAAATAGGCCGAATGGCAATCTTCCTCATACAATTAATCTCAAATATTGAGTTGCAGAACAATGCCAACATATCCTTCTGAACTTTGGTCATTAAACAATCTTCCACTTGCCTTCCAAAAGCAGTGGTCCCAGCCGAAATCATATTTCTTGCGCCCGCATCATTGATGACATAGGCGCCAAATAGCCAAATTTACCGTAGGTACCTTCAGTGAGGTATAATAATTCGGCTGTATCAACCATAACAGCTTCTTGAAGCTGGTGAGAGACCAAAAATTTATGTTGGCCGCCAGGTTTTCTTCCATGGCCTCACCACCTCCTCCAGGTATAGAAACTTTGTGCCACATCAGACACACCTGGAGCAATGTATTGTGGTGGGTACTCATGACCGTAATCACTACCTTCAGGATCAGTCTCATGCAGCCCTGGTACTCCTGAGACTTTGCTCAAGGACTTACTCCAGCCCAATCCCGGGCTCTGGAGTTTCAAATTCCTAATTCAAACTGGCACCATATTCATGATATGGAACCCCCTCAGGGGGCTGCCTGGGAATATTCTGTTTTTTTAGACCTTTGGTTGATTTTTGTCTGGATCATTTTCCATTTGATCCATTCTAAGCCATAAGGCTTTTCTATCTGGAGGACTTTCATTATCAGAGTCATCAGAAACCACGGGCCTCTCAGATTTTCTTTAACATTTTTTAGGCACTGGATTTTCCTCCGTGGCTTCTGCTTGTGGAGCAACCAAAGGCTCACTAACGGGTATTTCAATGGCCACCGGTATCGGAACCGGCTCCGTAATAATCTGCTGTCCCAACTATTTTTCTTCTCCGCCCCGGGACGCACGTTTTACTCGCGATTTTTTAGGAGCATTCTCCATTTTTATTGTTAAACTCCTCCTGGTCTTTTCCCACCAGATTCACAGAGTTTGAAATGCCCTGGAAGTAAAAATAATTTACTTACCTGCGGGCCTGTTCCTTACCGCTGGTGGAGCTGCGCTCTGCAGCTCTTTTCCTACCGACAACGTCGACGTAACGCCGATCAAGCGCCAGGCGGGGCTTCTTCACGTAGTCACTCACGTGACTCCGAAGTAAAATGAGAGATGAACACTGAGAGATATATAAACATCGTAATAAAGTCAATTATTAACATTGCCAGCGACCATCTTCAAGACTGTCCTAGCCTGCACTAACAAGACACAGCGTAGCCATTTATGTTTGACACTCAACGTTGAGTTCCTCAGCATCAGCATTCTGCTGCTCATTATTGCCCTCAAATAGACCAGACATATAAATGCTTTCAGTGCAGCAACAGGTTAGAAGATGGGTATCCTGTAGTGAGTGACACCTTCTGACCCCTCAAAACATGTATACCATGTCAGGAATGTGATGGAATACTCTCTGCTTGCCTGAAGATTGGAACCTCAAAAATACTTGAGAAATACCACCATCCAGGACAAGACATCCAGTTCAATATGAACCCCATACACTATCCTCAGTCACTGGTGCACACTGACCACTAATAGAGTACATGTGTAAGAAGGAAATGCAGATGCTGGAAAATCAAAGGTAGACAAAAATGGTGAGAAACTCAGCTTGTGAGGCAGCATCTATGAGGAGCGAAAGAAATAGGCAACTTTTCTGGTCGAGACCCTTCTTCAGTCCGACCCGAAATGTTGCCCATTTCCTTCGCTCCATCGATGCTGCCTCACCAATAGACCAATAGAGTACAGTTCATTGGCCAGAATACACCAGCAGCACCTTCCAAACCACGGCCACTTCCACCAAGACACGCACCATCTCTACCTCTAAGTAAAATCACCGGCGTTTCATCAAAGTCAAGTCATAGTCAAAAGAGTTTATTGTCATGTGTCCCTGACAGGACAATGAAATTCTTTCTTTGCATAGCACAACAGAACATAGTAGGCATTGACTATAATTATATACGTAAATACACACATGAATTAATAAATTAATAAAGTGCAAATAACAGATGGAGGGATATTAATGTTCAGAGTTTTGTCCAAGCCACGTTTAATAGCCTGATGGCTGTGGGGGTCATCGCTAGATCTCAGTTTTGGAACTCCCGAATAGCATCATTGTCAGAAGGACTGCAGTGGCCCAAGAAGGGGTTCACTTCCATCTACTCAAGGATAATTAAGCATGGACAATAACCACTGATTCCTGTGGGTATATGGAACGAGCTGCCAGAAGAAGTAGTTTAAGCAGGTACTATAACAACATTAAAAAAAAATACTTGGACAGCTACATGAATACACAGGCACATTAACCCTAACCTTCACACACTCCTACCTCTCTCCATTTGCAGAATCCAATACTTGCTGCATATTCTGTGACTTTGTTTTGCAGGACTTCAAAACTGAGAGCACCGCATCCTCACAATGGACAGGTGTTGAGAATCCAGACTTGAAGAGGCCCTGATTCTTCCCTGTTACCCTTCTATCAGTCTTAATTTTATAAGGAAAGAACTTCATATATGTTGCACCTTTCAGACCACAGTACATAACAAGGTATTTTATTGTTCCTGAAGTATTATCGTTACAATGAAGGGAAACAGTCTTGATAATATCCACACATAAAGTTGTCAAAAAAATGCGGCACAGTGGCGCAACTGTGGAGTAACTGACTTACAGACCCAGTGACCCGGGATCAATCCTGAATATGGGTGCTATCTGTACAAAGTTTGTACGTTCTCCCTGTGACCTGCATGGATTTTCTCAGAGTTCTCCGGTTTCCTCCCTCACGCCAAAGACGTACAGGTTTGTAGGCTAATTGGCTTTGTAAAATTAAAAAAATATTTTTCTAGTGTGTGTAGGATAATGTTAATGTGCGGAAATCGCTGGTCGGCACGTGCTTGATAGGCCGAAGGGCCTGATTCCTCGCTGTATCTCTATATTGTCTCTAAACTAAACTAACAGCAAAAATGGAAGGAACTGTTGACCCAGCTAGCTGAGAGACATTTGTTGGCAGTACATCAGTATAAGTTCTTCTGAAAGGACAGATGAGGAAATAAGAAGAATCTGTCAGCAATTGGAAGTTTCTGGACAAAAACGGTTCACAAGGTTATTGTAGGAACCACTGAAGACTATTTAACCCCTCAAGATGTTCCACCACTCAATGCCTGAAGAAGGATCCTGACCTGAAACATCGCCTGTCCATGTCCTCCAGAGATGGTACCTGACACTTTGAGTTACTCCAGCAGTTTCTGTTACTCCAGTTCTACACCAGATTCCAGCATAAGCAGTTCCTTGTGTCTCCACCATTCAATTAGATCAGTGTTGACCTGTTGGTCAGGTCGGGAGGAGTTCCCCCTGCTACCAGTACCATATAATCCCGTGCTACCTGCTCCATGGTCAGATAGTCAGCGACTAAACTGTCTCCCCCACCTTGTTTGCCAGGTGGGGAGGGGGCTGTGGACCCCCAGCAGGACCAAAAACAAGACCTGTAAAAGAGCGGATGAGCTTCTAGCGAGCCAACGGTCATCCACACTTCAGTAGAAGTTATGATCACTGTCGTACATAGCATTGTAAGGAATAATGATAAAGCACACACACCTAAATCCTATACTTCCAGCGGTGGAAGTCCACAGGATCTGGATGACAGAGACGTGCGGTGCGTCCGTCACCTTCCCGTTGGAAACCAGCACCACTGTGTTGCTAATGTTTGCAACAATGATGATGATGATCTGTGATTTATTTAACTGTGGGCTTTCTGAGAAGATCATTTGCCATTGGATAAGACTGTCCACATATGTTTTTAATATGAACGTACAGAGTGCATCTCATGAGGTTCTGCACAAGGGATTCTGAGCACAGAACCTTTGAATGTAAGAAAATGTTTGTTGTATGTTCAAACTTTGACTTCCCCTCCAGGGAATGTGAGCTTAATGTCGTCTTGATGGGTTGGATTCGGAGGTCAACAAGGCCATGCAGCTATCATAAAGTTTTAGACGGCAACTCTAGATGGTGTGCTAATGCAATGAAAGATTACTGGAGATTGTAAGTAAAATGGAGACACAAGAGACTTCAGACGCTGGAATCCTGAGCGAAGCACAAAGTGCTGGAGGAACTCAGTGGGACAGGCAGCATCCAGTGCTTACTCACACTGAGAGTCGTACTCTGACTGCATTAATTGCGTTGTATTGTGAAGGCTTTTTATTCATCATTGCGTAACACTGTTGGATTATGTTGTTGGAAGCTTTTTAACAAAACTCAGAAAGGAATGCAAATGTAAAGCTCTCTGAAGCCAGGTGCGTATAATAGCTAAAACAGTAGAACGTTACCGTTCATTATCTTAATATTGCTGTATCATGAACATAAAGTTGGCTTGGTGGAAGTACATAAATCTTACATGAACTGCTGTTCTTTATTTTGCCTGAAGTGCTAGAAAATAGCTGACTGATTCCATCTGGATTTTGGTCTCACACCTTCAGAGGTACTGATGAAGGTTAACAGTTTGAGACTAAAGAGATTGCTTGTAACATTCCCAAGAAGGCTATTGTCCAACCATCAACGACAGTTATTTCCTGGCACAAATACAAGGGAGTGGGTGAACTTGCTCGCAACCTCAAACAGTAATGAGAACATGTATAGATCATCTTGAGCTAAAGAACAAATGCTTCTAACATTCCCAAACACAGTGCTTTTTTCTAGACAATAAGGTGCTAGTATACATACCATTCCTTGCTGTTAGTATCTATGATGGATCATCGTTCTACAAGCTATGTATGCTGTTAGGGGCTGGACCACCTACTTTTATTAATACATGTTTTTTAATTGTTAATAATCTTTTTGTCATATTCAAAGAAATAACAAATTGAAACCCTCTGCTTGGTTCTGTATAGGCACCATGGCCTTCCCATTAGTCCTGTAGTTCCATGGGAAGCTTGGGTTCCATGTGACATGCAAGACTGAAATTGGAAAGATTGAGGAAGGACACAGACTTGTCTATGATTCTGTGACTTGCCTAACACCAGCCACCACTGAGATTGGCTCTGATGTGGACCTGTTGGCTTGGATCATGGCTTGCATGCTATCATGAAGCAAGGTAAGGTTGAGGTGCATTTCGAAATTCAACTTTTGCCGATCAATCCCTGGTGTGAGCTGTATATAAATTGGACATCCAGCTGCACTTGTATACTTTTAATACAACAGGTATGTGAGGGAACAATCAAGTAGAATATTTCCGTGATTGAACAAATTCTTGGCTCACAGTCTTCCAGCTGGGGAGGGTAAGTGGAATGTTTTGGTTTGTTTTTCACAGGGTAACACATTATCTTGCGATAAAATGTTCCATGCCTGGTATCTAATTTAATGTGCTGCAAAGAAAATGACACATTTTTGGTTTTTGGTTTTTCTACTCTAATTAACATGATGCTTTTTTTTGGCTGCATCTAGTAGCAATCTGAAGAGAGTTGGCTAATTGGATGTAAAGATAGACGCAAAGTGCTGGAGTAACTCAAGGGGTCAGGCAGCATGTCTGGAGAACATGGATAGGTTGTAAATTTAGCTTTAGTGATATGAGGCTGAGGGTAAGGTGATGGATGCTTTTCTGAATGCAAGTCTGTGACCAGTGGTGTACACAGGTATTGGTGCAGGGACCTTTGCTATTTATGACGTATATTAACAAACTGGATCTGACCACAATAAATTGCAGAGAATTGTAGACGCAGCCTAGACCATCACATAAACCAACCTCCCTTCCATTTTCTCCATCTACACTTCACGCTGCCTCTGCAAGGCCACCAGCACAATGAAGGACGAGTCTCACCCCAGACACTCCCTCTTCTCCCCTCACCCATCAGGCAAGAGGTACAGATGTGCGAAAATGCACACCTCCAGATTCAGGGACAGTTTCTTCCCAGTTGTTATCAGTCAACTGAATCGTCCTATCGCCAACCAGAGAGTGGTCCTGAGCTACTGTCTACCTCATTATAGACCGTCAGACTATCTTTAATTGGACTTTACTGGACTTTATTTTGCAATGAACATTATTCCCTTTATCCTAAGGTACCTTGATACATGTGACAATAAACTAAAATAAACTAAAACTAAATTAAACTGAATGTAGGAGATATGTTTAAGTTTGAAGTTGATACAAACATTAGTGAGGAAACTTTTCTCAGACAATTGTCTAAGCAGTCAATAGATGGGATGAGAAGTTGGGCAGACCATTCGCAGATAGGACTCAATCCTGACTAGTGCAAAATGGTGCCTTTAGGGAAGTCGAATAACGATACGACTTACGTATATGTAAATGATACGGTGTAAAGGAATGTTGACAAGCAACATAATTTTAGGATTCGAGTCCTTAGTTCCCTGAAAGTGGCAACACAGGTGAACAGGATGATAGAGACGTGACACAAAGTGCTGGAGTGACTCAGCGGGTTAGGCAGCATCTCTGGAGAAAAGGAATAGGTGAAGTTTGAGGTCAGAACCCTTCCTCAGATTGAAATATAGAGAAGGCCAGAACAAAACAGGGCTGTCAACAGATGACCTCGGGAAGGGTGGAGTCCATAATAGTAAAACTGGTGGTAGTGCCAGAGAGCAGTAGGAATCACAGAGGGGGAGCAGTGAGAGAGGGTGTTGAAGAACTCCCTTCGGAAATAGAACTTCTTCAAAGTAGGCATACCTTAAGGAGCTTTTGCAACGGAGCGGACAAAATGTGAGGGAAGGAACCGCAAATGGCGGTTTACACCAAAGATAGACGCAAAATTCTGGATTAACTCAGTGGGTTAGGGAGTATCTCTGGAGAAAAGAAATAGGCAAAGTTTTGGGACAAAATGTATAGGGAAGAACTGCAGATGCATGTTTATAATGAAGATTTTTTGCCAATTTTTATTTCAATCTTAACCAATCTATAATCAGTTTGAGATCTTCACAATTGAGTGAGATCCATAAATTCCTCTGTTAATAAACCACCAATTGCTCCTTTAACCAGTTCCTCACCATTCACAGCCTCAAGTGTACCCTGAATTAGTTCTTGAAGTATTTGTTCCATTTTCCTCAATCACCTAATAATTCTTTCCTTCCATGTCACAGTATTGAATTGAAGCCCCTCATAGCTCAGACCGGGTATTGAACTTATGTTGAACCTGTGTGCTGGGTAGGATCAAGTATTCATTCCAAATTATTTGGAGGAGGGTAGTGAAGTCTTTATCCAATTACACAGATCCTGATGTAAAGTGGGTGAAGTTCCCTGGGAGCCACAGTCCTTACTGGAAACGGACATATGTTGGTCACAGTCCAGTTGGCAGGGAAACAGTGTCTACAATTTACATGGTCTGAGGAAACCTGAATTCATTTTTCCTGAGTTGGATCCCATTAATTTTTATGAGACAAGCTCATTATCGAGAACCATATGCAGATTTCCCCTCGCAAAACAATCACCGCAGCATGCAATACTATGTTTAGCTGGATTGGCAACGCTCACTGTGATCCCACTATCACGCAAGAACATACTGTCCGATTCTAAGGAGCTGAAGGCATGTCAGTAGATGTACAGGTAGTATAACAACAAAGAACTGCAGATGCTTGTTAATACACAAAAGGTCACAAAGTGCTAGAGTAACGCAGCAGGTCAGGCAGCATCTTTGGAGAAAATGGATGGGTGACGTATCTGGTCAAGACCCTTCTTCTACCCGTGCAGAGTACTATGTTTACACATCTGTTGTGCTGCTGCAAGTAAGGATTTCATTGTTCTGTTTCAGGACATAAGTTCATAAATTGTTGGAGCAGAATTAGGCCATTTGGCCCATCGTCTACTCCGGTATTCAATCATCTTGCCCTCTCAACCCCATTTTCCTGCCTTATCCCTTAAACGCATGACACCTGTACTAATCAAGAATTTACAGTATCAGTCTCCACCTTAAAAATATCCATTGATGGCCTCCACAGCCTTCTGTGGCAATGAATTTATTAGATTCATCACCATCTGACTAAATAAATTCCTCTTCATCTTCTTTCTAAAGGTATTCGGAGGCCATGGCCTCTGGTCCTAGACTCTCAAACTAGTGGAAACATACTCTCCACATCCACTCTGTCTAGGCTTTTCACTATTTACTATCGACACATGACAATAATATACTCCACTTGACTCTTGACTTCTCCAGAGATGCTGCCTGATCTCCAGCACTTTGTATTCGCTTCAGTAGATATAGTTAGTCAACAATAAAATCTCAGCTAAAGCTAAAGAAAGAATGACTTCAGAATGACAGAACCCTCTTCAGAGACAAGTTATATGTTATGCAATTCCTTTCATAACTTGGAAACGTAATTTCCAATTTTCATAAGGTTTATTAGGTTTAAGTTTATTATTTTCACCTGTATTGAGGTGCAGTGAAAACCTTTGTTTTGCATGCACACAGATGAAATTAGATATTCTGTACCTTCTGAGGATGGGAGCCGGAAGAAGAAGGAATGACCGGGTTGGACAAGTCTTTGATTGTATTGGCTGCTTTTCTGAGGCGGCGTGGTGTGGATGGAGTTAATGTGGGGAGCCTGGTCTGTGTGACCACTGAGAGATGATCTTGTTTTGTTGTTGATTATCAAGCATTGGCCATGGACCTCATTCAATAATGTGGTGTAATAATAAATGCTGGAAACACTCGGTAGACTATGCAGCATCTGTGGCGAGAGAAACCGTTAACAATTCATGAGACGCAAATGACTACAGATGCTGGAATCTGGAGCAACAAACAATCTGTTTGGTTCATTTATCTACTTTACTTTACATGCAGAATGGATACAGGTCCTTCGACCATCCAAGTCCATGCCAACTAGCAATCAGCCGTTCTCTGCTGGAGGAACTCAGCGGGTCAATCTGTTGGGGAGGGGAGAGAAATCGCCAACATTTTTAATTAAAACCCCTGTGTCAGGATTGAGAATGGGGAGAGGAGTAGTGAACCAGGTGGATCGAGGAAGAGCGCAGGATGATGGACAGATAAAACCGCACAGGGTAGGGGGAGTGGGGAGATAGGAGATAGAGGCAGGTGGATGATAGGTGGAGGGATAATAAAATTAACGTTTTAGTTGTTGGACTCTTCGTCAGAAGAAAGAGAAAAAAAAAACAAGCTTGATTTCTAGTGGGGAGAACATGGGATAGAACAAAAGGATAGGATGAGTCCAAACGGGTTAACAATGACATAACACGTATTTGTCTGAGACGTGTGTTGTAAAGGTGAGGCTGTGGGGTACGTTCAGGATACCAGTCCATGCAAGTAGAATAGGAAACAGCCGAGCCAATATAATGACAGGCAGACTTGGCCAGTTTGAATACAGACAGGCAAAGAGAGAGAGAGAGTTGCCAGAAGTAAAGAATTGAGATCAACTCCTGACAGCTGCAGTAAACTCCAATCAAAGGTGAAGTGACAAAGAGCGTAGCAGGCCCTTCAGCCCACCAAGTCGTGCCGAGTATCAACCACCCAATTATACCAATCTTGCATTAATCCCATTCTCCTGATGTCTATCACATCTCTCAGATTCTACCTGTCACCGACACATGAGGATCAATTTTCAATGGCCAATTGATCTACCAACTCACACATCTTGTTTTGTTCCTCAGATTTGCGTTGGACCTCATTGCCACAGTTTTGGAGACATTTACGTTAACAATTTTGATAAGGGTATAGGTGACAAGATTAGTTTACGTATATCCCCAAAATTAGTGGGATAGTGGACAGTGGAGATGGTCGCCTGAAGTTACAGCGGGATCTAGATCAACTGGGAACTTGGACAAAGGAATGGTAGAAATAACATGAGGTTTACTTGATGGAAACATGAAAATCTTGCATGAATTGCTGCTCAAAACACAAAGTGCTGGAGGAACCTAGCGGGTCAGGCAGCATTTGTGGAGGTAACGGACTGGCGATGTTTCAGGTCAGGACCCTTCTTCAGACTTCAGAGAGGGGTAATAGCTGGAAGGAGAAGTGGGGGATGGGACAAGAACTGGCAAGCTTTGGTTGGTTCCAGGTGAGAGGGGTGTGATTAGTGGAGTGACAAAGGCTAGAGGTGAAAAGGAGACAAACGGTATCAGATAAGGCAAGAAAAGGATGAATAAAGTGCAAAGCCAGAGGGAGGTATATGGGTGGAAGAGGACAGGTAGGAGGGTATAGAGAGTGGAGAGTATGGGTGACTCGGAGATGGGAGGAGTGGGAGATAAGTGTATGGAGGAGGGGAAAGGAGCAGGCTGTCCAGACTTGGACAGACCAGAAATTGATGGGATAATATGCCCACCATAGTCCAACCTGTCAGGAGTATTAAGGATGACATTCAGAGAGAGCTAAATGCATGATGAGGGCTATGCACAATGGGAGCACAGCACCTATTTCCCACTGCCTCGGCACAGAGCGAACCCACCAGAGGCAACCTGTAGCTCTCTGGAAAACTGAAACTCCACTTCCAGCTGAGAATGAACTAGCAACCACGAGGCAATGAGGCCACCGTCTTGCTACTGCTCCACCATAGTGCTCAGGCTGCTGAAGTAAAACTGCGTATCCTTGCTGGGAAAACCTACCCTTCATTTTACATGGTGATGCTTCCACCCTATGACACCGTTGAACAAAGAGGTGTGGCAAAGGCTTAGCTGGCACTGAGAGGTCCAGCCTGAATACTGACGCATTAACATGGAGGTTGGAAAAAGCTTTGGCCACGAGAGAAATTGCAAGTAATTTATTTTGACTTGGGTCCAATCTAGACACTACAACTAATGTTCTGTACAGCCCACAAGCAAAACAATGAACCTGCAAGCTCGGGTCCACCCTAGAGGGGCAATGCAAGTGCAGGGAATCTAAGGCCAGGCTCATTGGAAGAGACAGTAAATGTTTGTTCTGGCATCCCAGATTTAGAATTGCATTTAGAAAGAAAATTAGAGTATTCCAAAAAACATATCTTTAAAATATTGTATGTTCTTGAAAGGAAACTGAGCAGTCATCTGATGTTCACCCAGAGATTTAGTTCACAAAAGAATTACAGAAGCGAAGAAAGAGACCATTGTGTCCATCAAACCCATGCTGGCCCTGTGCAAGCGGTTCAGAAATGTTTCCCTCAAATCTCACCCAACAGTTCTTCCATATTCTTCTTTTTCAAATCCTGGCCCAATTATGCTTGAATCTGCCTCCACTTCCCTCTCCTCCAGCCGTGCGTTCCTCATTCCACCAAGTCGCTACAGAGGAAGCTTTCCTTCCTTGGCGCACCTATCACCCACTGTCCCCTGTCTTACTCTCCACCCCCCCCCCCCCCCCCCCCCCCACCCCATCCTCTCCACTCCACTATCTTAGATATCTTCCCTGCACACTATCAGTCCTGATGCAGGGCCTCATTGCAACCGCTGATAATTTGTACCTCCTCCCCCCACCACCCCCACATGCTGCTCGACCCACTGAGTTCTTTTAACTGCTTGTTTGTTACTTCTCTCTCTTTCACACCTGTCTCCACCCTTCCAAATTTTAAAACCCGCTATCAGATCCCCTTGTAGGATCCTCTACAGTCACAGATTCACCAGTCCCTCGTCTCCAAAATTGTTTCTGTACGTTCTCCAGATCCCTTACTTCACTCCATCAGTCCAGCACCCAGGACTGGGTCCAGCACTCCAGCTGTGGGCGTACCAGTGGTTCACAAAGTTTCATCACTCTGCGGTCTAAGACAATCATCTTCATGATCAATAATGCCTCCAAAAATGCTTCCAATCAAGAACCAGAGGGAATAGGTTTAATGTGAGAGGCGGCAGATTTAATAGCAATCTGAGGATAACTTTTTCACACAGAGGGAGGTGGACTTATGGAACAAGTTACCAAAGGTATTAGTTGAGGCAGGTACTATAACAACATTTTAAAGACATTTGGCCAGGTACATGGAGAGGAAAGGTTTAGATGGATATGGGCCAAACACAGTCAAATGGATCTATCTTAGATGTGGCATCTTGGTCGGTATAACGCCTCCAATTTGTGTGTCGTCTGCAAATTTGTTTCCTCTTATCACATCAAAATCATTCATGTATTTAACAAACAGTGGCGGTACCAGCACTAATCACAGTGGTACACCACTGGTCACAGACTTCCAATTACAAAAAGAACACTCCATCAACACCCCTGCCTGCCATTACCAAGCCAACGTTGCATCAATTTGACAATGTATTCTAGATCCTATGGGCACAATCTTTCAGCAACTCCTTCTGTGTGAAAAAGTAACCCCTGGATTCCTATTAAATCTTCTGCCTTTCACCTTAAACCTATTTCCTCTGGTTCTTGATTCCCCTGATTTAGGTAAAAGAGTGTGCATTCACCCCATCTATTCCCCTCATAATTTTATACACCTTTATATGTTCACCCCTCAGCCTCCTGGGCTCCAAGGAATAAAGTCCAAGTCTTCCCAATTTCCCCCTATAGCTCAGCCCTCTTCTTCTACTTCTTGCGTATGGCGTGCACAGCCTAAAATTGTCGGACAACTTGTTCTATTTGATCTTATTTGATTGTGCACACCGGGTTGATTGCATTTGTTGAAACAGGCCGGACCACATGAAGGTTGCAATCTCCCACCCCAGCCCTCAAGTCCTGGCAACACCTTTGTAAATCTCCACATCCTTTCCAGCTTATAATGGCGTCTTTCCTATAGCAGGGTGAATTGAACACAATATTCTAAGTGCAACGTCTTGTACAACTGCAAGATTGGACCTATGTGCTCTGGCTTTGTCTGAGCCTGAGGTGCATTCAAAAGTTTGCCCGCCCTTCCTTCCTGTTGAGTTATTTCCCCTATAATCGTAGCTTTGTCCTCTAAAGAGTTTCTCTGGGCCGCACTTCTCAGTCCAAAGGTGTTGGAAACTATTTTGAGTTTGCACATGTCTCGAGGAATAGAGGGAGGAAGTTGAAAGTCATCTGGTTTTGTTTTCATCGTTCTTCTGCCTCCTTGTTCTTTGAATCGCAGTTATACGATACGATACGATACAATAGAAGCTTATTTATCCCAGGAGGGAAATTGATCTGCCAACAGTGATAAAAACACAAAAAACACCAAATACATGAAACATGAAATGTTTCGAGTTGGGTGTAAGAAAAGAAAAGGTCTGTTTAACTGTGAATGGAAAGAAAACACAACAGCCAGAGCGAGCTGAGAGATGTGTTTGAAGGTTGCGTTAGCTGAAGGCTCCTTGTGGCGTTCACTCAATGTTCACTTCCAATGTACACAAGTGACTTCCCATCTCCACTGATTAGCTCAGGTTCTTCATCCAGTCATAACACCAATGTTCAACCGGTCTCCAAGTTCAACACTCCACCATGTTATTTGTGCTTCACAGTGCTCTCAGGGCAGTGCCAATCCACCGACTGATCTCTCTCTCTCTCTTTTTGTTGGCTGTGGTTTTTCTCTCCACTTCTCCTGACGCAGGTTGGGGTGTGGTTCTACCAGCTCTCTCTGACAGTGTGTGACTGACGTGTCCCCTGGTGTGAGAATGTGTTCGTGGACTCCATGTATCTCCATCTTCATCTGTCACACACATACACATCAGCAAACAGAGACACGTGCAAACATCAGCAAAGAGAGACACATCCGTACGCATCAGCAGAGACACACGCGTACACATCAGCAAACGCAGACACACGAGCACATCAGCAAACGCAGGTACAAACGTACACATCAACAAATGCAAACACACGTGTACACATCAGCAAACTGACACATGCGTGCACATCAGCAAACGCAGACACACTTGCGTACACATCAGCAAATGCCAACACTTGCAACTGCAACAGCAAACAGAGACACATGCGTGCACATCAGCAAATGCAGACACGCGTGCACATCAACACATGCAGACACTTGTATACATCAACAAACACAGACACGTGGGGTGGGGGAGGGGGGGAGGGGGGGTTGGGGTGACTTAGTACAGGAGACAAGTGTAGGAGAGGTGTCCTGACTGTGTGGGCAGACACTTTGGTAGTGATTGCCCAAGGGGTTCACTGTCGAGGACTTCATAATGCAGAGAGCATTATAAACAGTGGAGCGATTAACCCTGGAAAGGGGGGAGACTTCTCTCTGAGTTGGACCCAGGAAACTGAAGCAGGCTCACGTAGACTTAATATTTTCTTGAGGTTATTAATGACAGATAAATGGATGGGAAGGGTTTAGAAGGCTATGGGCCACATGCAGGCAAATAGGACTACCCCAAGACGCCAACTTGGACAGCATGGCCAAGCTGGGCCAAAGGACCTGTTTCCGTGTTGTACGGCACCATGACTAAGGCCTATCCAGTGGGATTGACATGTTTTGTATTTTTCCTTTCTAAAGATGCAGTGTATTTTGGTGACTATTGCACACTGCAGACCAGAAGCGCCTTCAATACCCAGATATTCCAGATCCACATAAAATATTTTTTTGAGGCAACTGTTTATTAAGCTCTCTGCATTATGAAGTCCTCGACAGTGAACCCCATGGGCAATCACTACCAAAGTGTTTGCCCACATAGTCAGTACACCTCTCTTAAACTTGTCTCCTGTACTAAGTCACCACAATCCCCCCCCCACCCCCCACTCCCCCCCCCCCCCCCCCCCACCTTTCCCTCCCAACTCCAGTCCCGTCCCGACCCCCTGGGAAACTGAAGGGAGCAACAATCAACTGCCACGGATACAAATAATGCCATACAGAAGAACGGGCAGATGCTGTTGACAAAAAGTGAACACTCAGTGCTGGAGTAACACAAAGACACAGCAGAATTTTGGAAACGTCATCCCGTCACCCATTCCTTCTCTCCAGAGATGCTGCCTGTCCCGTTGAGTTAAAAAGTGGCCACGGTAGACTCACGAGTCACTACGGTAAACTCACGGGCTACTACGTTCTTACAACGAGTTTAAAAGTTTAAAATTTCTACTTCAAGTTGGTTCAGCACGGAAGCTTGACTGAAACTTGAATCCAGGATTGGATGAATAATTATACTACGGACCTATCTCCAAAATTGTGTTATTTATAATTTATTTTTATTTTTATTTTTTCTCTCTTCCTTCTCTCGACAACTATATATTTCAAAAAAATCTATTAAAAATAAACAGATGATGTGTTAATATGTAACTGGTAAACAAATCATGTTTTGGTTATGATATGTATATGCTTCTAATAAAAATATTTTAAAAATAATAATAATTTTTACTTCAAGAGTAAATTTGACTCGTGGAAATCTTTCATCATGTTGAAAGATTTTCACAAGTTAACAAGTTTCCCGAGTACCTGCCATTAGCGTTACAAGTCGCTAAGTTACGTCCACGAGTTCCGACGTTCCCGCTACGTTAACTCTATGTGATTACCACGGGTTTGATTTGTTTTAAACTCGGGATCACTCGTGGGTGGACTCGCACCGTGAGACAGGGCCATTACGCGTACACATCAGCAAATGCAGATGCTCGCACAAACACCAGCAATCAGAGACACATGTGTGCACATCAGCAAATGCAAACACACGCGTGCACATCAGCAAACAGACCCAACTAATTGACCTCTGATCAGGGAAGATGTGAATGGACCTCATGTGCAGGAAAGAACTGCAGAAGATAGACAAAATGCTGGAGTAACTCAGCGGGACAGGCAGCATCTCTGGAAAGAAGGAATGGGTACCATTTCAAGTCGAGACCATTCTTCAGACCTCATGATAGACTGCTGTAGAGGAGAGAGCATCCAGGTGTGGTTCAAGAATCAAGAGAGTTAACAATGTTTAATTGTCATATGTACCAATAAAGAAACAATGACATTCTTACTTACATAGATGGGTATTTGATATGGTGGGCTCACGGTACTTACCCACCTCAGTCAAATCTACCCTCAGTGTTCTTTGTTCCAAGGAAAACAACCGTACCTGGACCTTCTCTCCATAACTACAAACCTGATGCATCTACAACAATACAGCTGGAAGTAAGAATTTAATTGTTATGTTTTCGGTATTTATGAAAATTAAAACCATTGACTCTTGGCTCTATACTAATCCCATTGACCAACACTAGATATTGATTCAATAGCCCACAGTCTTAGCGATTTTTATCTTAGACTTAGATTTTGATAACTGTTGTGAGACTCTACCTCCACCCTCTCAGGCAATGCATTCCAGATTCCAACTACATTCGGGGTTAAAATAATTCCTAACCTGTGTAGGAATGAACTGTAAATGCTGGTTTATACCGAAGATACACATGAAATGCTGGAGTAACTCAACTGGCCAGGCAACATCTATGGAGAAAAGGAATAGGTTATACCAAAAGAAAGGTTCTAACCCAAAATGTCACATATTCCTTTTCTCCAGAGATGCTGCATGACCCACTAGGTTACCCCAACATATTGTATCTATCCCCAGTAGACATCTTATCCCTTAAACCAATGGCATCTGGTTCTATTCTGCCATGCAGGGAAAGGTTTTTCACTGTCTGTCCTATTTGTGCCGCTCATCATTCCATGCACTTCTGTCAGGTCTCCCCTCAGATCATAAGTGATAGGAGCAGAATTAGGCCATTCAGCCCATTAAGTCTACTCCGCCATTCAATCATGGCTGATCTATCTCCCTCCAAACGCCATTCTTCTGCCTTCTCCTTATAACCCCTTACACCGTACTAATCAAGAATCTATTTATCTCTGCCTTAAAAATATCCACTAACGGCCTCCACAGCCTTCTGTGGCAAAGGATTGCACAGATTTACCACCCTCTGACTGAAGAGATTCCTCCTCATCTACTTCCTAAAGGAACGTCCTTTAATTCTTTGAATATGACCTCTGGTCCTAGACTCTCCCACTAGTGGAAACATCCTCACCACATCCACTCTATCCAAGCCTTTCACTATTTGATATGTTCCAATGAGGTCCCCCCTCACTTTTCTATACTCCAGCAAGTACTGGCCCAGTGCCGTTAAACACTCATCAGATGTTTGCCCACTCATTCCTTGGATCATTCTTGCAATCATCCGCTCCAAGGAAATCAAATCCAGCCTATTCAGTCTTTCCTCAATGACGAGACACTCCATCCCGGGACCCCCAATGAATCTCCTCTGCAGCCTCTCCATGTCCATCCAATGGTGTGGCCTCCACAAATGTTCACAGCAATCCAGATATGCCCTATGAATGGTTCATAACGGTGTACTGTAATCCCCCTGCACTTGCCTTCTGTGCCCTGGCTAATGAAGGCAACAAGTCCTTATGCCCTGTTCACCACCTTGCCCACCTCTCCTGCCACCCTCAGCACGTTTGTCTTGCCCTTATTATTTTTTTTCCAAAGTATATCATCTGAAACCATTCATAGGGTATGGTGGACAATTCTGGTTGCCTCACTTTACACCTGCCAGGATTAAATTACATTAATAATCCTCTAGCTAGTTTCCAAATCACCAATATCATACCCTCTACTGACTACAACGTTCATTTTCAAACCATGAATGTATATACCCCCTCTGTGATACATCTCTCACTGTTCCCGCCTCTGTGATAGCTTGACCTACTGAGTTACTTCAGCATTTTGTATCTATCTTGTATCTCAGTGTAAGCATGAAACTAAACATGAAGGTACAGAAGGCAGTGAAGAAAGCAAATGGCATGTAGGCCTTCATAGCGACATGATTTGAGTATAGGAGCAAGGAGGTCCTACTGCAGTTTGACAGGGCCCTGGTGTGACCACACCTGGAGTATTGTGTGCAGGTTTGATCTTCAAATTTGAGGAAGGACATTCTTGCTTGCTATTGAGGGAGTGCAGCATAGGTTCACCAGATTAATTCCCGGGATGGATAATCTGACATATGATGAAAGAATGGCTCTACTGGGTTATATTCACTCGAATTTAGTTGAATGAGAGGGGATCTTATAGAAACATGTAAAATTCTTAAGGGATTGAACAGGCTAGATGCAGGAAAAATATTCCCGATGTGGGCGAGTCCGGAACCAGGGGCCACAGATTAAAATAAGGGTAGGCCATTTAGGACTGAGATGAGAAAAAAACTTTTTCACCCAGAGAGTTGTGAATCTGTGGAATTTTATGCCACGTAAGGCAGTGGAGGCCAATTCACTGGATGTTTTCAAGAGCCAGTTAGATCTAGTTCTTCGGGCTAACGGAATCAAGGAATATAGGGAGAAAGCAGGAACGGGTCGTGATTTAGGATGATCAGCCATGATCATATTGAATGGCGGTGCCGGCACAAAGGGCCGAATGGCCTAAACCTGCACCTATTTTCTATGTTTCTATGTGGAGCACCATGTGCAGGTCCTTACTACACACTTTGCTTGCTCCACTGTGAGATCTCCTGAATGTTTGTCAACTGTGAAGTTCTCGGCTCCCCATGTGTTCTGCCTCCTTCGCTGTGCCCACTCTGTGATACCTGACCCGCTGTGTTATTCCAGCATTGTGCGTCTTCCAAACAATAAGGTCCCAGCATTGATACATGTTGGTCAAGGCCTCTGATCATAAATTCAACTCTCCACCATAACCCTCTTCCTCCGTGGAAAG
Organism: Raja brachyura; assembly: GCA_963514005.1. The sequence goes on from OY740794.1 coordinate 29,210,548, forward strand.
AAAAGGTTTAGGTGCATACGGACCAAATGCGGGCAATTGGACGTTCAACAGAGCTGATGGCAGTAGTTCAGCCATGAGTCGAGGGTATTTATTTGTCAAATGAACTGAACAATGACATTCTGACGTGCTGCAGTTTGTACGCGAGTGCATATGACGGGTCCTGATCTGAAACAGCACCTATCCATGTTCTGCAAAGATGCTGCCTGACCCGCTGAGTTACTCCAGCACTTCGTATACATTGGGTATGCAGCAAAGAGTGGGACGGGGGGACAGTGGCAAGGAGGGTTGGGGTGTATGTCGAGGAGTGGGGAAAGGCTGGGGCGGAGGGGTGGGGAGGGTGTCGAGGTGGGGTGGGGAAAGCGAGAGAAGGGTTGGGGAGAGACTGGGGGTGGGGAAGGTGCGGCTACTCTGCGCTAATGGAGCCAGCGAGGGCAGAAGTCCATTACACGGGTCATTGATGGTTGCGGTTCGAAGGGGCAAAAAGCTTGCTCCTGTCCCTGTGTTCCTGAAAGATCGCGGGTGGAGAGTGATTGGAGAGTTCTGTGGGAGAGCTCTAGCGGGGGGTCAGTCGGGGGAGGCGGTGGTGGAGACGTGGGGGCGTCCGGGACTCGCTCCTCCCAGCCCAGTTACCGGGAGGAGGGCAGCGAGGGGCCGCCGCCCGCTGAGTATAAATACAACCGCGGCGAAAGCGCATCGACACAGTTTGGGAACGCTTCGCAGAGCGGCGCTGAGGAGAAGGTGAGACGAGGGGCGAGGGGCGAGGGGCGAGGGGCGAGGGACGAGGGACGAGGGGCGAGGGGCGAGGGTGAGGGGCGAGGGTGAGGGGCGAGGGGCGAGGGGCGAGGGGCGAGCGGGGGGAGACGGGACAAGAAAACCATTTCACACCGGTTTGAAATCCACCGGTTTTAACAATATTTTGCAAACAGCAAAAGCTGGAAACACCAACATGTTAAAGCCGCGTTCTTGATGTAAATGTTTTAGCGTGAATTCCTTGCTGTTCTTATCCCAATACTGATTATCCCGTTAGAAGCTTAAAAAAAATAATTCGGCACTTTGCGGTTTTCCGTCGTGTTCTTACTCAATGAAACACGTCCGCGCCCCAACTGTTTCACACATGAGATGAGAGACACGCTCAGGTTTATTCGTTTCTACGGGAATCTCCACCTCCGATGTGTTTAGATACTGTTTAATATTATTAATGTGGATGACACACGGTGCGTGTGTTACGCGCGCACCCCGGAGCCGGCTCGCTCACTGCTCCAACTCTCCTCGCAGATGCTGAGCCTGCGGCGAACCCTCCTTCACCTGTTCCTGCTGATAGTGCCCACGGGATGGGTCGACGGTGCCACACCAGAGACCGAGGGGGCTGCGGAGGTAAACAGAGAGGGCGGGGGCAGGGGGGTGGGGTTATATGTGTGTGTGTGAGAAAGAGAGAGAGAGAGAGAGAGAAAGCGAGAGAGAGAGGCTGGTAGTGCAAGAAACACAACGAACAGCGGATGCTGGAATCTCGGGTAGTAATTCAGCGGCTCAGCTTGTGGGGAGAATGGATGTGACGCTTCGAGTTGGGACACTTTTTCAGACTGATTGTGGGGGTAGGGGGGGGAAGCAGGTAAATAGAGGTGGGGGAATACTAAACCGGGTAAGTGATAGGTAGATACAGGTGCTGGCGGGGGGGGGGGGGGGGGGGGGGTGTAAGCCAGTATCTACAGTTCATTGTGTCTACTTATGTATAGGTGTAAAGTCTGTATTCAGTACATGGTGGACTCTTCGGGAATGATGACCACAGGGTATTGGGAGATGTTATTGGAGTATCCGTGTGTATCTACCAACAAGCGGGGTGGACACGGGGTGAGCTCACCAGCACTCCTACTGGCGTTGCTCCATACCTTTGTACTGAACTGTGAACAATTCTCAGTCCTCAGAACTGTCTCCTTGGGAAACGGCGGTCCGAACTCCAACATCCATGCAGGGGGCGGTGATGGGCCGATCGGTCTGGCTCCCTCCCCTCGACCACCCCGCCGCCCCCAGTGCCGCGGAGAGAAGAAGGAAGAGGGCCGTCACCCTTCGTGATGGCTTCAACCGACGCGCGGCCAAGCCCAGAACCTTCAAACCCAAGCCGCGGTGAGTTGGTCACCTTCGCGACTATCCTTCCGCCTCTGCCACTTCATTCATTCTCAGGGAAACAAAAGGCCGAAGTGAAATAGTGCTGCACAGCACGGAAACAGGCCCTTCGGCCCATCTTGTCCATGCCCATATTGGATTCGTTCTATTTACCTAGTACATTTGACCCATATCCCTCCACACCTCGATTAGTACGGGTGTCAAGTGTTATGGGGAGAGGGCAGGAGAATGGGGTTGAGAGGGAAAGATAGATCCTCCATTATTGAAAGGCGGAGTAGCCCGATGGGCCGAATGGCCTTATTATGCTCCTATATCTATGAATTTAAACCCTTCCTATCCACATATCTTTCTAAATGTCTTTTAAAATCTGCTTATATAGCTTCCTCTGGTGAAATGATGTTAAGGGTGGAATTTGAGAGTCTTTGGCTGGAAAAATATTTTGGAACAGTTCCTGTAATTTATAAACCAGAGGCGAAGATAAAGGACATTCTCGTTTACTTCCTATTATCGAAACAAAACCCAAAGTGCTGGAGAAAAACAGGTTAGACATAATCAGTGGAGGGAATGGCGATGTTTCGGATCAGGACCCTTTTTCAGAGTGATGTTGTTGGGGGGAGAAAGCCAGAAAAAAGAGGTGGATACAGGTGAGGAGGTGAATGGCAGATGGGTGGAGGAAGTGACAAAGGCTGGGGGTGAAAAGGAGACAAAAGGGTTTCGGATAAGGAGAGGAGTGAAATGTAAAGCAGGAGGGGGGGATATGGGTGGAACGGGATGGAGGGTGGAGAAAGAGGAGGGTAAAAGGGAAATGGGGATGGGAGATGAGCGTTGGGAGCAGGGGATGGGTGGGGGGAATCTTTTACCCAGAGTAGGAGAATCGAGATCCAGAACACATAGTTTTAAAGTGAGGGTGGAAAGATTTAGTAAGAACCTGAGGGGTGACTTTTTTTATATGAAGGGCGGCGGATGTATGAGACGAGCTATCAGAGGAGGTAGTTCAGAGGTTCTATCACAACATTTAAGACACATGTGGACAGGTACATGGATATGATAGGTCTAGAGGGAAATCGGTCAAATGCAGGCAGGTGAGACTGGCGTAGATGGTTGGCATGGCAACATTGAGCAACGGGCCTGGTTCCACACTATATGACTATGAGAAGGAGCAGAGTGCCTGGGGTGGTGGGAGACGGTGGGGAAATATGTCTACACCGGGGTGCAAGGGGAGGAGGGGGATTACTTTACATTCAGTGGGTTTCATTCAGTATACTCCAGCTGGGACACTTGGGTTGACAGAGTGAGGAGATTCGCTGAGCAAGTGGATCTTTACAATATGGGCACACTGGACTTGGCTTCAGAGGGAGATTTGAATATATAGTTTCAGAATATGTGTGGTGTGAACTGAGTAGGTTTAGTTTATTTAGTATTTATTGTGACATGTGCCGAGACAGAGTGGAAAGCCTTTTTGTTGCGTGGTATGCAGTCAGCGAAAAGACTACAATCATGCTGTGTGCAGTGTGCAGATACACTTAATGGAGGCGAGCGAGTGTGGGTCACGCTGACCATGTACCAGGAGGGAGTATTCTTGGGGCAAGGAGATTGGAGCTGGTCTACGAATACGAAATATATACAAAATAAAATTGTGCAAAATCTCTTCAGACATTGTCTATACTTTCATTGTGTCGGAAGGAAGTGCAGATGCTGGTTTGTACATAGGATAGACACAAAGCAGGAGTGATACTGCTGTCTTCGTAGTTTTTTGGTGGCGGAACTGGCGGAGGACTATCTTTGTATGCGCTGGCTGGTGGGGTGAAAGGTGAGGACCAGGGGGACTCGGCCCTTGTTGTGAGTGGGGGAATGGGGAGAGAGGGCAGTGTTGCGGGGTATGGAGGAGACCCTGGTGCTCGGAAGAAGGGTCTCGACCCGAAACGTCGCCTATCTCCTTCGCTCCTTAGATGCTGCTGCACCCGCTGAGTTTCTCCAGCTTTTTGTGTAACCCAGGAGTGATACTGCTGTTCAGGCAGCATCTCTGGGGAAATTAATTGGTGACGTTTCGTGTTTGAAGAAGGATCCCGACCTAAAACGTCGCTATCCATGTTTTCCAGTGACGCTGCCTGACCCACTGAGTTACCCCAGCATTTTGTGTCTATACTTTAATTAGTGGTACATTATGTAGTGTTCGCAACTATTCTTAAACCAGGCGCCCCTGCCTCTCTTGTGCCCCCCGGAATGATATCCGTCCACCTGACTCCAGCAGCAAAAAGACCCCCTTCTCACACAGATTAGAAGGGGCAGGTCTGGTTGGAGCCAGACCTGGTTAAGGGTCGTCTCATGCCCAGAGAGTAACGCGGGGAGAGGAGGAGCTGGGTGACCCGTGGGAAATGTGTGGGGAGTCGGGTGTTGGGGCCCGTGTGTGCTCATGTTCTGGTGGTTGACGGAGAATTAGCACCATGCTCTGACCTCTGTCTCCCCCGCAGGAAAACCCCCGAAGACCGGAGACGGATCCGTTTTCCGATGGATAAGATTGGCCGCAGCTATTTACCGAAGATCAAACGCTGACCGATCCCGGGTAGGTGCGGAGACAACATGCTCCTCTCCCCGTGTACAATTTCCCCCCCCCCCCCCCCCCCCATCCCAGTGTACAGTCCCCCTCTTCCCGTGTACAACCCCCTCTCCCCGGGCGCACTACCCCCCCCCCCCCGCATCCTCGTGTACAGCCCCCTCTCCCCGTGTGCAGCGTCACCCCTCTCCTCGTGTACAGCCCCCTCTCCCCGTGTACAGCCCCCTCTCCCCGTATACACAGCCCCTCTCTCCCCGTGTACAGACACAGGTGGGCGGGGAGGGAATGCCGGTGCTACTTGAAATTAGAAAACCCGCTGGCTTGTAAGGTGCCTGAGAGAAATATGAGGTGCTGTTCCTTCAATTTGCATGTGGCCTTACTGAGACAGTGGAGGAGGCCCAGGCCACAAAGGTCAGTATGGGAATGGGAATGGGAGTAAACATGTTTAGCAATCGGGAGATCGCCAAGGCGGATTGAGGATAGGTCTGGACCTAATGCGGGTAAAGACGGTTAGTGCAGATCGCCCAAAAGGTCGGCACCAGCACGATGGACCAAAGGGGCCATTTCAGAGCTGTACGGCTCTATGACTGCAATCATAGAGCTTGGAAGCAGGTCCGCGGCTTCAGGCAAGGAAGGGAGGTTTATTCCCGTGTGCTGAGATACTTTCTTTATCTCTTTCCACAGTTCACCGTCCAGGTTTGGATTGTACCTGCTAAAGCTGCAGCAAAGTCGCCCACTTCCTCCGAGATGCATGCATTTCTGCTTGTGTTTAATGCTCTATTTCCATTAACGCGTCGAACAGCTCACCCCTCCTCCTTGTATTCTCACGATTAAATTCAATGGATTTTAAGCAAGAGTGATGAGTGAAGCATGTTTCACAGCCACTGCCATTGCAAGCAGGGAAGTGATGTTGCAGTCTTTGTGCTAGTGTTGGAGGTTCCGAATAAACTCCACACAGCACTGTGATAAATACTAGGTACAATCTTCACTGTGTATTCTTCCCCTTTGCTCTCTCTATTGTACTTGAGTTTGAACTGATGTATGGTGTATCTGACCCTGGTTTTAGTTTAGTTTGGAGACACAGCGTGGAAACAGACACTTCGGCTCACCGAGTCTACGCCAACCAGCGATCACCCGTTCACTAGTACCGTCCTACACAATAGAGGCAATTTACAGACCAATTAACCAACAAACCTGCACGTCTTTGGAGTGTGGGAGGAAACCAGAGCACCCGGAGAAAACCCACGCGGGCACAGGGGAAGAATTATCAATCCCGGGTCTCTGGTTCTACCGCTGTGCCACTGTGAGACCCACTGTTTGGGTAGCATGCAAAACAAAGCTTTTCACTATACCCCGATACACAAGACAATAATGAACCTAAATCTAAAAACATAGTCATCTAGTCAACTCTAATGGAAACAGGCCCTTCTGCCCAACATTCAGTGCTACCCCTCAAATGCCTGTTTGCATCAATCATAAATTAATTCATTTTTTAAATTCTCCCCAAATATCTTCAATTTACCCCGGATTCCACCATTCACCAACACACTAGAGACATTTTACAGAGGGCCAATTAACCCATAGACCTGCACGTCTTTGAGATGTGGAAGGAAACCGGAGCACTTGGAGAAAACCTACGTGTAAACGTGCAAATTCCACACAAACAGTACCCGAGGTCAGGATTGAACCTGGGTTCCAAGTACCGTGAGGTAGCAGCTCTAACCAGTCAAAACACCTCTGTCAAAACACTGGAAACAGAAATATCAATGTTTCAGGTTGACGACCATTCTGGTGAGATGCTGCCTGGCCCGTTATGTTTCCAACATTTATTTTTATTTCAACCTTTCGGCATCTGCAGATTTTAGATTTTTATATATATATACTGTGACATGGTCTAATGATGTTGTAAATGCAGGATCTTTCATACTTGTTGTGAATCTACATCTTTTTTGCAACTCAAGCAGAAGATATTTTGTATCTGAGGATAATATCCATACTATATTTACTATACTATATACAGCGGTACATCACAGGAGTAGGCCCTTCGGCCCACTAAGTCTGGGCTGATCATGATGCCAATCCTACTAACCCCATCTGCCTGCACCTGGTCCATGTCCTTCTATTTCCCTGCCTGCTGATGGTATCTATCCCAATGGCTCTTCAATATTGCTATTGTACTTGCTTCCACCACCTCCCCTGGCAGCACGTTCTATGCATCTTTGCCGTGGAAATCTCCTTTGAACTTGATCCCCCATCTTAAACTTATGTCGTGTAAACCCGAAGAAGGGCCTCGAGCGGAAACATTGCCTATCCATGCCCTCTGGAGATGCTGCCTGGCCCACTGATTTCCTGTGCACAGTGAAAAGCTTTTGTTTGCGTGTTATCCAGTCAAATCAGACAATACTATATATTAATACAGTTAAGTTACACACAAGAACGGGGAAGAAGCTGTTCTGAGTCTGGCGGTATCTTCAGTCATTGCACCAGTCCTGGTATATGCATCAGGACCGAGGCACCTCATAGACCCTTCTGCCCGCCCTATCAGTGCTAGTGTGATCGCTGGTCGGTGCGGACACGGTGGGCTGCTGACGGGCTTATTTTCGCATTGTATCTCTAAAGTCTAAAGGGTCTGTAGTCCCACATTGGCCTCCACAGCCATCTGAGGACCCACAGAACCAATGTGGGGGCAGGTCGCCCAAAGGTGGTTGTGATGCCGCTTCACCGCGAGGCAGGGGCAGGTGACAAGGGATGGCAGGTCAAGTGGAAGTCATATCTAACAACAATGGAACAATGCAGTTTTATTTTTAATGTATATTAAAATATATACATATATAAAATATGTCTATATGTAGGGGAGGATACATATAAATAAAAGTATATCTATAAATAAATACCCACACACATACTATACATAAATTTGGGGCATGTTGGTCGGCGTGGGCAAGTTGGGTCGAAGGGCCTGTTTCCACGCTGTATGACTATAAATCCAATCAAACGGAAATACAATAGATAAAGCAGTGCGGCGCTCCCCCCCCCCCCCCCCCCCCCGCCGCCAACGACGCGGCGCTCCTTCTATAGTCCAAAGCACATATTTGTGTCCGATGTGTCCGTGTGCAGTGTCACAGCGACCTGTTTATAGAAAGCGACTTCAATGTAGTCAATTGTCCCTAAGTGTTAGAGGGAAGCGTTCGGCAGCGGAGCGTCCCCACGCCTCCCGAATCGCTCATAAGTTCCACCACCCCACCTCCTATCCCCCAATCCCCACGGTCTCTGCGCCCGCAACCCCACCCCGACAGTGACTGAAACAGAGGCAACGGATTAAAATGTCATTGATTTTAATGTCCCGAATTGTTCCTGGCGGCGGGTCCGCTTTAACGGGGAAGGGGGACTGGAACGGGGACGGAGGAATGGGGGGAGCGGGGTGAGGAGAGTAGGAAGTGAACCGGGTGGGTGGGAGAGGAGGGAAGGCGAGAGAGGGGAGGAGAGGCGGAAGGAGGGAAAGAATGGGAGAGGGGAGAATGGGGAGGAGGTAGCGCCCTCACTGCGCGGTGGGCCTTCCACCAGTCGACTCTTGCTGTCCGCGCTGCGGCCGGGGGACGGGGAGGGTTCGGGGCGACCGACTCCCTCACCAATCGGTGGAGCGCCTCCTCCGTCCGACGCAGTATTTCCAGAAGCAAGCTGCGGGGGGAGGGAAAACAGAGGGCGGTGAGAGAGATAGAAGGCGATGGCAAGATATCGCACCCAGGGGACTGAGGGGAGATGGTGAATGAGAAGAGTCTCCACGATGGTACACAAAAGGCTGGAGAAACTCAGCGGGTGCAGCAGCATCTAAAGAGCGAAAGAGATAGGCGACGTTTCGGGTCGAGACCCAGTCTCCACGATACCGAGTCCACAGAGGAACGGAGACTAGGCAGCATCTACAGAAAGTGGTGGACGCTGCGCGGTCCATCACGGGTACTGACCTCCCCACCATTGATGGGGCAATCCTCACAAGCCAGGATTGAGCCTGGTGAATCTCATGCGGTCTTCCCTCCAATACGGCTCATCTATTAGATGTGAGATAGACACAAAATGCTGGAGTAACTCAGCAGGTCAGGAAGCATCTCTGGGGATAAAGAATAGGTGATATTTCGGGTTGGAACCCTGCTTCAGACTGAAAGATAGGGAAGGCCAGACAGAACAGGGCCGGGAACAGGTGACCTTAGGGAAGGTGGAGTCCATAATGGACTATTGTTGGCTGCGGAAGATGTACTAATGATAGGGATACAAGAATGGGAACAGTGGACCGCAACAGTTACTTGAAATTTAACAAAAATCACAGTTCATACCGCTGGGTTATAAGCTGCTAAACAAAATATGGGGTGCTGTTGCTCCAAACTGTGTGTGACCTCACTGTCTTTCCCAATATCTATCTTTTTATGGGTCAGAGGAGAGATACTGTTCAATGTCCCAATGTTTTCAGGATTCAGCGTACCTGGAAAGGAGATCCAGGGTTGGTCAGGATAGTTCAGGACAAACAGCACCTCATGTTTTGCTTGGGTAGCTAACATCCAATGGGGGAACATTGAATTCTACAATTTTAGATAACTATAACCTTCCCCTCCCCTTCCCCCTTTCTGTCCCCCAACCTCTCTCTCCTGTGTGCCACCTGGGCTCGCAGCTACTTTGCTCTCCCTTCTACCTACATTCTTTCCTCCAGCTTCAATCCTCATCAGCTCCACCACCCACCCTTCCCCCCCAATCCCCATGGTCTCTGCGCCCCACCCCCCAACAGTGATCGGAAATTGGCAATACTTCAATCCTTCTGCCTCATACCTTCTGTCTTTTCTTCTCTGGCCTTTGTCCTGCCGGTCACCAACCTCCCTCATCTGTATCCGCCTATCACCTGGCAGGCCTTGACCTGCCCCACCTCTTTTCCGGCTTTCTCCTTCCCAACTCTACATGGAATATCCCAGTCCCAGCCCAATGGCCAAGGGGCAAGGCGACCAGAAGTTAATCAAGCAGTTAGTGAAGATTGGAGTTGAGAATGCCTGGGTTGTAAGAGGAAGCTCACCTCGTTTCTTGGATTTCAGCTGAGGTCGCCTCCTGAGGGTGTGGAGCCTGCTGAGCTGAGACTGACGGGCTGCCAACTCATCCTGCCACAGGAGAATAATGGGACATGATCAGGAACTGAGGGCAGAGACAGTCCCACACAGTCTCCTCCCATGGTCCTCCAGAACAGGCCTGAAGATACATTCATGTTGGCCCATCAACTGGGGACCATCAGGCTCCTGAAAACTGCATACCATCAACCTCAGCAACTATGAGCTTCCATGGACTGTTGTTGGTTGCACTACAGGCTTCGATTTCCACCCTAGTATTACGTGTATTATATTATTACATTTCTTTAAATTATTTTATATTATCTCTGTGTAATAACACCTACAAGCCAGTAAAGCTACAGCAAAGCTTCACCACATTTGGAGTATTGTGAGCAGATTTAGGGTCCCATATCTGATGAAGAATGTGCTGGCTCTGGAGAGGGTTCAGTGGAGGTTTATGAGAATTATCCTGGGGATGATTGAGTTAACATTTGAAGAGTTTATGTTATGGCTCTGGGCCTGTAGTCACTGGAGTTTAGAAGGCTGAGGGGGGATTTCATTGAAACTTACAGAATAATGAAAGGCTTGGATAGAGCGGATGTGGAGAGCAAGTTTCCACCAGTGTGAGAGTTTAGAACCAGAGGGCACAGCCTCAGAATAAAAAGGCATACCTTTAGAATGGAGAAGGAATTTATTTAGCCAGAGGGTGGTGAACCTGTGAAATTTATTGCCATGGACAGCGGTGGAGGCCAAGTCATAGGATATTTTTAAAGTGGAGATTAATAGGTTCTTGATTAGTAAGGATGTCAAATGTTACGGGAGAAGGCATGAGAATGGGGTTGAGAGGGAAAGATAGATCAGCTATGATTGAATGGCAGAGCAGACTCGATAGGCTGAATGGCCTAATTGTGCTCCTATGTCTTATGATCTTATGAACATAAGATTTTCATTGTTGCATCGTTGGTACGAATGACAAGTAAAGACTTGTGACTCACTCTGCCATTCAATCAGACCACGGCATATGTGACTGCATTATCAACTCTGCAGTCCCTTCTTCCCTGACAATCTTTCACCATTGCCTTGCAAATAATCTATTTAATATCTTCCTTAAAAATATTTCAGTATTCTGCTTTCACTGGCCTTCGAGGGAGAGAGTTACAAAGACTCATTGACGTCCAAGATAAATTATTTGTCTCAGCTTAGGGAGTAGCTCTAGAAATCATGGATGCATTGGTGATAATTTTCCAATGTTCTATAGATTCAGGATCAGTTCCTGTGGATTGGAGGGTAGCTAATGTTGTCCCACTCTTTGAGAAGGGTGGCAGAGAGAAAACAGGGAATTATAGACCAGTTAGCCTGATACCGGTGGTGGGGAAGATGTTGGAGTCAATAATAAAAGATGAAAGAGCGGCACATTTGGATAGCAGTCACAGGATCCGTCCGATTTACAAAGCATGGATTTACGAAGGGGAAATCATGCTTGACGAATCTTCTGGAATTTTTTGAGGATGTAACCAGGATAATGGACAAGGGAGAGTCAGTGGATGTAGTGTACATGGACTTTCAGAAAGCATTTAATAAGGTCCCACATAGGAGATTAGTGGGCAGAATTTGGGGACATGGTATTGGGGGTAGGGTGCTGACATGGGTGCATACAATATATATTAATGATTTGGATGAAGGGATTAAAAGTAACCTCTTGCAGATGACACAAAGCTGGGTGGCAGTGTGAACTGTGAAGAGGATGCTATGAAGTTGCAGGGTGACTTGGACAGGTTGGATGAGTGGGCGGATGCATGGCAGATGCAGTTTAATGTGGATAAATGTGAGGATAACCACTTTGGTGGCAAAAACAGGAAGGCAGATTAGTATCTAAATGGTGTCAAGTTGGGAAAAGGGAAAGTACAACGGGATCTGGGGGTCCTTGTTCATCAGTCACTGAAAGTAAGCATGCAGGTACAGCAGGCAGTGAAGAAAGCAAATGGCATGTTGGCCTTCATAACAAGAGGAGGAGTATAGGAGCAAAGAGGTCCTCCTGCACTTGAGCAGGGCCCTAGCGAGACCACACCTGGAGTATTGTGTGCTGTGTTGATCTCCAAATTTGAGGAAGGACATTCTTGCTATTGAGGGAGTGCAGTGTAGGTTCACAAGGTTAATTCCCGGGATGTTGGCACTGTCATATGCTGAGAGAATGGAAATGCTGGGCTTGTACACTGTGGAATTTAGAAGGATGAGAGGGGATTTTATTGAAACATATAAGATTATTAAGGGTTTGGACAAGTTAGACGCAGCAAACATGTTCCCAGTGTTGGGGGAGTCCAGAACCAGGGGCCATAGGTTAAGAATAAGTGGTAAGCCATTTAGAATGGAGATGAAGAAAGACCTTTTCACACAGAGAGTTGTGAGTGAGTGGAATTCTCTGCCTCAGAGGGCGGTGGAGAAAGGTTCCCTGGATGATTTGAAGAGAGAGTTAGATAGAGCTCTTATGATAGCGGAGTTAAGGGATATGGAAAGAAGGCATATCTGATTGTTGATGATCAGACATAATCACATTGAATGGCGGTGCTGGCTCGAAGGGCCGAATGGTCTACTTCTGCACCTATTGTCTATTGTCCGTCTGAGTCGGTAACCTATGATTGTTGGCCAACCCAAGTTATTGCTTCTCCTACAAGAGAAAACATCCTTCCACATTTACCCTGCTCCTGGGAGCCAGTTGCCAGGCTGATATTCAGCTTAATATGTGTTCCCAGGATATGATCCCCTGAGGTCTCTGCTGCTGCAGTCAAGGGTGCCAGTCAAGCAGTAAAAACAAGCTGCAAGCAAAGTTTCAAGGGTGGTGCAATGGTAGAGCTGCTGCCTTACAGCACCAATGACCCAGGTTCGATACTGACTACGGGTGCTGTATGGAGTTTTATGATCTCCCTGTCACCGTGTGGATTTTCTCCGGGTGCTCCAGTTTCTTCCCACACTCCAAAGACGTACAGGTTTGTAGTTTAATTGGCTTCTGTAAATTGTAAATTGTTCCCAGTGTGTGGGATAGTACTAGTGTGTGGGGTGATCGCATGGACTCGGTGGGCCGATGGGCCTGTTTCCACACTATATCTCCAAAGTCTAAAGTGAAGTCTAAAGTTAGCCCATTCACCAACAAGGGCTGCACACTTTAGGCCTGGACAGAAACCCAGGCCAGTGCCCGCTTCACTGGATCGGAAGGCTGAGTGGGTTCATTCACTCCAGGGAATGCTCAGGTTAACGGAGGGAAGTTCTCCTGGGACCACTGAGCTGCTACAGGTAGTCACAGGTCAAAGGAAAGTAGCAGTAAACTGAGGTCAAATACTTTGGTGAGAAAACTAGAGGAGCAGTCTGTTCTGTGAGTGACGATAGTTCAGGTGTTTGAAGGATCTGTATGCTCTTGTGCAGCAATCTCTGAACGTTACCTGGTGCTGCAGCAAGTAAATGGTTGCTGGCGTTGATTGCAGGAGGATTTGAGTACGTGAAGCGACATCCTGTTCCAATTATTGAGTCCCAGGCATCTGTATCTGAAATAATCTGTACATATCAGGTCTTCCCACCTAGTGATTGGGGTTTGGAGACTGGGGGAATATTGGGATTGGAGACTAGGATGGATATTGGGATTCCCCCACTACCACTGGCGACTGAGGGACTATTGGGATTGGGGACTGGGAAATGAGAGAATCCCTGGTTTGTGGATTGCCATGGTAATGTTAAATTATTAATTATTGGATTTACTCACCTCTGCAAGTTCGGCCAGTTTTTGCCTCAGTTTTTTTTCTGGAGAGATAAAGAACATGTTCTGAGTTATTGGCTTCTCTCTACTCTTGTGCTTCCCCGGCCCCTCTTGCACACTCCTTTCCCCCACTACCACATCACCCCATTCCTTTCTTATTCCCTTTCCACTCATCACCCACCCTACTTAACTCCGAGCCCCCATTCATTTTTTAACTCAATCTTTCCCCTCCCGTCCATTCCCTTCCACCCATATCCCACCCTCCAGCTCTGCATTTCACTCCTCCTCTCTCTATATCTGACATCCTCTTGTCCCCTTTTCATCTCCAGCCTTTGTCACTTAGACCATGCATCTGCCAATCAACCCCCCCCCCCTCCCCCCACCCCCACCCCCCTTTACCTGTATCCACCAATCATTTGCCTGGATAGACACAAAATGCTGGAGTACCTCAGCGAGTCAGGCAGCATTTCTGGAGAAAATGATTCGGTGACGTTTCAGGTCAAGGCTTCTTCAGACCCGAAACGTCACATATTCCTTTTCCCGAGATACATAATCACTTGTCTGGCTTTGTCCTGCCCCCACCTCTCTTTTCCAGCTTTCTCCCCCTTATTCCCTCCATAGATGCTGCTTGACCTGCTAAGTTCCTCCAGCACTTTGTTGTTTACTGGTGCTAGAGAAGACGGGCTCCCTCACTGCCCCCCCCCCCCCCCCCCCCCCCACACCACCACTCGCGTTGCCCAGCTGTTGAATGTAAACGACCTAAAGCCAACGCGGAGAAAGGCAAATAATTAATGATTGAAAAGATTTGATTAATTCCGTGCGGCAGAAATGGGGCGGGTTTTAGTGTTTGTTGTTTGAGTATGAATAGAAGGGTATGAAAGGGAACTTTAGCAACGTATTCATGGATGGGTCCTCATTAGACAGATGAGAAGATTCTGCTTCTTTCATCTTCGTTCGGTTTTCCATGACGAGGCGTGATTCACCCGGGCGTGTGCACGTGAGTTGGGACAACTTTCCTGGCTGGCTTCAGCTGAACGAGACGGCGAAGGGAGCCAAGGAGTTCAAAGGCACCGGAGCCAGGGTGAAGGGACTAGCAGGCCAATGTCAGGTTAACCCTGCACATCCCCCTCTCTCACCCTCTCTAGTAGCGCAACACCACACGACCCCAATTACCGACATAGATAAGGTAGAATCAGCTGTGAAATCTCACAGTAGGCAATTGCAAACTGACAGACTGAAGAAGGGCCCAGTCTGAAGAAGGGTCTCGACCCGAAACATCGCCTATCTCCTTCGCTCCTTTAGATGCTGCTGCACCCGCTGAGTTTCTCCAGCTTTTTGTGTAACCCTGCAAACTGACAGATGTGGTCACCTGGACCCTTGTGCTGAAACACAGTCAGTTAGGGATAGGGCGGCACAGTGGCGCCGCGGTAGAATTGCTGCCTTACAGCACCAGTGACACGGGTTCGATCCTGACTGTGGCTACTGTCTGTGTGCAGTTGGATTTTCTCGCTGTGACCACGTGGGTCCCACACTCCAAAGACGCTGCATCAATGGCAAAACTAAACCGACTGCCCCGCTCTTTCCCCACAGCCCTGTAACAGCCCCCACACTAATCCCACTGCAGGGCTACAGGAAAATGGGAGGTGTGAGACTGGTGTGGGACCATGTGCCTGAGGTTTACCTGGTGTTTCACCTGTGTCCATATCTGTCCGCTCCAGACCGGTCGTCAAGCTTGAAGCCACCTGCAGACCCAGGCCGCTCCTCGCCTCCGTCTCCATCCTCCTCCCCAGCAGAATCGGCAGCAGCTGCCTTGAGACCCCCACCACACTGGCGTCTCCGATAGGGGTGGCGACCTCTTCTTCTATAGGATGGAATAACAATGTTCTCACAGCTGCCCCAGAGTGTGCCCGACCCAGCCGTTTAGAACGACAAGGTGGGACCTCACTGAAATTTACTGAATAGTGATAGAGTGGATGTGGAGAGGATGGGTGAGTCTAGGACCAGAGGGCACAGGCTCAA
This sequence comes from Raja brachyura, assembly GCA_963514005.1. Next base: position 29,226,068 of record OY740794.1, read on the forward strand.
AATTAAAGGATGTGCCTTTAGAAAGGAGAGGGTGAAGGATTTCTTTAGGCAGAGAGTGGAATCTGTGGAATTTATTGCCACAGACGGCTGTGCAGGTCAACGCATTTGGGTAATTTTAAAGCGGTGAATGACAGATTCTTGATTAGTAAGGGTGTGGTCGGTTATGGGGAGAAGGCAGGAGAATGGGGTTGAGCGGGAAAGATAGATCAGCCATGACAGAATGGCGGAGTAGACTGGATGGGCCGAATGTGGACGAAGCCGGACATCGGCGGCGCTGAGCAGCCCCGAGGATGTGCCAAGTGTCGGAGATGGGGGAGAGCTGCACCCAGTCCCATTGAGGCAATTGACTGAGGCTACATGACTCTTTGTCAATTGACTCAGGGATACAGTGCTACACGAGCTACACTACACTGACAGGGATACAGGGCTGGACAGAGGGAGCGCCACACTGATTGAGGGAGCGCTACGCTGACAAAGGGGTAGTGGACTGAGGGAGCGCTACACTGACAAAGGGGTTGTGGATTGAGGGAGCGCGACGTTGACATGGGTAGTGGACTGAGGGAGCGCTACGATGACAAAGTGATGCATGAATGGAGCGCTACGCCTACAGAGGGGTACAGAAGTGAGGGAGCACCGCATTGACAGGGGTAGAGTGAAGGAGCGCCGCGCTGAGAAAGGACTAGAGGAATGAGGGAGCGCACCGCCGGTGGCGGTACTTACCCCGACGAGGGAGCGCCACACTAACAGGGGGGTACAGGAGCGCCACACTAACAGAGGGGTACAGGAATGAGGGAGCGCCTCAATAACAGGGGGGTACAGGAGTGAGGGAGCGCACCACCGGTGCCGGTACTTACCCCACTGAGGGAGCGCTACACTAACAGGGGGGTACAGGAGCGCCACACTAACAGGGGGGTACAGAAGTGAGGGAGCGCCACACTAACAGAGGGGTACAGAAGTGAGGCAGCGCCACACTAACAGGGGGGTACAGGAGTAAGGGAGCGCCACACTAACAGGAGGGTGCAGGAGTGAGGGAGCGCCACACTATCGGGGGGTACAGGAGTAAGGGAGCGCACCACCGGTGCCGGTACTTACCCCACTGAGGGAGCGCGATGGTCTCCAGCACTAACAGCGCGGTGAGAAGCAGCGCAGCTCGTGTCCGGGTGGACAGCCCAGTCGCCCGGTCCATGCCGCCCGTCCGCTTGCTCCGCCTGGAGTGGAGCTGAGCGGAGAGCGGAGCTTTTAAACCACCCGCCCGCTCCCGCCGCCTGACCCGGGGCAGGTCTGGTGCGCGTTTAAACGCACGGCACGGACAGATCCTGACTCACCGGCGGCGCTCAGCCACCTTGGAGACGCGCCAAGGATCGGAGATGGGAGGGTAGGGGGGTGGGGGATGTGTGGAATGGGTTTAGAGGGATATGGCCATTTCGAACTGCTCAGATAATGAAGAAACAAGTAACTGCAGGTACTAGGTAACAAAAACACACAAAGTGCTGGAGTAACTCAGCCGGTCAGGCAGCGTCTCGGGAGAACTGAGTCTGAGGAAGAATCTCGAATCAAAACGTCACCTATATATGTTCTCCTGAGATGCTGCCTGACCCGCTGTTGCTCCAACACTTTGTGCCTTTTTTACCTCATATAATGAAGTAGTCCGCATTCAAATGTATAAAGACCCTGGCACTATCTAGTCCTGAGCTGATATAACAGGTAAGAGTCACACCACCAAGTGTCAATGCTGGTTCTATCCCACTGATGTTCAATGGCCTCACCATCACTCAATCCCAGTGAAGCTTCAACAATGCCCAAGGGGCTTGGTTGAAAGCAGGAGCACAGGTAGATAGGAAGGTCAACAAGGCTTTTGGCACATTGACCTTGATCAGTCAGAGTATTGAGTATAGAAGTTGGGAGGTTATGTTGCAGTTATATAAGATGTTGGTGAAAGGGCATTTGGAGTATTGTGTTCAGTTTTGGGCACCATGTTATAGGAAAGATGCTGTCAAGCTGGAAAGGGTGTAGAGAAGATATACAAGGATGTAGCCAGGACTCGAGGGCCTGTATTATAGGGAGAGGTTAAGCAGGCGAGGACTTTGTTCGTTAGAGCGCAGGCGAGGATCTTATGGAGGTGTACAAAATCATCAGAGGAATAGATACACAGACTCTGTTGCCTAGAGTAGGAGAATTGAGAACCAGAGGACATACAGTATATTTAAGGTGTAGGGGGAAATATTTAATAGGAAACTGAGGGGTAACTTTTTCACACAAAGGGTGGTGGGTGGACTGCCTGAAGAGGTAGCTGAGGCAGGTACTTGCACAACGTTTAAGAAACATTTGGACAGGTACATGGATAGGACAGGTTTAGAGGGAGATGAGCCAAACACAGAAAGGTGGGGCTACTGTTGATGGGACATGTGTCGGTGTGGGCGAGTAGGACAGAAGAGCCTGTTCCCATGCTGTATGGGAACATAACTTTTAGCATGTTACAATACAGGGTATAGCATGCACTTCACTTGTTAGGCACCACGTCCACAGACATTCACTCGCTCCACCAGCGACACACAGCAGCAACAGTTTGTATCACCCACAGGATGCACTGCAGCAACTCATCAAGCCTCCCCAGACAGCACCTTTCCAAACCCACCCCCTCTCCCAGTTGGAGCAAAGGCAGCAACAGCACAGGGAACACCAGCACCTGGAAGTTGCCCTCCAAGCAACACACCAGCCTGACTTGCAAATATAAATATAATTGTTGTGTTTAAGCGGTTTTTAAATAGGCACATGGATATGCAAGGAATAGAGCAGTATGAATCATGTGCAGGCAGAGGAGATTAGTTTAACTTGGCATAATGTTTGGCATGGACATTATGAGCCGTAGAGTCTATTCCTGCGCTGTACTGTTCTATGGCAGGTGCTTATCGCGTGAAGTTGTTGCTGCACCTCCCTACCTTGAGAAGGTTGCGCAGGCAGGGAGCAGGTACCAGTGTATGATTGAATCTAACATGAGGGGGGAAGTGTTTCCCAGGGTGGGGAGATCAGAACAAGATGTGCAATCTTTGAGCTGGAAGAGAGTCAACACAAGTGGGATGTTGAATTGTTGGGCTGATGGTATCAAGGACAATAGGGCAAAGGTGGGAAATTAGATTTGAAGCAAATTTCAGCTGGGATTGATGGGGAACAGTATTGAGGTCACAAACTACCTCTCCCGTTTCATTCCCATCACCATGTCACCAGTCGGTTTCTGTCTCCACTTTGAATCCCATCCTCTTTCACATAAAGCAGAGAACACTAGGGATTCTCAGCGATCAGGCCATCTCCAAGGAGAGGGAGTGTGCCAATGCTTCAGATCAGACATTTCATCAGCGCATCTTCAAACCACAAAGTGCTGGAGGAATGCAGCGGTTGCAGGGAATGGACAGATGACGTTTCAGTTTGGAACCCTTTTTCAGAATCCTTTTCATCTCTAGTCTTTGTCATCATCTTCACCCATCTGCTGATTCCCCCCACATCACTGTCCCATCCCCACCTCCCTTGTGCAGCTTTCTCCCCCCTTCCCCCCTACTCGATCAGTCTAAATGATCCTGACTTGAAATGTCACCTGTGCATTCCTTCCACAGATGCTGCCTAACCCGCTGAGTACCTCCAGCACAGTCTTTTTTCACCTCAGGATTCCAGCATCTACATTTCTTGTCTCCATCTTCATGAATCACCTGTCTCCCTCTCAGTTACAATTCCCACAGAGAAAGCTAGAAACACTCAGCAAACTAAACAGCACAGTGGCACAGCGGTAGCATTGCTGCCTTACAGCGCCAGAGACCTGGATTCAATCCTGACTATGGGTGCTGTCTGTATGGAGCTTGGACGTTCTCCCTGTGGGTGTGCTTTCTCTGAGTGTTCCAGTTTTCTCCCATGTGCAGGTTTGTAGGTTAATTGGTTTCTGTAAAATTGTCCCTAGTGTGTAGGATAGAACTAGTGTATGGGTAATCGCCAGTGGCCATGGACTTAGTGGTCCAAGGGGCCCGTTTCCACTCTGCATCTCTAAATTAAATTAAACTAACCTAGCATCAGTGCTGAGGAAATGTCCCGGGTTTTAGACATCCTCTCTGTAATGTTGTAAAAAACTGGACCAACCCAGATGTACTAGGGGACAAAGGATCTAGGGTGATGGAGGAACTGAAGGAAATTCACATTAATCAGGAAATGGTGTTGGGTAGACTGATGGGACTGAAGGCTGATAAATCCCATGGGCCTGATGGTATGCATCCCAGGATACTCAAGGAGGTGGCTCTAGAAATCGTGGATGCATTGGTGATCATTTTCCAATGTTCTATCTGGATCAGTTCCTATAGATTGGAGGGTAGCTAGTGTTATCCCACTTTTTAAGAAAGGAGGGAGAGAAAAACCAGGGCATTATAGACCAGTTAGCCTGACATCGGTGGTGGGGAAGATGCTAGAGTCAATTATTAAAGATATAATAGCGGTGCATTAGGATAGCAGTAACAGGATCGGTCCAAGTCAGCATGGATTTATGAAGAGGAAATCTTGCTTGACTAATCTTCTGGAATTTTTTGAGGATGTAACAAATAAAATGGATAAGGGACAGCCAGTGGATGTAGTGTATCTGGACTTTCAGAAAGTCTTTTATAAGGTTTCACACAAAAGATTAGTGGGCAAAATTAGAGCACATAGTATTGGGAGTAGGGTATTGATGGATAGAAATTAGTTGGCAGACAGGAAACAAAGAGTAGGAATTAACGGATCCCTTTCAAAATGGCAGGTAGTGATGAGTGGGGTGCCGCAAGGCTCGGTGCTGGGACCACAGCTATTTACAATATATATTAATGGTTTAGATGAAGGAATTAAAAGTAACATGAGCAAATTTGCAGATGACACAAAGCTGGGTGGCAGTGTGAATTGTGAAGAGGATGCTATGAGGGTGCAGGGTGACTTGGATAGTTTGGGTGAGTGGGCAGATGCAGTATAATGTGGATAAATGTGAGGTTATCTACTTTGGTGACAAGAACAAGAAGGCAGATTAAATGGTGTCAGATCAGAAAAGGGGAAGTGCAACAAGGCCTGGTGTACATCAGTCACTGAAAGTAAGCATGCAGGTACAGCAGGCAGTGAAGAAAGCTGATGGCATGTTGGCCTTCATAAGGAGAGGATTTTAGTATAGGAGCAAAGAAATCCTTCTGCAGTTGGATCGAAACATTGCCTTTCTCCTTCGCTCATTAGATGTTGCTGCACCCGCTGAGTTTCTCCAGCCTTTTGTGTACCCTGGAGTATTGTGTGCAGTTTTGGTCTCCTAATTTGAGGAAGGACATTCTTGTTATTGAGAGCATGCAGCGTAGGTTCACGAGGTTAGTCCTGGGATGGCGGAACTGTCATATGATGAAAGAATGGAATGGCTGGGCTTGTATTCACTGGAATTTAGAAGGATGAGAGTGAATCATAGAAACATATAAAATTGTTGAATATCACTGTACCTTAATTGATACACGTGACAATAAAAGACCTTTGAACCTTTGAAAATTATTAACGGATTGGACAAGCTAGACGCAGGAAACATGTTCCCGATGTTGGGGGAGTCCAGAACCAGGAGCCACAGTTTATGAATGGGTAGGCCATTTGCAACTGAGATGAGGAAAAACGTTTTCATCCAGAGAGTTGTGAATTTGTGGAATTTGCCTCAGAATGCAGTGGAGGCCGATTCACTGGATGCATTCAAAGGAGAGTTGGTTAGAGCTCTTCATCAAGGGATATGGGGAGAAGGTTGGAATGGGGTACTGATTATGGATGATCAGTGATCACATTGAATGACAGTGCTGGCTCAAAGGGCCGAATGGCCTATTCCTGCACCTATTTTCTATGTATCTTTGTAACTAGTGTAATCTCCAGTTCTAGTATAACCTCTCCTAGCGAGCCAACGGCCACCCAAACTTCAGTAGAAGTTGCGATCACTGTCGTACATAGTATTATAAGGCACCGTGCCCATTGATGTTTTCGACAATGATCATGATGATGATGATGATATGTAACTGGTGTAATCTCCAGTTGTAGTATAACCTCTCAGGTTGAGTTCCCCCATCAGACTGATTCAAACAATGCCAGTTTCTTGTGTCTCTTGTACGAGCAGGTTTTCTGCTTTTATTTTGGGTGAGGTGACAAACTGATTTAGCCTGTCACCCAGAACATAAAACAGTACAGCACAAGAACAGGCGGTTCGGCCCACAATGTCTGTATGGAACACGATGTATATAAAATGCTGGAGTAACTCAGTGGGTCAGGCAGCATCTCTGAAGAATATGGATGTTTTGGGTCAGGACCCTTCAGACCGATTGCAAGGGGAGGAAAAGCAAGCTGTCAAACAGGAGGGGCAGATGCCAACATGATGCCAAGACCTACTGGGATCCAGGTGCATTTCTCTTGCTCAGATTGTGAAGGGGTTAATTGTCAAGTAGCTCCCAGGGGTGTAGTCATGGGTGTGAACCCAAGGCTGAGATCATGCCTTCTCTGCTTGGCATGTGGGGGTAGAGAGTCTGATCATCGGCAAGGGTCACACCAGCAGTGACGTGGAGGAAGCAGATCATCTTGTACCTAAAGAGGATTAAGTTAGCTCCCAAAATCAAACCTCATTTTAATTAAATTGTCATTGTAAATCTTCCGTCAGTAACTGAACTGTGGTTACGTGGCCGGTGATGATTCAGGATGAGGTTACCGAGCGCAAGGACACGAGGATATTCCTTCAGCAGAGAGGGAGGAGCAGAGTAAAGTAAATCAGCTCATGGATCTTTAGTGGGACAATACGTAATCGCACCTGCCGTGACTACACAATGTAGTCCACGGGTGGTGGAGGTTTCTGCAGGAAAAGGTGACACAACTGGGCCATCTCAGCACCTAGGTAACAGCACATAGATTAGCAATGTTACAAAATTTTGAGATTTTAAAAATCAAGTCTGCAATTTATCCCATCAGATAAAGCATAAAAATAAGTTTAATTTGACACCTAATTCACTTTCATATCTTCAGTATTAAGAAAGTTATGACCATTTTCATACTCGGAAATTAGCATCTTGTTCCCCATTGCCTTTCAATTGACTTAACTCAAGAGCTGTGATCCAGAATCGTTAAAAGCCCATAACTTTGTTAAAAATTAAGAGAACTCAATGAAATTTCCAGTTATTATAGATTGAAGCATTCTGAAACAAATATGAAACAATCTTACTTGGATGACCTGAAATTAAAGCATATAATTAGTTAGTTATCTAATTGTAGCTAATTACAAAATTCAATGAGTAGATCTAAACATCTATCCATTTCTTAAGAAAAGATAAACTTTTTTTTAATTGCCTAAGTGTCCAAATAACATTCACACAATAATCCACAATATAACATAGTTTTAAAATCTCATTTTCATGAATTTCTGGGCCAAATGGAAGGAATTTACTGTTTAATGTCTGTAAATTAATGGCCATTTAAATCAACTAGCGAGTGGGTTTTAGTGGAATGCGGTGGATTGGAACGTTGTGGTTTGCAGTGAAGTCGGTATGAAAAATACAGCCGGTTCATACATTTTTTTTGGACCCCATTTCGCAACATGAAAATATTATTAAAGCCTCCATAAAAAACAACTTTTAATATAAAAATAAACTATTTACCTTTTTTTCTCCCCTACGCAAAATCTTTCCCGTTATCGGCGCTCACGGCTCTTGAAGGTGATTTTTAAATTACTCTAGATAATAAATAATCTAGCGTAATTTAAAAATACCTTCATTAATGAAATGTCGGAGCGATTTTTCTTCCGCAACGAAATCGCCCGACATGGATCGACTTGCCCAGTCTGAAGAAAAACGGCACTTTAAGCCCGCCCCCCTCTGAAAGGCGCCAAAGTCGCGCACACGGGGAGCGGCAGAACTGCAGCGCTGCTCAAGGTAAGTTTTGTAACATACCTACATAGTTAACTCCAGCAGCTATGGAGAAATCACTATCATAACGCACCTGCAGCATCATCCCAGGGTGAAGCAGCCAGGTTAGGATGAGTCAGTATTGCTTTGTGCTGAGGGATCATGTCGTACTAATCTGATTGAATTTTTTGAGGATGTAACCAAAGTGAAATGGAGATGGGGCAGTACATATGGTTACCCTACATACCCAGCAGTATGATTATCGATTTTTCTAACTTCCAGTAACCCTTCCTTCCCTTCTCTCTCTGTCCCTCCCTCACCCTAGTCGTTGTACAAGTTTCCCTGTCGTCCTAGATGACAGTCTATATAACTTGTTGTCACCTATCACACAGCCAATAACGGACCATTATGGGCTCCAACTTTCCTTGATTGTTGTTGGTTTTTGCGCATCTCTGTTTCATTTGAATGTAGGAAGTGTGGTTAGTAAGAAGGTGATATGAAAGTTAATGGTGTGTGGGGAGTGAGGAAGGTTGTCTAATGTTGGCAAATGGAAATGAATCGTAACAAGTGTGAGTCGATGTATTTTGAGAAGTCAAAAGGGATAGGACACGGATGTAAATAGTAGGGTGCTAAGAAATGTTGACGAACAGAGAGATCTATGGGTCCAACTGAAAGTGGCCACACAGGTATATAGGGCGGTGAAGATGGAAAATTGCATGCTTGCCTTCATAGATTGTAGGGTTGAAAGTAAGATTTGCAACTTTGCAAAATATTGATTCGGCCACATTTGGAGTATCATGTACTGTTTGGATCACCATGCTATAGGAATGATGATTGCTCTGAAGAGGGTCTAGAGGGGATTCACCATGATTTTGCCTGGAGCTGTGATTTTTAGCTGTGGGGAGAGATTGGATATGCTGGGCTTGTTTTCTCTGTAACAAAGAAGGCTATGTGGTGACCTGATAAAGATATATAAAATGATGAGACAAAATACATTGTCAGAATTTTTTCCCCCCAAGGTAGGCGTATCACAAACAAAAAGGCATAGGTTGAAGGTGAGAGAGAGGAGTTTTAAAGGGAATTCGAGGGGTAGCTTTTTCACACAGGGAGTGGTTGATATCTGTATACTTGGAGGTGGGGGAATTAGTTACAATCGCTATATTTAATAGGCATTTAGACAGGCTCAGGAATTGGTATAAAACAGTATTGGCCATATTTCAGGCAAACTGGATTTGTGCAGATGGGCAAAGAGTTCAGCATGGACTACTTCAGCTGAAGAGATGATTTCTATGATTTGCAGCTCACTATGACTCAAAATAATCAAACATGATTCACTTTTTGAGAATTCATTTAATTTCTATTCATTCACTTGCCTTGTTACAAATTCTGTGTGCATTCCAAGGGCCATCAGTTTTGATGTCTTGCTGTTTTTTCCAGATCTGCCTCGACCTTGAGACACTCTAATAAAGTCTCAATTATAAAATCATACAGCACCGAAAGCACAACACATCCATTAGCTATCCTCATTTGGCCAAATTCCTCCAAACATTTCCAATCCATATACCCGTCGTGGCTTTTAAATACGGTTATTGTACCTGCCTCAACTATCACCTCTGGCAGCTCGTTCCATATACCTTTCACCCTCTGAGAGAAAAAGTTGCTCCTCAGGTTCCTATTAAGCTTTGTCCCTCTCATCTTAAATCCATGTCTTCTAGGTAGTAGACTGTGCACTCTGCAATCTATTCCCCCCCCCCCCCCCCCCCCATAATTTTATACATCTCCATTAGATCATCACTGCCTCCTGCATTCCAAGGTATAAAGTCCTAGCCTGTGTTCCAAGGAATAAAGTCTTAGCTTGCCAGACCTCTCCTTATAGCTCAGGCTCTCGAGTTCTGGCAATGTCCATTTTGTTGTGTGCCTGTCTCTACTTGGCTGTCTTTGGTTACCATCTCTCCTTACTGTACTTTCGCAAGCCTTTTGACAAGTTTTGTGCATGATAAGCTCATGTAGAAGGTTGGGACATGAGGCATCCACATGAGGCATTCATATTGGGAAACTGAACTCAAAATGGGTTGGGGAATGGATGCAAAGAGTTATGGTAGATGGTTGTTTTTCTGACAGGAAGACTGTCACAAGTGGAGAACTGCATAAATCAGTTCTGAGCCGTTTATAGTTACTAATATATACAGTGCATTTATGTGTGTGCTTGTGTATATATATATATTTATATAGTTGGATGGAGTAAGTGACTAAGGCTATAGGTGAAAAGGAGACAAAAGGATGTCAGTTAAGGAGAGAAGAGTGAAATGTAAAGCAGGAGGAAGGGAAGCAGGTGGAAGGAATGAAGGAGGGGAAGAGGAGAAAGGACAGTCTTTCTCCCAAGGAAAAGGAATCCTTGGGCAAAAGGCATAAGTTTTGGGTGAGATGGGAAAAGACATAATTTAGTGGCAATCTTTTCATCTTTCCTCTGCTGTCGACCACCCCTATACCCATCCTCACCACACCACCCTCGATGGAGGCACTCAGAAAGAACATTCTGGAAGCTGTGCATTGGAGCCTGTGCATTGGAGCTGTGCATTGGAGCCGGAGAGTCACTGTCAGTTTGCTCCACTCGTTGACAACTCTCATTACTCTGCTCCCTCTATCATGAGCTGCAGATTGATTTATGGGGAGCTCATTATTTACAGTGTGCTGGTGACGTCAAGGAATGATGCACTGTGTGTCCCCTCACCCTTCATTAATGCACAGCACAATGTTTCTCCTGCTTTACCATTACATCACCATAACCTCATTAAGCTAAGTATCTGACCCGTGCATGTGAGACATGAAGACTGAGTGGTGGGGTCTGATGTGGGACAGATCAATAACAGGAGAAGTGAGGGCACTTCAGAGGCAAGCTGACAGCGGCCAGCTCTTGACAGACACCGTGTACTGTCGGCACTCTGGCCGGCTGCTGCTCCCATCCCACAGTGAGCTCCTTCTACAGAGGAACTCCTTACTGCCTGGCCTCAGTCCCAGGTGGCTGTGGGAGATAAATGCTGGCCTTGTCACCCCCCCCCCCCCCCCCCCCCCACCCTCCTGCAATTAACCCTAGCCATCCCCCCCCTCCCCCGAACCAAACATGAAATCTAACATGGAACTGCAGATGCTGGTTAACAAAATAAAGACCCAAAGTGCTGGCATAACTCAGTGGGACAGGTACCTTCTCTGGGGAAAGCGAAGTTTCAGGTCAGGACCTTTCTTTAGATCTAGGACTTTAGAGAAGGTAGGAGAATGGGGTTAGGAGGAATAGATAAATCAGCCAAGATTGAATGACGGAGTAGACTTGAATAGGCCGAATGGCTTAATTCTACCCCTATAACTTATGCTCTTATGATCAAAAAATAAAACAAAACACAAAAGAAAGCTTTAGATGCTGGAAATTTAAACTAAAAAGAGAACACGCTGGAAACACTCAGAAGATCTGGCAGCATTTGTGGAGAGAGAGGAATTTGTGGTAGGGCAGAGTGGCGCAGCGGTAGAGTTCATGCCTTACAGTGCCAGAGACCTGGGTTTGATCCTAACTACAGGTGTTGTCTGTATGTTCTCCCTGTGACCACATGGGTTTCCTCCGGCTGCTCTGGTTTCCTCCCACACTCAAGACGTGCAGATCTTTAGGCTAATTGGCTTAGGTAAAATTGTAAATTGTCACAGAGTGTAGGATAGTGCTGACGTACGGGGTGATCACTGGTCGGCGAAGACTGTTTTTGCGATGTATCTCCAAAATCTAAAGAAATAGAGCCAACATTTCAGGTCATAGATCCTTTGATAGAATTGGGAAGGAGACAAAAGAAGCTCATGGAGCTGTAGCGAGGGTGGGGAAGATGGTCCCTGACAGGGAAAAACCAGATTGACCATGGGGATATGCAGTAAACAAGGTTATTGGCCACTGAGTTGACGGTTATGTCTAGAGATCCCTAAAGGTGGAAGTACAGGTAGGTAAGGTGGTTTAGAAGATAATTAGTCATAGGGTCAGTCCTTCTGCCCAACCTGCCCGCACTGATCAATATGGCCATCTACACAGTCTCACCTGCCTGCATTTGGCCATTAGTGGATGGTTAATTCCAGAGATCCATAAAAGTTGAAGCTCTGGTAATTGTGGTGCATAAGTTATATATGGGATACATCTTCATAGTCAGGGCATAGATTATAAGAACAAAGAGGTCACATTACATCTATGTGAAATACTGGTTAAGCTACAGCTTGAGAAATGTGTGCAGATCTAGTTGTGCTGGAGGTATAGAGGAGATTCACCAGGTATGAAGAGAGTGTACCGAAGTACGGTGAAAAGCTCTGTTTTACGTGCTATCTATTCAGATCAGATCATGCTATACATAAATACAATTAAGTCAAACTCAAGGTAGATCAAAAGGGAAGATACAGAGTGCAGAATATAGTTCTCAGAAGACTGGATAGGCTGGGTTTGTTTTTTATTGGACGGAGAGGCAAAGGGGGGGAATCTGATAAAGGTATACAAATTATGAAGGGCATGATAGTGAAATCTTTTCACTGTTTGCAGAGGTGAATATAATCAGGAGGCAAGAAGTAGGAGACCTAGATTTAATGAACTCTTTTTCAGTGTGATTGAAATCTGATTTTTAATGAAGGCAAGCACTGTCGACTGTTCAGGAAGTATTTAGGTTATTACGTGGATTGCCAACATGTAGAAAGCTACAGGTTGGAAAATAAAATTAGTATAGAGGTACTCGATGGCTGGCATGGATTTGGTGGGCTGAAGGGCCTGTTTCTATGTCGTAGTTTAGTTTATTGTCACATGTACCGAGGCACAGTGAAAAGCTTTTGTACATTAAATAGTCAGCAGAAAGATAATACATGATTACAATCAAGCCATTTACAGTGTATAGATAAATGTTAAGGTAATAACATTTAGTTCAATGTAAAGCCAGCAAAGTCCAATCAAGTATAGTCCAAGGATCACCAAAGATAGTTCAGCACTGCTCTCTGGTTGTAGTAGGATGATTCAGTACAGCTCAAAGGTTCTATGGAGACACAAGAGACTGCAGATGCTGAAATCTTCAGTAAAGAACAAAGTATGGGAGGAACTCAGTGGGTCAGGCAGCATCTGTGGAGGGAAAGGGAAGTCCCATCCTGTCCAATCTCTCCCTATAACTCTTTGGCGAGCCCAGGTAACACCCTGGTAAATCTCTTTGTCACCCTTTCCAACTTAATGACATTAAAGACACCAAGTTTCCAACTTAATACACTGACCATTTCACATTACTACTAGTTTGGAATCCACACCCAGCAGCCTGTTGTCACAGTGACCAGCGACCTGACCCACTGGGGATGATACAGCCAGGTTGAGCACCAACCAGGACTGTTTTCCTCGGCCAGATATCCTGCAGTTCCTTCTATATCCAGCAGATGTCAGTAAGCCTTAAACTGCACAATGGGCCTGTGAACAGTTTGGTCAAAGTGCTGGAGTACCTCAGCTGGTCATGCAGCATGTCTGGAGAAGATGAATAGATGACGTTTCACATCAGGACCTTTCTTTATGTCAAAGAGTAGGAGATCAGTAGGAAACACAGAGGGATAGCAGTGAGAGAGAGAGAGAGAGAGAGAGGGTCTCACAGAACTCGGAGAGAGAACTTCTTCACAAGTAGGCATGCCTTGAGGAGATTATGCAGCGTGGCAGTAAAATTAGGACATAAGGAACTGTAGATATTAATTTACAAAAAAAATACCTTAGTGCACGTGACAATAATAAAACTAAACCAAAATCCTAAACATAATGTTCCAGTGGGAATAAACCAGGCTGATCCAATCTCTCTTCATACTGGAAGGCATAGGCTTAAGGTGGGAGGGGAGAAATTGAAGACGGAGCTCAGTTGCAATTTTTTCACTCAGAACCTGAATCTGGAATGAGCTTCCATAGCATGTTGCTGGATTGTGAGGGGGAGCTCTCCATTCCTGGTGAATCTATTTTACACTCTAGTGCATTCACATCCTTCCTGTAGTGTGGCAACCTCAATATTCTGTGTGATCCATCTAATGAATTGTACAGGTGGACACAAAATGTTGGAGTAACTCAGTGGTCAAGCAGCATCTCTGGAGAGAAGGAATGGGTGACGTTTCGGGGCATGACCCCTTTTCAAACTTGTACATTTGTACAGCAGCAACATGACCTCCCAATTATGATACTCAATGCTTTGGCATATGAAGGCAAGCCTACCAAAAGCATTCTTCGCCACCCTAACCATCTGTGTTGCCACTTTTTGGGAACGATGGACTTGCACCCTTAGGTCTCACTGTATGTTATGTCATACCTTAAGTCATTACTTCACACTTGTCTGGATTAAACTCCATCTGCCACCACTCTGCCCAACTTTCCAGCTGAGGGAGGCACAGTGGCGCAGTGGTAGAATTACCGTGGCGCAGAGTTACCGCCTTACAGCACTAGAGAACTAGAAATCCTGGTTTGATCAAAGTCAAAAGTCAGTCAATTTTATTCGTCACATGCCCCCGAAGGTGCAGTGAAATGAATTTGCCAGCAGCGATACACTTAAAAAGAACGCACAATACACAATAAGATTTAACACAAACATCCACCACAGCATTCTTCACTGTGGTGGAAGGCAACAAAGCTCAGCCAGTCCTCCTCTGTTCACCCGTGGTCAGGGCCATAAATCCTCCGTAGTCGCTGCTACGGACGGCCCAATGTACAGGCCCTCTCGTCAGGATGATCGAAACCCTGACGTTGGGATGGTCAAACACACTCCCCGGCTTGGAGGTCCCAAATCAGCACTTTCCTATAGGATGTTATAGGCCGCAGGCCGGTGGTCAGAGCTCTTCTCTGGCGATCCCCGGCAAGGGATCCCAGGCTCCGGGTGGTAAGTCCACGCCCTGCGCATGGCGAGAAGCTCCGCAGACCACAGCCCCATGATGCCAAAGTCACCAGGCCAGCGATCGGAGCACTCCTCTCTGGCAACCCCCAGCACGGGTTCACCCGCTCGCGATGGAAAAGTCCACGCTGCGCCCGCTGCTGATGTTCCGGGCCCGACTCCTGGAAACTCTAATCCAAGCTGTTAGGCTACAAGGGAGGCGACATGGAAAAAGTCGCTTCACCGTCAAGGAAGCGACCAAAAGCAGTTCCCCCTTTCCCCTACCCCCCTCCCACCACCACCCTCCACACAAGTCATACCAAGAGACACCTAAACTGATATTAGACATACCAGAAAAACCCAAAAAAGTCAAAATAACAAACATGCTGCTGGCAGGGCAGCCGACTCGCAGCGCCCCCGCTGATCCTGACTATGAGTGTTGGCTGTACAGAGTTTGTACCTTCTCCCTGTGACCGTGTGGGTTTATTCCTTGTGCTCCAGTTTTCTCCCATACTCCAAAGGCGTACAGGTTTGTTGGTTACTTGAGCTGGTGGAATGACACTAGTGTATGGATGGTCGTCATGGACTTGGTGGGCCGTAAGGTCTGTTTCCATGCTCTATCTGTAAACTAAATTGATTGATTTCTTGCTGTATCCTCAGACAACCTTTGTCACCTTCAATATTTGTGTCATCAGAAAACTTACTAATCACACCCTCTACATTCTCACCCGTCATTTATTACAAACAGTTAAGTTCCCTGCACCGCTTTCTGTAGTACACCACTTGGTGCAGACAACCACCCACCACCACTCTGCCTCCTCTCACCAAGCCAACAATGGATCCAATTTGCTAACAAATGTGGCATTCCTTATGCCTTCACCTTCTGGACCAATCTACATTGAGAAACTGGTCATAAGCCTCACTCAAATCCAATGTCACACATGCCACACCTCCAGACACCCGAGACTCTTTCCGCACTCCTCCCTTGAACTAGTGGGAATTACACCTGCATTTAATCTGCTCCCCTAATCTATCACTTGGTATAAATACCTGAGATCATAACCAATTGGATGCTGATTAATTAGTTCTGCATTCTGTTGGTTCGAGGTCTATATCTTTCGGTTCCATTTGCTTTTGGGTTTTCTTCAGTACTTTTGGTGAGCCTGCATTTGAGTCCTTTCCATTTCTGAGCCAGCCAGTATCAGCTTCACCAGATTTTGGATGACCCCAGTTCCAGGACTGAGGAGATATTGGTTCATCTTTACAATGCTTCTCAACACCAAGGCTCACCTCTTGGCACCCATGAGGTTCAAATAGACCAACTTACTGGTCGAATAGACCAATATATTTATACCATCGAGCAGTTAATAACCAGTGTCGACCAGCTCCTGGTACACCTCACACCGCCGCCAATTCCTTCTGTCTCCGCTGATGCCTCTCTGCCTCTGTCCACTTCCAGCCCATTCTGGGACCAGTTCATCCCACCCCAGAGATGTACCATGGCGATCCTTCTATCTGCAGGTCATTCTTATCCCAGTGCTCTTTGGTTTTTTAGCTAAAACTGTCCGGCTTCAGTGCAGAATGCTGCAAAGTAGCCTATGCCATCTCCCTGATGTCAGAATGTGCTTCAGTCTGGGTTACAGCTCCCTGAGAGAGACAGCTAGACTTCTGATAGGACTTTGCCTGGTTTTCGGCAGAGCTGAGAAATATTTTCGACCACCCTTTGGTCGGAAGGGAGGCAGCCCAGAGGATGCTGCATCTCCGCCAGAGGCTACTCTCTCTTGCCGATTGTGCTATTGATTTACGAACCACTGCTTTAGAGAGCGGTTGGTGTGATACTGCTCTGCTCAGTATCTTATCCATTGCCTCAACGAGAACCTGAAGGACGAGTTGGCCTCTTGGGATTGTCCCTCGGATCTGGACGCGCCGATTGATTTAACCATCCGGATAGATAACTGGCTCCGAGAGCGAAAGCGAGACAAGGCATCAGCAGCTCTATGTCCTTACCCATCGCACCCCTCTCATCATAGTGAGCCGATTGTCTCATTTCCCTCGGGAAGAAGAAGCCCCACGCACCCAGATCCTGATCCAGTGGAGGGGGAGCCTATGCAGGTTGGCTGCACCAGGCTGAGCGCCAGAGACGCATACAGGAGAGGTGTTGTTACTACTGTGGAAGTCCCCGTCACTTCATCGCTGCTTGCCCGGTAAAAGTCAATGCTCCCCAGCAAGAGAGGGATTATGGGCGAGCAAAGTTTATTTCCCTCCTATTTCCACCAGACTCGCTCCGATTATGGTACGCTTTGGAGACACGCTATTGAAACTTAATGCTCTAATTGACTAGGGGACAGTTGATGGCTTGCTTCATCGATATCACTGTTGCTTTGAAATGTCTGATTCCCACCGTTAAAGTAGAAGAGCTCCGCCAAGCCAGTGCACTTGATGGAAGAATAATTGGTATGGCTTCACTCTTTACCCAACCTCTAGAACTTTGTGTTGATGGAAACCATCGGGATAGAATTCAGTTGCTCCTGCTAAATTCACCTCATGTCCCTATCATTCTGGGTTGGCCTTGGATGACTACTCACAACCCCACCTTAAACTAGTCCACTGGCAAGGTCTCTTGGGGGGAGGATTGGGAGAGGATTGTCATGTTAATTGTCTTCCCCCCGCTTGTCATCCTTCCCCTCACCTCTGTGCCTGTTGCTCATTGTGACAATCCTGACGTGTCTAAAGTACCACCCAAGTATCATGACCTGAAAGAGGTCTTCTGCAAGTTCTTAGCCACCTCTTTACTTCACCGCCTTTATGATTGTGCCATTGACTTATTATCCGGTACTTCTCCACCCACGGTCGTCTGTACTTGCTCTCTACTCCTGAGACCAACGATACATTTCGAAGTCTCTGGCAGCTGGTTTAATTCGTCCATCCGCCTCTCCCGCCGGGGTGGGATTTTTCTTTGGGCATAAGAAGGGTGGCGACCTTCGCCCTTGAATTGACTTTCGAGACCGGAATGACATCACTGTCAAAAACGTTACCCCTTGCCATTCATCTCCTCTGTGTTCAACTGCCTGCAGCACGTCACCACGTTTACCACACTGGATCTACGCAATGGCTACTATTTGGTTTGCATCAAGGAAGGAGATAAGTGGAAGACAACCTTCAACACACCCAGCTGGCATTACGACTGCCTCGTAATGCCCTTCGGCCTGGCTGTCTTGCAGACTCTGGTTATGCTGGGACATGCGGGACATGCTGAACCGGTTTGTCTTCGTTTACCTGGATGACATCCTCGTTGGCTCTGCACCGGAATATACCTGCCACGTCTGTCTCATCCTGCAGCAGCTATGGGAGAACCAGCTGTCCGTCAAGGCAGAAGTGAGTTCCAATAGCCCACGGTGTCCTTCCTGGGATAAATCCTCTCTGCTGGCTAGGGCGAGATGGATCCAGGAAAGGTGAGAGCTGTGGTAGATTGGCCTGAGCCTACCAGTCGGAGGGAGCTACAACGCTTCCTCGGCTCGCCCATTTTTACCGCCGCTTTATCCACACCTACTGCATCCTGGCTGCTCCTCTCACGCCTACCTCCTTCAAGTTTGCGTGGTCCCCTGTTGCTGAGGGGGCATTCCTGGAACTTAAGCAATGCTTCACTACACATCCTGGAGCATCCTGGCCGGGCCCGTCAGTTTGTGGTGGAGGTTGACGCCTCTGAAGTTGTAATTGGGGCGATGCTTTCCCAACGCTTCTCCAAGGAAGAGAAGATGCACCCCTTGCCAACTTCTCTCACCGCCTCTCTCCGGCTGAGAGGAATTATGAAAGCGGCAACCGAGAGCTGGCATTGGAGGGGTGGAGGCATTGATTGGAGGGCACTGAGCAGCTATTCCAAGTCGGGGTGGACCACAAGAACCTGGAGTACCTGCGTTCGGCGAAGCGGCTCAAGCCCAGTGGGCCCTGTTTTCACCCATTTAAGTTCACCTTTACATACCACCCTGGGTCCAAGAATGCCAAGCCCGACTTCCTCTCCCGCCAGTTCAGTTCCGGCCAGGACAACCATTCCCACGAACCCATTCTGCCTTCCTCCTGCCTGGTGGACTCCATCACCTACCTGGGAGATCAAGGCCACAGTTCGCAATGCCCAGCTTCATCACCTCGATCCTGGTTCTGGACCCCCCCCCCCCCCCCAATGTTATTTGTCCCGGTCTACGCCCGCTCTGAAGTACCCCAGTGGGCCCATTCCTCTAATCTCACCAGTCATCCTGGCGTCGGCCGCACCCTCTTCCTGCTGCGCCAGCGGCTCTGGTGGCTCATCGTGGAGGCTGACACCCGGTCTTTCGTCTCTGTCTGTGCACAGAATAAGACGTCCCATCAACCTCCCTCTGGTCTCCTTCATCCCCCTGTCTGTTCCCCGCCATCCCTGGTCCCACATTGCCCTGGACTTCATCACCGGCTGGCCACCATCCAAGGGTAATATGGTATTCTTACCATTGTGCACCGTTTCTCCAAGGCAGCTCATTCCTTCCTCTTCCTAAGCTCCCATCTGCTGTTGAACTCCCTCACCTCATCGTAAACCAGGTCATCAGACTCCGTGGTCTCCCTCGAGCCATCGTCTCTGACAGGGGTCCGCCTCACAATTTTGGAAGGCTTTCTGTTCCCTGGTTGGCTCTTCTACCAGCCTCTCATCTGGGTTCCATCCACAATCTAATGGTCAGTCAGAGAGAGCCAACCAGGCGCTGGAGACCACCCTACGTTGCCTGGTGTCCGCCAACCCTACCACCTGGTATGGATCGGATATGCCCACAATTCTCTGCCCAGTTCTGCCACCGGTCTGTCTCCATTCCACTGCTCCCTTGGTTATCAGCCATCTCTGTCCCCAGACCAAGAGGAGGAGGTCTCCGTTCCCTCTGCCCAGGAGATTGTGCGCCGCGGTCGTCGGACCTGGGAGGAGGCCCGTTCTGCCCTGCTCCGCACCGCTTCCAGGTACAGATGACAGGCGGATCATCACCGGACCCCTGCGCCTCGCTATCGCCCTGCTCAGCCTGTCCGCCTTAGACTGACCCGGTCTATGCAGATTCACCTCAATTTCCACGCATCCCGGGTTAAGCCCGTGTCCTCCAGCTCCCTGTCTCCCGCTCTTCTGCTACCTTCACCACTCCACTTTGAAACATCACCTTTCCATATTCTCCAGTTACTCCAGCACCGTCTCTTTCTCCAGCACTTTGTTGTTTACTTGATACCAGCATTTGCATCCTCTTGAAGTAACACATCACTTGAAAACAATGTTCAAATATTACATTTATATAGAAGATAAGGGGCGGAGATGCGAAAATGTGGCTAGTGGTGGGATCCCGTTGGATGTGGCGGACATTTCAGATGATTATGTGTTGCTTGCGACGGCTGATGGGATGGATGATAATGACTAGGGAGACTCTGTCTCATTTATATCGCGATTCACAATAAAAAAATAGACTTGATGGCCCTTCAGCCCATCAAGTCCATGCCGACCATCAAGTATCCATCTGTACTGACACCATTGACCAGTACTTAGTCCGCAGACTTCTCTGCCTTCCTGATTCGGGTGCTTTCATTGACAGTTCTCCCAACGGCCTCTGGAGGAAAGATTCCTTCTCAGGTCCCCTCTAAAACTCCTACCCCCTTCAGCCTAATCTCTGCATGCTTGTCTTGTCTTGTCATCGCTGCTTGAGGAAAACGTTTCACTTTGTCCCTCATGAGTTTGTCACCTCCACCAGATCTTCCCTCATGAGTTAGTGACGTCCATCACTCCCCCACCCTTCCCTCATCAGTCTCCCACCACCATCATTCCCTCACCCGCTCCTCGCGAGTCTGTCACATACATTACATCTCCAGCCTCTCCTCATGTGTTAATGACCTCAATCACTCTGAGTCCCATCCACTCACTCCCCTCATGAATCTGTCACCTCCATCACTCCTCACCCTCCCCTCATGAGTTAGTGACCTCCGTCACTCCCGTTCACTCACTCCCATCCCCTATCTCTCCTCCCTGTTGCCGGGTTGTCTATGACCGGTTGCGCGCCGTGCGTGCGCGTGAGTGGGGATCGGCGGGGCCGCGCACGGCGGCAGGGGGAGGGAGGCGGGGCCGCGCACGGAGGCGGGAGGAGGGACGGTTGGCGGGAGGCGGGGCCGCGCATGGCGGCAGGGGGAGGGAGGCGGGGCCGCTAGCGGGAGACGTTGGTCGCGAGCAGCGCCATGGCGGAGTTCAGCATCGACCAGAGCAACCTCCCCGCCGTCAACGCAGGTAGGAGCCGGTCCGCCACCACAACCTCTGTCTACCCACTCCCTAGCCTCTTCCTACCTCTGTTTATCTCCTCCCAACATCTGTTTATCCCCTCCCAACATCTGTCTACCTATCTACCTCCTCTCCCCCACCGCCTATGTCCCCTCTATCCTTCCCTTCTTTCCTCACCCACCTCAACCCCTTCTCTTTTTTTCCCTTTCCATCCTGCTTCACTTTTCACTTCAATCCGTCCCGCTTTTTCTCTCCTCCGCTTCACTCCTCATCTTCCCCCCCTTCGTTTTCTTCTCGTCAATCATCTCGTCTTCTCCCGTCTTCTTTATGCCCCCCCACCTCTCTTCTCCTTTCCTTCCACTCTCCTCTTTTCTTACCCCTCCTCTCTTTACCCCTCCTCTCTTTACCCCTCCTCTCTTTACCCCCTCCTCTTCAACCCTTCCTCCCACCACTCTCCCCCACCAATCTCCCACCCATCTCCCCCCCCAAATCTCCCCTCCCCAATTCTATCCCCCACCCACCCAATTCTATCCCCCCACCCCCCCCCCCCAATTTTATCCCCCACCCCCCCAAGTCTATCCCCCACCCCCCACAAAATTCTATCCCCCACCCCCCCCAAATCTATCCCCCACCCCCCCAAATCTATCCCCCACCCCCCCCCAAATCTATCCCCCACCCCCAAAATCTCCCCCGCACCCCCAAAATCTCCCCCGCACCCCCAAAATCTCCCCCCCACACATTCCTCCCCCCCAATCTCTCTCTCCCCCCCCCACCCACCCACCCACCCACCACCTACCCACCCACCCACCACCTACCCACAACCCACCCATCCTCCATCTAACATAAACAATACTAAATATGGGTTCAAATTCCACCAGTGCTGATGGAGAATTCATTTTCAAATTGGGTAGAAGTTTGTTGGTAGAAGTGATCTTAAACACAAAATGCTGATTAACCCGGCAAAACAGGCAACCTCTCTAGATAGATGGAATAGGTGATGTTTTGCGTTGAGACCCTTCTTCATATTCTGTGTTCAGAGCAGTGTTTCTACAGTCCCCGCAATTCAGGGCACCAGAATATTTAAATGAAAGTAGTCATGTTTAGTATTTTGTTGCATATCCTTTGCATGCAATGACTGCTTGAAGTCTGCGATTCATGGACATCACCAGTTGCTGGGTGTCTTCTCTGGTGATGGCTCTGCCAGGCATGTATTGCAGCCATCTTTAGCTAATGCTTGTTTTGGAGACAAGTCCCCTTCAATTTTCTCTTCAGCATATAAAAGGCATGCTCACCACTCAAGAATTGACAATTTTTTAGCTTCGGAATACTCCTTTGTTGCTTTAGCAGTATGTTTGAGATCATTGTCTTGCTGTAGAATGAACCGCCGGCCAATGAGTTTTGAGGCATTTGTTTGAACTAAAGTAGATAGGATGTGTCTATACACTTCAGAATCCATTATGCTATTATCACTCTGATATGTTAATCTTTGTCTCATCTGTCCACAATACCTTTTTCCAGAACTGTGGTTGCTCTTTTAAGTACTTCTTGGCAAACTGTAACCTGGCCATCCTATTTTTGCAGCTAACCAGTGGTTTGCATCTTGCATCTGTATTTCTGTTCATGAAGTCTTCTGCGGACCGTGGTCATTGACAAATTCACACCCGACTCCTGAAGAGTATTTCTGATCTGTCAAATAGGTGTTTGAGGATATTTTGTTATTATAGAGATATTTCTTCTGTCAACAGCTGTGGAGGTCTTCCTTGGCCTGCCAGCCCCTTTGTGATTAGTAAGCTCAGCAGTGCTCTCTTTAATTATGTTCCAAACAATGAATTTAGTAAGCCTAAGGTTTGGCTGATGTCTCAAACAGTTTTATTCTTATTCCTCAGTCTCATAATGGCTACTTTGACTTTAATTGGCAAAACTTTGGTCCTCAATAAACAGCAATAAAAGTTTCCAAAGGTGACGGAAAGACTGGAAGAAAGACTAGGTGCTGAGAACTCTCTTATACCTGCATTGAGGAGGCATTTAAACACACCAGAGCAAGTACCAACACCTGTGAAGCCCTGTGTCCCAAACATTATGGTGCCTTGAAATGGGGGGACTATGTATAAACACAGCTGTAATTTCTACATGGTAAAAGCAAAATGTATAAAAATACCCTTTAAACAAATCTGACAATGTGCACTTTAACCACATGTGATTTTTTTTTTCCTATTACGAATCTCAAATTGTGGAGTACAGAGGCAAATAAATAAATGACGGGTCTTTGTCCCAAACATTATTGGGGGGGGGGGGGGGGGACTGTATGTGACTCCAGTCTCCCTGAACCGGGACTGACTCCTGTGCGGTCTAGCAGTATGTCCAAATGTGATGTGGGTGTTTAGGGATGGCTTGTGCATGCCGTCTGTGCCACTGACAGCCACATCAGGGATGCACTCACTCCCTTGCCTCAAACGGCAACAGTTGTGATGAAGGACAGTGTCTTCCCGCGCTACCAACTGACCTTACGCAATAGCCAAAGGCAACTTATTATCAAATAGTGTCAATCTCATGCTATAGTTGTTCACAAAATTTGTTTCCAATTTTGCCCACTTCTCATCCGAAGATCATTAACCATGTGACCCTACTGTTTATTTTCTGACTTGGTTCCACTATCTGTGTGTGGTTCTGGTCACCAAGTTACACGATAGATGTGTGGGAAGGAACTGCAGATGCTGGTTTATACTGATGATAGACACAAAATGCTGGAGTAACTCAGTGTTCAAGCAGCATATGTGGAGAAATGTGGAATAGGTGACGTTTTGGGTTGGAACCCTTCTTTGGACTGATGACCTGACCTGAAACATCACCTGTCCCTTTTGTTCAAAGATGCTGCTGGTCCCACTGAGTTATTCCAGCATTTGTGTTATTGAGTTGGAAAAGGTGCAGCAGAAATTCACCAGGATGTTACCTGGGCTTGCGGGCTTGAGTTATAGGTCGAGGTTGGATAGGCTGGGACTTTTGTCTTTGGGGCATAGGAGGTTGAAGATTGACCTTATCGAGAATCAGAGGACATAGGTTGAAGGTGAGGTGGGAATGATGTGAGAAGGTCGTGAGTTACCGCTAGAAACCAGCCAGGGAATTCTCTGTGGTTGTGGTCAGATTTATTGGGAAAGCCCAATGCTAACATCTCACGCTGATGTTTCCTAATATGAATCACCAAAAATAAATTCAGCGCAATAATGTCTTGGTGAGGTTCAGCCAGCGTGAAGCAAGACGACTGAAGCAAGGGAACGTGATAGACACTCCAAGTCGTATTTCCACCACCAGTAGATATATCCAGCCAATGATCTCGGAGTACAGCACCATCTTCAGAGGAATAATAGTAAGTTCTGGAAAAAAAATCAGCGGGTCGGTCAGCACCTGAGACGAACAGTTAAGCCCTGTTCCACTTAGGCAACTTTTTCGTCAACAGCCGGCGACAGTCACTGTCGTGACGTGAAGCCGAGAAACCGGCCTCGTACGACAATGTCTACAACGGGCTGCCACCTAGTCGACGTCAAGCTACGTCAACCTACGTCAGCCCGAGACAAGCTACGACCCTGACGGCGTCAACTGAAGACAGGTGGAGTGGTGCACTTTTTTTCAAATGACACAACGTGACTTCTCGTGACGCCGATACTGTCGCCGGTTGACGTAGCATGACGTAGGCTGCCGCCACTTGAATTCATCGGTCAGCACCCGGCAACAGCCTACAACGACCTACGACAGCGCCTATGCCAGGAGAAGTCACGCAACATCAAGCTAACTGTCGCCGAGAGGTTTTGAATATTTCACAACCAAGCGGCGACAAGAAAAAGGTCACAATACTAGAGGCAACAGCTCACGACAATACAGGTGTCACGCCGTGTCACCCCCGCGACCATGTGGCAACAGCCTATTTTCCGGCTGTTACCGAAAAAGTCGCCAAAGTGGGACAGGCCCTTTAATGTCTCAGGTTGAAGGCACTTCATCAGAAGAATTGACCAGAATCATTAACATTTTCCTGCTCCATTGATGCTGCCTGACCAAGAGATTTTCCAACATTTTCAGTTTTTTTTTCATATTTCTAATATCTGCAGTGTTTTAATTTCTTTCTCAAACGTGAGCAAGTTGCTGCAATGTCTCAGCACCCTCAAGCTTGGCTCTGATGTTCCTCAACCTCAAATGAACCATCAATTGTGATTGGTTCTAGCAGTGATCTTGCAGGAAAGGATTGTCTCTTGATGATGTGAGATAGGACGTTGACCAAACCGCACATTGTTACGGCACCGGATTTACAAGTGCTTGATGTTCATACTTCTTCATCTGAACACGTGCAAGACTTCTGGTTAAATTGCACTAGTATTGGGGTTATAGATTAATTAAATTTTTGTTTATTATATGTGATCTGAGCGTATTGTTTCCAGGCCTGTTGTGCTGCAGCAAGAAATAGTTTAATTATTCTGTTGTTGGAACCTATGACAATTAAACACTCTTGACCCTTGATAATGTTCTTCTCTTTGTCCTCTCCAGCTAGAAAATGTAGATATTTTGAAGTAGTGCAAGGAGGAACTGCAGATGTTGGTTTACACCAAAGATAGATACAAAATGTTGAAGTAACAGTCCAACGGGTCAGGCAGCATCGCTGGAGAAAAGGAATAGGTGATGTTTCAGGTCAAGTCCCTCCTTCAGACAATCAAAGTGGGAACAGCGAGAGATGGTGTTGCAGAATTCCTGTTGGAGAACCTCTTTAAAGCAGGCATATCTTGAGGAGATTGAGTCTGAAGAAGGGTCTCGACCTGAAACGGCACCTATTCTTTTTCTCCAGAGATGCAGCTTGATCTGCTGACTTACTCCAGCATTTAGTGTATATCATAGATGTTTTTAAATTTGATCATACTTTTGTATTGTCACTGACATTACAATGAAAGTGAATGGTGGGTGGGACCTGGCTGCCCTTTGTAATGGTGGGTTCATCGAGCTTACCCCCTCCATTACACCATCGATGTTGATAGTGGGATTACGTTGGGGTACAGTACCCATGAGTGCAGAAATACAAACAGAAAACGGTGGAAACATCCACACAAGCCATCTGTCCAACATTTTTTATTTTCATTTCAGATTTCCAACAATTGCAGTTTTTAGATTTTCATTTGTGGGTACAGCAGTGGGGTAATTTAACAGGGAGGGGGGGCATCAAGCTCTCCACACATTGAGCAACCAACAAACTGCAGGAGGAACAGGTCAGGTAGAATCTATGGAGGGATTAACATACGACGTTTTGGGTCAGGTCCCTTCCTCATATCCTTCTCTAAGCTAAAGAAGCACCTCGTCCCAAAACGTCGTCTATCCATTCCCTCCACCGATGCTGCCTCACCCGTTGAGTTTCTCCAGCACTATGTTTGTTGCTCAGGATTCCAGCATCTGCAGTCTCTTGTGTATCCACACTGATTTCCACCTCCCACCGAGCCCAGTAATGCTTTGTATTATGAAAACTGGTGTAAGAATTAAATACAGGGAATGCAGTGAATTTGAAGTCAGGAATGGAGATGCAAGAGATTGCAGATGATGGAATTTTGAGCATAAAACTATCTGCTGAAGGAACTCAGCAGGTTAGACAGCATCTATGGAGGGAAATGGACAGATAACCTTTGGGGTTGGGATGTTTCCTCTGGATTGTAATTTTGATTATTCGTGTAATACTGAGGTAACAGTGATTTGTACAGGTCTGTCTGCACACGGGGATGTAGAGCTGGTGGTTGTAGAATATAGTGCAGGTCCTTTGCCATGTGATGATGGTACTGTATTAGTACAGCACGTATTTGCCACATAACCTTGGTGAAGCAGGTGTTGGAACAGTCTGCCGCTGCATGATGTGGTAACTAATACAAGCCTGTAGTTGTGTAACACTGGCACACTGTGGAACTTTAACGGGATGCCTAGCAAAAGGAAGGCTATTAAGTGGTGTGGAGGAGCAATGCGTTTGAAATATCTGCCACAGAACCTTAGAGGCTCGGGCTGGTTAATAATGTCAAAGAGATGGATGTTTTTTTTTTCCTTTATTAGTCAAGGCAGAGGATGTGAAAGGTTAACCAGTTAGACCACAGCTCGAGCATTGCGTACTGTTCCGGTCACCACATTGCAGGGATGATGTGAATACACAGGAGAGTGTGCAAATGAGATTTCTGGAACATTGCAACCACACGAAAGAGTGGCATTGGGTTTTTTTTTTGGAACAAAAAGGTTGAGGGAAGATTTAATTCAGATGTAGAGCATTGAACAAGCACAGGAACAGACCCTTTGATCCACAATGTCTGCCAACCATGATGCCAGATTAAACTAATTCCATCTGCTTGGATCTGGTCTATATCCATCTAATCTCAGCCTGTTCGTGCCTGTCTAAAAGCCTCTTAAACACCACTTTCATATGGTGCTTCCACCAGATACTTTTCCTGGCAACTTGTTCCAGACACGCACTACTCTTTATATAAAATAAACTTGCCAGATTGATGCTCCTCCCACCTGTAAATCTCTCTTCCCCCCCCCCTTTCACCTATCTATTATATCTATGTTCCTCATAATTTTATGTACTATCAGGTCTCCCCATAGCCTCTGATGGATAAGAGAAAGCAATCCAAGTTTACCCAACCTCATTGTAGCTAATAACCTCTAATCCAGGCAGCATCTTCATAAACCTCTTTTGCACTCTCTCCAAAGCCTCCAAAAAAACATCTTTCCTGTAATGCGGTAACCAGAACTGCACACAATATTCCCGATGTGGCTGAACAAATTTTTATGTAGTTGCAACATAACTTACAGGTTTTATACTTAATGTCCTACCTGATGAATTATGCCGTATGTCTTCTTTACCACTCTATCCTCTAGTGTTGACACGTTTAGCGACCTAAGGACTTAATATGTTTAATATTTATTCATGGATAATCCCTTGAGATGGACAGTCATCTCGTTTTCGAGGGGGTCCAACATAGAACATACAGCACAAGACATAACATACATAGAGGCTCTCATTGACCCACCTACCCACACACCAATCCCAAAACCCCTCCATCCCCACTTGTTATAGTTTATAACAATTGTTAATTGACTTTACATATCCAATAATAATAAGTTATGTGTTACAGCATAATGTTGATGCATAATACCATATACCACCTATCATACATCGTACGTTAATACATACTATCAACATTATTACATGATATATTATTTCATAGTATTGTGACATAATACAATATAAGACCTTGTTGCACTATGCAATACAATAGTACACAAGTGTAATGGCCATGCATATACATTAGCTATGCCAAATGATCACACACAGAGCAAACTAGATAAAGGAGCTCGAAGACTCTAATACTAGAAACAGGTACATGGTTTTTATAAGTAATGGTAAAAGTGAAATGAGCTAATAGTTCTTATGGTACTAGGCAGAGTGTTCCCTAAGACTTGCACCCTAAGCTCTCCTGTACATCAATGGTCCTATCCTGCTATTTACTCTGTACTTTCCCTTACATTTGACCTCCCAAATTGCAACACCTCATACCTGTCAAGATTAAACAATTTCTCAGCCAAATTTTCCAAATGATCTATAATCTTACTGTATCCTTTGACAACTTTCTTCACTGTCAACAACTCTGACAAGTTTTGTCCCTGGTGCTGGAGGAAATGTCCCTTTACTGACCAGAGAGGAACAAATCATCTATTTCTCTGATTAATGCTGTTGGGCAATCAAGTTAAACAAACCTCCAGATGTTCTTCCTGAATCTCCCTGCCGTAAAGCTGCTTCGAGGTTCAAGCGTGGTGAACCTGAGCTAGAATTCTGCTGCTGAGAGACATTCTGAAGCTTTGCTAGATTGATCAAGAGTGTTTAAGCAGTGTTCTGCTTCACATATGAAGTAATGAGTGTAGGTTATGGCAGAGTTCCGTTACTGAAAACTATCCATATCCCAAACCTATAGGAAGGATGTTATTACCCTTAATAGAGTGGATAAGCAGAGGATGTTTCCTCCAGCTGAGAGACTCGAACCAGAGGCCATAGATTCAGAATAAAAGGTCATACTTTTAGAAAGGAGATAAGGATGGTGGTGGTGAATTTGTGAAATTCATTGCCACAGACAGGTGTGGAGGCCAAATCGATGTATACTTTTAAGGTAGAGATTGACAGATTCTGGATTAGTCAAATGTTAAAGGGGGAAAAGCAGGAGACACTTAACAGGTACATGGATTTGAGGAATATCAGCCACTTGGGACTGGCTTGCATAAGCAAAACACAAAATGCTAGAGAAACTCAGTGCGCAGGTAGCATCTCTGGAGAACATGGATAGATGACATTTTGGATCGGGACCCTTTGGACTGACTGTAGTAGGGGTGAAAAAGCCGGAAAATGTAGGGGCAAGAAGACGAGCAAGAGTTGGGTGGATACTGATGGTACGGGTTTGGGGAGTTGATTGGCAGATGGATGGACAAAGGCTAGAGATGAAAAGGAGACAAAAGGTCATCAAATAAGGAGAGCAGTGAAATGTAAAGCCAGAGGAAGAGGATGTAGGTGAAGGGGACTGGGGAGAGTGGGATAGTGGAAAAATGGGTGTGCACTCTGGTAGGGGTGGGGTTACAGGAAAGAAGGAGGGGGGAATAGGGAAGTATTACCTAATATTGGAGAATTTAGTGTTGGTATCGTAAGCTACCCAAGTGGAATACAAGGTGCTGTTCCTTCAGTTTGCATCAGCAACTTGTTCGTCAAGAACATGTTGGGCGGAGGAGCTTCTTCCTGCATTATATGACAAGACTCTCTTGATCATAGTTTACACTCCTAACCTAACCAGCCTTGTGCATTATCACCACATAGACTGCAGCAGTTAGAGAAACCTTCCAGCACATAAAGATAGTCAGTAAATGTCAACCTTCCCAGCAATGACCACGTACTAAGTTGGAACCCCCTTTGTTGCTGTTTCACAGAAAGGAGCTTTCATTTTGCGTAGACAAAGCAAGCGATGCCAGTAAATTTATAAAAAATCCTTTTCCTCATTACCACAACTTTCCAGTGTGACACTTGATGTCAGGTTTGGCATGTTGAATAGTTCACTGCAACAAGACTACTTCCTTCAGAGGGGGAAGGGTGGACAACCAAGAGGAAACACCTTCCCCGCTGGAATCACAGAACAGGGCTGAGATGGTGATCAGACGGTGCCAGGTTTAGCACTTAGAATGGGTCCACGGATGGAGACACAGGGATATGATTTGAGTGCAAAGGAAACTGAAAATGTGCTGAGTGCTTTCCGTGGTAGTGTTCCAGACTGTTGTCAGGAAGGGAGATTACCACATAAACTAATCTCATATCATGCCACCCAGTCATGAGAGGGTTGAAAATTTGCAAACCTCGGATTTTGTTTCAGATTCATTTCAAGATAATCAAGTAGAAAATAAGCTGACGTGAACTCAAAGCATTATCTCAAGTTATGATCACATTCTTAAGAAACATTTATCATTTTATAATTGACTATGTTCCTCCTGCAAATGTTGTGATTAATTCAAATAAAAACTCTGGACTCCACAGTTCTGTGTTTTTTTTAGAAAAGCACAGATATTTCCCACTGTCAGTCGATGGGGGAAGTCAAAACTACAGTACAAGATATTCTTGGGCAATTGTCCAGTGAGGCTATATGGATAGAACTTAGAACAAGAAGCAGGTGATCACTTTGAAAGTGTATCATGGAGCCCCTGATTATCGGAGAGAATTTGTGCAGCAGATGAGTAGAGAAATCTGAGACTGGCTGTAAGAATAATAGTGTAGTATTAGTGCGAGATTTTAACTTCCCGAATATTGAATGGTTCAACCACAGTGCAAAGGGCTTGGACGGGATGGAATTTGCTAAGTCTGACCGAGAAAGTTTCCTTAATCAATATAGAGAGGGCCCTACTAGAGAGGACGCAATACTGGATGTTTAAGAAAGAACTGCAGATGCTGGTTTAATCAAAGGTGGACAGAAATGCTGGAGAAACTCAGTGGGTGAGGCAGCATCTATGGAGCAAAGGAATAGGTGACTGCAGGGTTAGTGCAAGAGCACTTTTGGAGCAGTGACCATTTTTATATTAGTTTTATAAATGGTTATGGGGAAAGATAGGATTGGTCCATGTTAAGTTCCTAAATTTGGACAAGGCCAGTTTTGGAGGTTGTAGAGGTTAGCTGACACGTGGCACTAAAATAAGTTAGACAGTGAAGATAGTTATCAAGAATTACTGAAGGATCTTCATTAGCTGGGTAAGAGGGCTGGGGAATGGCAAATGGAGTTTAATGCAGATAAATGTGAGCTGTTGCTTTTCAGAAGTCAAACCAGAGCAGGACCATCATAGTGAACGGTAGTGCCCTTCAGAGTGTTGTAGAACAGAAGGATCTAAGAGTACAAGTACATAGTGCCCTGAAAGTGGCATCACAAGTCGATAGGGTGGCGAAGAAGGTTTGTCAGATAAATATAGAAGTTGGGACATTGTGTTTCGAGCAGTACAAGGCATTGGTGAGGCTGCATTTAAAGTATTGTGATCAGTTATGGTCACCCTGCCATTTGGAAAGATGCCATCAAGCTAGAGAGAGTGCAGAAAAGATTTATGAGGACGTTGTTCGAGCGCGAGAGCCTGAGTTAAGAGAGAGGTGGGGCTGGCTAGGATATTTCCTGAAGTCCAGGATGTTGGGGGGGATGGGGGATGATCTCAATGAGGTGTATAAAATAATGAGCCGAGCAGATAGGGTAAAGGCACAGGGTTGGGGAATCAAGAACTGGAGAATGCGTTTAAGGTAGAGGGGAAAGATTTATTCGGAACTTGATGGGCACCTTTTTTTCCCACAGTGTGGTGGGTCTTTGGAATGAGTGTTCGGAAAAAGTCTTTAAAAAAATATAAAAAAAGACCAGTAAAAAAACTCAATTAGAAATTTAAGTCTATGGTAGTGAAAGAGGTGTTCCGTAGTGCTGCCTTGGGCAGGCTTAGGGTTGTGCAATAACATGATGTTAATAACATGATGGTTGTAGGAAAGTAGCTGTTCCTGAATCTGGTGTGTGGGACTTCAGGCTTCTGTACCTCCTGCCCAATTATAGCAACGGGAGGAGGGCACGGCCCAGATGGTGGGGATACTTAATGGTAGACGCCGTCTTCTTGAGGCAGCGCCTGGTGTTGATGCTTTTGATGGTGGGGAGGGCTGTGATGGACCAGGCTGAGTCCACCACTCTTGGCAGCCTCTTGCGTTCCTGTGTATTAGAATTACAACCAGTCAGGATACATGGATTTCTGAAAAGGAAGTCATGTTTGACAACTGTATTCATTTTTATTTAAACCACTAAAGGTGATGCATTTGCACTTTCACTAGACTTGCAATAGGGCAGGCAAGATTAATATGCTGGTGTATTAAGGCAACCACAATAGATACACAGTGCTGGAGTAACTCAGTGGGTCAAGCAGCATCTCTGGAGAAAAGGAATAGGTGCTGTTTGAGGTTGGGACCCTTCTTCAGACTAAAAGATGGAAAAGGTCAGAACAAAATAGGGCTGGTAACAGATGACCTCAGGAAGGTAGGAGTCCATTATGGCCCATTGTTGGCTGGGGAAGATGCACTAATGACAGGGATATAAGGACACAAACATTAGAACTAGTAGGACGACTAGGGTGGAGGAAGAGGGGGGAGGAAAAGGAATGCAGGAGTTACTTGAAATTGGAGAAATCAACGTTTATACCGCTGCATTGTAAGCTGTCCAGGGAAAGTATGAGGTGCTGTTCCTCCAAGTCCTAAATATGAATGTGGTAGTGTCAAACTGGGTGCCAATGGAGGCTGTGAGATGGATGCAGAGGTTCATCGGGGATAGAGACAGTTAAAGTAAATGGAAGAGGAATATAATGGAAAAACTGAGGTCAGCCACCAGAAAATACAGAAGAGTGGGTATTGTGCAAGGGAGATAAAAGGAACTGCAGGTGCTGGTTTACAAAACAATGGACAGAATGCTGGAGTAATTCATCAAGTCAGTCAGCCTCTCTGGATAACATGGATAGGTGATATTTTGGGTTGGGACCCTACTTCAGACTCTAAGTGACATTTTGGGTTAGGACTCTTCTGCAGACTGGATAGGTAAGAGAAGAGTCTGAAGAAGGGTTCTGACTTGAAATGCCATCTATCCTTGTTTTCCAGAGATGCTGCCTGACCCACTAGGTTACTCCAGCAGTTTGTAACTATTTTGGGTATTGTGTAACTTGAGGGAAGATGCTGATGTTCAGAGGGACTTGGATGTCCTTGTGCTTAACTTGTTGAAAGTTAATGTGAAGGTAGAATTAGGTGTGTTGTATTTTATTGAAGAGGATTTGGTTATGTGAGTGATAACATTCCAGGGAAATGTTCTCGCGCTCTGATGAAACTGCACTTGGAATAATGAATATAAATTCTGCCAATGAACGATGTGTTAGTGACAGATGGAGTTCATTGATGGTTCACCAGAGATACAAGGGACCGCTGTAATCTTGTGCAAAGAATAAAGTGCTGGAGGAACTCAGAGAACCAGACTACATTTGTGGAGGGAAACTGACATTTCACTTATTCAGACCCTTCCACAGATGCTGCCTAACCCACTGAGTTCTTCCAGCTGTTTGCTTTTTGCTGAGGGTTCACCAACATGTTTTGTGGGATGCTTCTATGAGGACACATCAAGCTGCCTGGGCAGAAAACTCTTTTAATTTGGAAGGAGAAATTATTTTAAAGGTATAAATTCTTATGAAGTTAGAACTGGGCTGACAGTTTCAGGTGTTGACTATTGGAGACTGAGATATTTCCAAAGGTGGTGAATCTCTTTTATTCTTTGTACATGAAGGCAATGGAGACTCTGTGGCTGAGTATGTTTAAGGCAGTGATTTTTTTATTTAATGGAACGGAATTATGTAATATGAGCTTAATGCAGAGTAGTGCGCAGAGCTGTTACTCCTATTTCCTCTGTTCCCAGGGTTCATCTTTCTCCCTAGACATCCTCTATACCCCATTTTACTTATAAAGTAAATGGCACAGTGGTGCAGCGGTAAAGTTGCTACTTTACAGCGCCAGAGACCCCCGGGTTCGATCCTGACCACAAGTGCTATTTCTACGGAGTTTGTATTTTCTCCTTGTGACCTCGTGACTTTTCTCTGGAGGCTCCGGTTTCTTCCCATGCTCCAAAGACATACAGATTTGTAGGTTAATTGGCTTCTGGAAATTGTAAAATTGTCCCTAGTGTGTAGGATAGTGCTAATATATGGGTTGATCGTTGATCAGCATCGTCTTGGTGGGCTGAAGGGCCTATTTCCACGCTGTATCTCTAAAGTCTAAAAAGCTAACAAGTAGAATGTTTGATCTCTTTAATTGAATCTCCCCAGGGAAATGTTTTCTTCAAGAGATTAGCAAGAATCCCCATTCTAGAATATCGGGGGATTTCCACCACATAGTTTGTCATAGTGTTTTGTATTTACTTCTGGTTTGGCTTTGTTTGGTTCGGGCTTGAATGTGTTGGATGTTTACATTGAAAAAAAAAATTAGACAATGAGAGAGGTTGTAAATTTGATTGAAAAGAGAATAGCATATGTGGAAGCTCATGAGGAAGATGAAATTAATTATGGCATTGAAGAATAGAAAGAAAGCAGTGAAGAACACAAGCAGGGAATTAGGAGGCCAAAGTGACTATGAAATGACCTTGGATTAAAGAGAATCCCAAGGCATTTTATACATTAAAAACAGAAAGTAACAATGCAGAGAAGATAAATGAGAGAATTTTGATGGTCAGAAAATGTAGGCGAGGTACTACATATATAGAACAAAGAACAAAACATCACAGGAGCAGGCCTGATGGGATCTCTCCAATGTTATTGAGAAGAGGAAAGAGGGGAGATTGATGAGGCTCTGACAAATTGATTGATCTTTTTGAGCAAGTGACAAAGGTGAATGATGAGGGTAGAGCAGTGCATGTTGTTTATGGAATTTAGTAAGGCATTTGACAAAGACGCTAGTGGTAGGCTGATCCCAAAGATTAAGAAGCATAAGTTTAATGGTGATTTGGTAGATTGGATTCGGAGGTGGATTACCCTTATAAGACAGGGCAGTAGTGGAAGAACTTTATTCGGGCATGGAGGTCTGTAACGCAAGGATCTGCGTGGGGACCTCTGATGTTCGTGATAAATGACTTGGGCGAAAATGTAGATATGAGGAATCGACCGAAACACAATGTGCTGGAGAAACTGAGCCGTTCAGGAAGTATTTCTGGAGGACATGGATAGGCGACGTTACATGTTGGGACCCTTCCTCAGACTAGGGTGAAAATGTAGATAGGTTGGTTAGTAAGATTGTGGATGACACAAACATTTGTGGAGATGTGCATGGCAAGTTGTTTTCAACAGAGTAGCGTGTGCCTGAACACTCTGCCAGGAGAAATGATGAAAGCAGAGACAATGGTGATGATTAAGATGCATTTAGGTAGACTGTGTTGTACAATTCTGACTCTAAAAGCATGTTATTATCAATTGAAACATTATTATACTTAACTCGATGAGTTAAAATTACCACTGCTTTTGAATAGTGCATTATTCCCATTACAATACAGAAGCATGTATGTTCTGTGTGTATTAGTAGTACATTATTGCTGTTGAGCATCTGGGCTTGGATGGTTGTCACGATCGCAGTCGGTTGTGGTTGTGGATATGTGTGGGTGATTTGCATTGCGGCTATTGCCATCATAAGAATAGATTGCTTACAATATACAGTCAAAGTTTTAGGTCTCATACCGCAGATTTGTCTGAATGCTCTGTCGACCAGAACCCTTTTCATTCTATTACTGACTAATTTTCCATGGTGGGTGACACTTGCTGATAGTTCCATCTCGATTTGGTGAAATCCCATTGATGAGTAAGTTGAGGCAGCAACCCTCTGGAAAACACCCAGCCCAGCATCTGGAGATGTGGGTAAAGTTAGTGCTTGACTCATTTGCAGAAACACTGTGGCTTGGATATACTGAGTTAAATCTTCTGGATGACAACTTGTAAACTAGTAAAACATTTTGTTTTATAAAACCACAAAATGGTTTATATTAAAGTTTGCTGCACTTGGGGTGACTTGTCTGGCTGATTATTTTTTTAGTTTAGTTTAGAGATACAGCGCGGAAACAGGCTCTTCAGCCCACCGGGTCCGCGCCGACCAGCGGTTCCCGCACATTAAGACGATTCTACACCCACCAGGGACAATGTTTACATTTACCAAGCCAATTAACTTACAAACCTGTACATCTTTCGAATGTGGTAGGAAACTGAAGATCTCGGGGAAATCCCACGCAGGTCACGGGGAGAACGTACAAGCTCCGTACAGACAGCATCCATAGTCGGGATCAACCCCAGGTCTCCGGCGCTGCATTCGCTGTAAGGCAGCAACTCTACCGCTGCACCACCGTGACTGCCCTAATGGAGCAGCCTGCTGTGCTTGTGAAATATCAGTTTGACAACTTTGGAATGAGACGGTGCTGAAGGTGTCTTTTTCTTCTTGCGTATGTCGTGCACAGCCTAAAGTTGTAGGACAACTTGTTCTATTTGATCTTATTTGATTGTGCACGCCAGGTTGATTGCATTCGTCAAAACAGGGCAGACAACGTGAAGGTTGCAATCTCCCACCCCGCTGAAGATGTATTGTGCTGTCACTTGAATAGCCTAGCTCTAATTTTGAAGATGTGTACTTATTACCCAATTGATAATTGTAATATTTAGTTCTTTGCATTGTCTCCACTCTGTGCTCCAAGGAATAAACTAGCCTGCCCAACAAGGATCCTTAATATTTATGTGTACATCTCGATGTGTTCTAGGTTTCAGCTATTGGTGCCCGTTGGATGCCCTTTGTGGAATTAACTGTGATTAAATTGCAATTAGACAAAAGTCAAGCTGGTACTAGTGTTTGGTGGGTCAGGGTAACTTTGCTTTGAATTGTAGTCACTTGTTCAATTATAAAAGTGAACAATCATTCACACAAAACGAGACACAGGAGCAGGAGAGTCTCCTTGCCCATCAAGTTTGCCTCACCATCCCATGTGAACAAGGCTGATCTAATCCTGGCCTCCACTTTCCCATTGTTTCCCCTTATCCTTAACCCCTCAGAAGTTCAATTTCTGCCTTAAATGAATTAAGTGAAGCTACCGCCAGAAAGAGAAGATTGCAGAGAAGACTTACGAGGATGTTACCAGGACACGAGGGAGAGATTGGGTAGGCTGCGACTTAATTTATTGGAGCACATTTGTTGGAGTGTAAATGGTGATCCTGTAGAGGTATATAAAATCAAGAGGGGAATTGAAATGGTGAATGCACAGAGTCTTTTACCCAGGGTGGGCAAATTATGAACCAGAAGACATAGGTTTGAGATGAGGGGGGAAAGATTTAATAGGAACCCAAGGGGCAACACTTTCACACAGAAGGTGGTGACTATATGGAACAAGCTGCTGGAGGAGCTAGTTGAGGCAAGTACACTAACAACATTTACAAGACACTTGGACAGGTAGATAGATAGGAAAGATTTAGAGGAAGATGGGCTAAATGCAGGCAAAGGGGACTAACTTAGATGGGACATCTTGGACAGCATGGGCAAGTTTGGCTGTTGGTCCTGTTTCCGTGCTGTTCCGGAGGTTGCAGGTAGTGGAAGGTAAGACCTTTTTTTCACCCAGTTTTATTCCACCAGGGAGGTCTTACCTTCCACTACCTGCAACCTCTGGCAACCACCTTCAACTAACATCGCAACCGGCTTCGACTAAATAATTGCCGATTTTTAAAACGGCAACCTATTTTTAATCGCGGCCGGTTTTGAATTTTTTGAAATAATCGCCGGCACATAGAAGAAGCGGAAACCAGTTTAGACCATTAGGGAGTCTGACAAAAACTTCTGGGAACCTCCGGGAACCGCACAGAAACCTTGGGTGGGGCACAAAGTTACCAGAGGTTTCCGTTCAGGTTTCCTAAGTGGGACAGGAACATACGACTCTGACTCCATAGCAAGGGCTTAGCCACAGCAGTGTGAAAACTAATTGCTTAATTTGATTAGTTTGATTTGGTTTGCAGATGAACTCTTGAGCAGGTTGCCGGGCATAATCCCTTTATTTCCTTGAACATCAGTATGAGCTGATTTTCATCCATTTCAGCAGAAGGCCTTGGTCTCAGTTTGGTGGCTGCTCCAGTAATCCGTCACCTTAGATGTCCATTGAATAGGGAAGTCTAGGCAATGTGAAGACCTGGGTTGGAGCACAAGTTCACAGCTTCAGGTGCGGGCTATCACTGAGACATGTGGAGATGCAACTGACTGAATAGAATGTTTTACCGCTGAAGATACTGGAGAAATCCTGCAATGAGATTGGAGTATGACCCTTTCCTCAGTTTCAGAAACAAATTGGGGGGCTGTTATACAGGTCGGCTCAATTACCCCGGAGACACAAGAGACTGCAGATACTGGAATCTTGAGCACAAAGTAAACTGCTGGAGGAACTCAGTGAGCCAGGCAACTGTGGAGGAACAGGTATTGTTGAAGTTTTGGGTTGATCAAATGGGTTAACCTGCCCTGCAGTTTATCTTTAGCTCCAGGTTGCAGCATCTTTGTGTCCGTCTTCTCTAAATAGGAACTAATTTCTGAGTTAACGTTCCTTCTCCTCTCTGACCCTGAATATTTTTCTTGAGTCTCATCTTATTTTCTGTTACATTTGGCAAATGGCTCGGCTTCAATACTTCACTTAATATTTTTGAGTAATTAAAGTAAAACTTCTTTCACATACGTTCCCCCAAACATTTCTAAAGGTAATTTTGAATAGGTCAGGCAGCATCTGATAAGGGGATGAACAGGCAACGTTATGGATCTGAAGTCTGACGAAGGGTCCCGATCAATAAACACATTATTTGTCTCTCTGCAGGTACTACCTGACCCGCTGAAGTCCTCCAGGACTTTATGTTGATATTCCAAACGCCAACTAAACTGCAAACTACGGACTGTTGTGGTTGCTCTTGGGACTTAGTTTTTTTTTGTTTTGTGCTCATATTGGATTTTTATTTATTTAACTTTTTATCTGTTTTATTATCTATTGAGGACAGCGTTTACAGACATGTTATGCTGCTGAAAGTAAGAATGTCATTGTTCTGTTTTGGTACATATGACAATTAAACTCTCTTGACTCTTTTGCGAATTCCCACCTTGGTAGGCTGAATATACATTGGCATGGTGAGTTACTCTGAGCATTACTGCAGCCCCACCCCTTCAATCCCAACCGCCCACTGACCAACATGGAAACGTTACAGCATTGTGTTATACAGCTGGAAGTCATTCAGCCAGTGCCTATGCAAGCGTTTTGAAAATGTTCCAATTCATTTCTTTCTTATTCCTCAGAGCCTGCAATGAGCTTTGCTTTTTCCAGTGCTTCAGTAATTTATTTGTGAAAGCTATTATTCTGATTCCAATACTTCTGGGCAATATGGGAAAATATTCTAGATTACCACAGGTGTCTGTGTGTCTCTCTCTCTGTCTCTCTCTCTGTCTCTCTCTCTGTCTCTCTCTCTGTCTCTCTCTCTGTCTCTCTCTCTGTCTCTCTCTCTGTCTCTCTCTCTGTCTCTCTCTCTGTCTCTCTCTCTGTCTCTCT